>JAKOGI010001089.1:0-314214 GCA_029747015.1 Carnegiea gigantea
ATATATATATATATATATACACACATGCACACACTCATACATATATATAGCTTAAAATACTATTAAAAAATTTTAATTAGTCAATAAAGTCCTGTATAAAATAACAATAAATTATATCAAGTACCAATTCCATTTATCATTAATTATATTTTACACTTTGTAAATACAAAAATTAACATATAACTACAAGGACTTATAGTAGGATTTAGACTTTAGTATAATAACGAATACTTTAGAGTCTTTAAAGTTAAACCGTAAATGTCTAAATTTTTAAAATTAATAACAACTACATTAGCCCTTAAATTGGATTTTTGATAATTTTAATTTATGAAACTCTAAATGAGACTAACTGTATTTATTAAAAAAGGTATAATTTTTAGAAAATAATAGTTGAAAGATTAATCAATTTCGCTCCTCTTTCTCAATCACTATTATAAATGACAAAAAAGTTACTACTAATGTTGAGTTTAGTTTTCTAGTTACCTTTGAATTTTGCATTAGGTCAAGGGGTATTAAAGTTCATAATTTTTAAATATAGTAGTGTAATTAAAATTGTTGGAAAGAGACAGGCTAAGGTGCAGGGGTGGGTCGTGGGATCTTTACTACTGGAGAGAGAGGGGCAAAAAGTAAAGGGGTAGGGAAATTTACAAGCAACACATACATAAAAGGATGTGTAACTAAATGATTTTTTTTTTTGCAACAACTTAGTGCTGCTTTTAGAGGGAAAAGAAAATAGCTGAAATTAGAGGAGAAACACAAATTACTAAACTACTCTTCATGAACTTATTAAAGAGGCAGTGGAAGTATTTTGGGTTTTATGTTTACTCTCTCTCTCTCTCTCTTCCTTTAACCTCAGAAATTCCATCAACCCTCCCCACACAACTTCTGCTCTTTCATCTCTCTCAACCTCTCCACAAATTATGTGAAATTTTAGTAAATTCAGGGTGAATTTAGTGGTTTTTAGCATAGATCTAGAAACAGGTGAGAAGAATGGAGTGAGGCAAGGTATGTAGTGGTCCAATTTCAGCAACACATTAACCATTTCTCTACTTCTCTACTGTTTCTGATGAAAGTGAAGAGCTTATGATGAAGGCGATCGGTTAATGTGAAAGGAACGACTAAAAAAATCTCAGATGGGTATACCACTACAGCTAGTTGGCTATGCAACATATCTGTCACACTTGGTAGTAACTGTCATTTATATGTCACTAAAATGAGCACATTGTCATTGTTGTTGTTGCTATGAATAGTAATTGACTGAATATATATGCATGCCATGATTTTGTTAACTGTCTACCATGGTAGTAGAGTTAGCATTGTTATGTAATACAAATCGCATGAAAATATAGTGAGGATTGTGTACCATAAGAGTGAAGTAACACGGACATTGAAAGAAAAAAAATTTACTCACAACTCACAAGCAAACTTATAAAAATGGTAGTAAGGTTCTGTCATTATGCTATTACATAGCTGCACTTGAATTTATCAAGATGTATAAATATTAAATTCGCACAGATTATTTGAATATTGAAAGATGATCATAGGTAATGAGATTATTACAACTTTTGAGTATAAAGTACGTGCGGGTTGGAATATATTTGTGGAAGTGAACGAATTCCGTAAAGTGTAACTGTTATGCTAGTACTTCATTGAGGGGAATGTTAAGGCATGCCGTTGATAGGCTTCAAACCAAGATATCATATATCAGATTCTTAGTTTAGCTACATATCAATATATGTTTACCTAGGCATGCTCAGTATAGTGATTGGATAGACTGAATACCCAAAATAGGTGGTGAGTTAACGATGGGGGAATAAGTATATGTTAACACAAGATAAATAAGGAAAGTTGATGATTTAGCAACAGGGGTCAAATTTGGTAGCAAATTCCAGGAAGGTGTCATTTGCGGTGTTACATATAGGTATATGTCATTAACATGTTTGATACCTGCAGATTCAATATTGCTTAAAAGAAGGCATAATATGTAATGACTTGCAAAGTATACCTACATTGTAATAAGTGTAAACACTTATAGATATCATAAACTTAATGGGTAAACATTGAAAAATAGTTTTTGTGAAAGCCCCTTCACCTAATGGAGTGAATATTTGATAGAGGGAATCTCATAATGATTGTAATAGAGTTATATGCCCAGTGTAATGTGTACGTAATGGTGTGTGTTTTGCAGGTGTATGAAATGGAGTTGTAGAGTGTATAAAAACGGATGCGAAGCCTCATGAAGGAAGTCGCGTATGTAAGTGACAGGATTTCGGAAATGGAGAGTTTGCGAAGTGCATCTGCTCATGTGAATGAAAAGGGGGTCAATACGATGAGCAATCCATCCGTGTCTTTAGAAGAGGAGGAAAGTACAAGTAGTGTGGCAAGCTAGGGAGGGATGCGATCAAAGAAGATGCACGACAAAGAAAATAGAGGTAGTACATATTGTCAGTTGCAGTCTATTATAAATGAAGGAATGAAGTATAACCTAGTTGAGGGGGAGAAGAGAAGATGTTTGAGGTACAGGAATAGGTGATGGAAGGTCAAGGTCACCCTAAGCAAGGGGAAAGTGGGAGCGGGAACGACCATTCTTATAAAAAATTGTACTGACAAGCAAACTTGTAAATTGCATGAGACATGCACAGTCAAGATGTGATTACATGGGACAAAACCTACTAGTTTGATTACATTTTTTGTTTATACACATACTTGTAATCCTAATATGATAGGAGTGTACTAATTGTATGTCATTATGATGTTTATTGTTGTAGTTTACGATAATAACTTATTTGTAACTATAGGACCAAAATGTTTGGATGATGCTCAACTTGTCTGCGAGGAGGTCACATTTTGTAGGTTCTATGATTGTACTCATCATCCTTATTAATCCTACTATAGTGTCATGTTTACTATGGCAAGCAATAACTGCAACCTGGTATACATACTATCTTCGTTGGAATACATGGACTATGTGTGAGGATGTGCACGTTGGTGTGGAAACTCGAACATATGTCGAAGACCTGCTGCAATCTTGAAGTTGTTGTTGATGCCAGCTAGTGATGCTGACATTTGGGAGATGGTTCGAATAGGATAAGCAAAAGCAGGGCATGATTATGGGGCCAAAACATGGTGGTTTGATATACATTTTGTTAATTACACGTGCTTTTAATCCAGTTCTGCGAGGGTTCTACTAATTGTATGGCATTATCGCCTATCTTGTTAAAGTTTGTCATAATTGATAAATATGGTGTAGTACAACCAAAATGTTTGATGGTAGTTTGAATGTATGAGATGAGGTCACATTTGTAAGTTTAGTGGTTACATCCACTATCAATGTTAACCCACTCCCCGTGTAGTGTTTATCATGGTAGGCAATGAATGATATGTTGGTATACGTAGCGTATATCTTGGACTGGATGGATAGTGTATAGAGATATGCATCCTTGTGTGCACCACTGATAAATGATCATGTACAAGTAGTTTGAATTTCATACTCAGTCAATTATACTCGATAAATATGTCATCAATCAAGATAGACTACAACTGACAATATGTACCTCGAATATCATGTACTAAATCAATTATCCTCGACAAATATGTCATCAATCAATTGGAACATATAATACTTTAAGAATGCATCGATATCAAATCATAGCATCTAAATCTGCCTCTGCCTGCTTCTCAACTCCCTTAGGAATGGTTGTTGCTACTCCCACTTTTCCCTACTTATGGTGACCCTGACCTTCCACCACCTGTTCTCGTGCCTCAAATATCTTCTCTTCTCCCCCTCAACTAGGCTATGCTTCATTCCTTCATTTATGATAGACTGCAACTGACAATATGTACTACCTGTATTACCTTTGCCGTGCATCTTCTTTGATTGCATCCCCCTTGATTTGCTCACATTACTTGTACTTACCTCCTCTTCTAAAGATACGGATGGATTGCTCGTTGTATTTACCCCTTTTTCATTCATATGAGCAGAGGCACTTTGCGAACTCTCCATTTCTGAAATCCTTTCACTTGCATACGCGACTTCCTTCGTGAGGCTTTGCATCCGTTTTTATACACTCTACAACTCCATTTCATACACCTGCAAAACACACACTATTATATACACATTAGACTGGGCATATAACTCTATTACAATTACTATAAGATTCCCTTTATCAAATATTCACTCTATTAGGTGAAGGGGCCTTCACAAAAACTGTTTTTCAATGTTTATCCATTAAGTTCATGATATCTACTAGGGTTTACACTTATTGCAATGTAGGTATACATTGCAAGTCATTACATATAATGCCTTCTTTTAAGCAATATTAAATTCTGCAGCTATCAAACGTGTTAATGATATATACCTGTATGTAACACCACCTTCCTGAAATTTTCTACCAAATTTGATGCCCATTGTTAAATTATCAACTTTCCTTATTCATCTTGTGTTAACATATACTTATTCCCTCATTGTTAACTCACCTGGGTATTCAATCTAGCCAATCAACATACGGAGTATGCCTAGGAACATATATATTGACATGTAGGTAAACTAGGAATCTGATATACGATATCTTTGAAGCGTATCAATGGCATGCCTTAACATTTCTCACAATGAAGTACTATTATAACAGTTACACTTCGCAAAATTCATTCACTTCCACAAATATATTCTAACCCGCACATACTTTATACTCAAAAAATTATAATAATCTCATTACCTATGATCATCTTTCAATATTCAAATAATCTATGCGAATTTAACATTTATACATCTTGATAAGCTCAAGTGCAGCTATGTAATAGCATAATAACATAACCTTACTACCATTTTTACAAGTTTACTTGTGAGTAATTTTTTTTTCTTTCAATGTCCATGTTCCTTCACTCTTATAGTACACGATCCTCACTATATTTTCATGCGATTTGGATTACATAACAATGCTAACCCCTCTACCATGGTAGACAGTTAACAAAATCATGGCATACATATATACTCAGTTAATTACTATTCATAGCAGCAACAACAATGACAACGTGCTCATTTTACTGACATATAACTGACAATTACTATAAAGTATGACAGATATGTTGCATACCTACCTAGCTGTAGTGATATACCCATCCGAGATTTTTTCAGTCATTCCTCTTCACATTAACCGATCACCTTCATCATAGACTCTCCACCTTCATCAGAAACAGTAGGGAAGTAGAGAAATGGCTGATGTGTTGCTGAAGTTGGACCACTATATACCATGCCTCACTCCATTCTTCTCACCTATATCTAGATCTATGCTAAAACCTACTAAATTTATCGTGAATTTACTAAAATTTCACATAATTTCTGGAGAGGTTGAAAGAGATGAAAGAGCAGAAGTTGTATGGTGAGGGTTGATGGAATTTCTAAGGTTAAGGAAGAGAGAGAGAGAGAGAGAGAGTAAACATAAAACCCCAAATACTTCCACTGCCTCCTTACACAACCGTCCTCTAATAAGTTCATGAAGGGTAGTTTAGTAAGTTGTATTTCTCCTCCAATTTTAGCTATTTTCTTTTCCCTCCAAAAGCAACATTAAGTTGTTGCAAAAAGAATCATTTAGCTGCACACCTTTTGATATATGCATTGCCTGTAAATTTCCTTAAAGGGGTGTGTTTGGAAGATCAACGTTTCACGTGATTGAAGGGACCTCTCAAAAAGTACCAAACTGAAATAAGAGCACCAAAAACAAAAGACCAGATTATTTCAACAGAGGGAGGTTTCCCTTTGAAAATACATGTTCTCCTTTTTCAAGTTGTCAATACAGTCTTTTCAAAGCAAGCATACAGGAACTAGATGGGATCATTCAACTATGCGCTCATTCAATACACCCATCCAAAAAAAAGAAAAAAAAAACCCAAAGCATATATTTATGGTTGAAATGATAATCAATTTCCACATGATAATTTAAGAAATTGTGAAAATTTTAAAGAGATTGTTAAGAGTTGGGAAGGACTAGTAAGGGTTTATAAGAATTGGTAAGTGTCAGAAAAGATTGGTAAAAGTTAAAAAATACTTAAATATTTTTGGAACAATTGAGAAGAAACGGTAAAGGTTTGTAAGCGTTGGCAAAGATGGGTAAAACTTGGTAAATTTATATTCACCAATGGAAAGAACATGTCCTAAAGAGTGGATTTTTATAATGTGCTTTTAGGAAATAGATTAAGCAACATATATATTCTCCATTAAATTGTAATTTTTTTTTTTTTGGTTCCATTTTTACTCTGCTACTACGACTCGGTGAGTAGCACATATTCTTTCTCATCCTCTCTCCCTCTAAAATTAGTAAATCACCATCTGTTACACCTCATTTCTTGACCCTTAATTTTTGTAGTCGAGTTGCCGGCACCAAGCGAGTTACACCACTGCCACAACACAGCTCAAAAGCCACCGTTGTTTTCTCTCTCCTCCTCCTCCTCACCCCTGTCTTTTGGTTTTTTAAATTGAGTCTGGATTTTTTGAACACAACCTTCAATTTTGGCACAAGAAGGGCAGTTTGGAACAACGGTAAGGTTGTCTCTATGTGATTAAAAGGTCACAGGTTCAAGCTTTGGAATCAACAATTGACAAAGTCATGATAGGCTACCTATGATACACTCCCTGGTGTGGGCCCTTCTCCGAACCTTGTCTGAACGCGGGATGCTTGTATACCGGATTGCTCTTTTTTTTTAACCTTCAATTTTGGCACAAGCTACTCTATTTCCCTGGAGACCGTTGAGATCTCGAATTCAACGATCTGATTGTTTTTTCCATTTTTTACAATCTAAAAGTTCTTCAACTTGTTTGGGGTTCATCATGTTCGCGATCGAAGCTGACACATTAGGATATATTTTGATTCCATCAAAGCAGTGGCGGAGCCACATTAGCCCAAGGGGTGTCAATTGACACCCCTTGATTTTGGGAAAAAAATTTGTATTGTACAAATTCTTGAAAAAAAAAAAAGAAACTAATATATATGAAGTAATTACGATATTAATCACAAGGTGGCAAGTAGTTGAATGGTTTCTATGCCTAACTCTTTCCTCCTTGCCTTGTGTGGTTGCGTGCTCAAATCCAAACTTCCCCATTTCAATTTTTAATTTGTCTATGCCTTTAATTTTTAGGCCACTTGAGTTTTATTGTAAATTATTATTATCATTATTCTTATCATCATCATCACCATCATCATCGTCATCATCATCAGCAGTAGTAGTTTGCTCATTTTAGTCAAATTCGTGTTAGATAATAAGTGAATTTAGGGATTTACTCTCATGAATTAAGGAATTAGGTTTCTTGGTTGGGAATCTAGGATAATTTGGCTAGTAGTTGCTGGTTGCAGAAGATTGATTAATTAATTAATTTTGAATTCTTATGCTCTTGATTAATGAAAAAATTAGTTTGCTTCGTTTGTTGATCTTGGCATTAAGAATTAGAAGAAAAAAATAAATTGGTTTTAGTTTACTTCTAAAACACGAATTCTCAAATACAACCTTTTAAAATGTATTAATTATGTACTTGTATTTTTAAAACTACCATTAAATTTTATATTATGTATATATTTCGACATGCCTTAAGTTAGAACCTGGCCACGCTTCTGCATCATAGAGTTTGACGCAACCACCAAGTGAGATGGAAAACAAATGGGTGCATAATGGGCAATGTAGTAAATTAAGTAGGGAAAGAGAAAAGTAAAATAATAAAAAAGAATTGAACATTTGAGATGTATTTATTATGGAATTTTAATGCTTAGCATGTGCCCTTGTGGCGGATATTGGAACAGTCCTGAAAAGATTTTAATATGTCATTGCAAAGCGTCTTGAATTTGTCTATTGCATTGTGTTTTGTTGAAAACTTTACATCCGAAACTCGTGAACCACATTGTGAATATGTCTTCGTAACATTATTTTTATTAGTTAAGAAATTAGGAGTTTTGCTTATAATTTCTTATACTAATATTATGGAAGAATCCTCGAATTAGATTAGACTTGATCAACAGTTTGGGCATCGTCTGATCCGACCTTCAAAAATGAATGTCAGGGTTGGTTTTTTGGTCTTCGACCTGCCTTGACCCTCAAATTGAGAGTATCCAAGTATAATGAGGATTGGGCTTGTGCAAAGGTTTTGACCTTCTGGCCCGACCCGCCAACCCTCACTTTTTAAAAAAATTAAAATTAAAATCAAAACAACGTACTTTAGGTTTCATTTTTTTAAAACCTTTTCACTTTCTGCTTTCTCGTGTCCTCTTAGCCTCTCCCCTTGAATTTCATTGACTTGTAACCTTCTAACGCTCCTTCTCTAATATTTGGAATAGTTCTTTTAGTGAACTAATCACTTTAATCACTAAATTGCACCTTAGAATATTTACATTTAAGATACATTTCATTGGAACGTTATATTATCATTTCACCTTTTGATTGTAGAATGTTTAATGTTGAACTTTATAATAAAATAGAAACTTAGTACCAATCTTATGTTCTGTATCGAGAAAGTTTGGGGGTCAGGGCTGACTTAATAATCTGAGGGTACCCGCAGGATCACGGTCAAGGGTAAGAGTATGCTGGCCCACATGAGGGTCAGGTAGGGTCAAAGCTGAGAAAATCCTATCTATCAACCTTCATGATCCAACCCTCAACCTCAACTGATCCTCAATTTGATCAGGTCTAAGGTAGATAGATTTTGGGCACAAGTATCAAGGCCAACAATTTTCTAGGTATTGAGTAATTGTTGGAGTAGAAACATGCGTTAGCTTAGTGATATCCTCATGTTACTATCCAACTTTTGTGTGGATCATGTCCAATGCTTACACAAGAAGGGTTTCCTTTACACAATAAAATTGGAATAGGAAAAAAGGAGTATGACTGTCGTTTGTTAGAACTAGATGTAATAGGCAGCCCACAATACATAAATAAAAATGCACTAGTATTCTTAAACCTTTGTTTTGCTAGAGGCAAGTTAAATGGAGTTAAAGCATCTTATTTTATTTATCAAATGGTGTTTGATCAGTGAAATTTTTTAGATAAAACTTCAAAAGTCCTATGGAAAATTCATTCTTTGATTATGAATTTGCCGCAGCCCTCCCCCCTTCGGTATACGACAATTAATTTTGAGGATAAATAACAAATTTATGAATAAAATTCAAAAATGTAAATAGATGACTGGAATTTATTGATACTTTAGTCTTTTTACCGTAGCGTTCTCATCACCTCCCAATTCACTTCTCTTTAGATAACAACTTCGTGGAATTAAATTTCGGCCTTTTATTTTTAATTGCAATGTCTTAGTTATTTCCATTTTCATATCACCAATTTCATCCCTAATTCCAAAACACTAAACATCAAATTACTTTTTGGTTAACTGATACGATAACTTAATTTAATTCCATCTCTATTTGGACAATATCTTTGCCCCCTCCCCTGATTGCCAATAGCCAATGGTTAAGAGTAAATACAAAGGAAAACTTACAAAAAGCACCACAACAAACATCAAACAAGCTTACAAAATGCAACAATTATAACACAACCCAAACAAAAATCATGTGAACACTAATACCTGCTTGTCATTCCTAGCAAAAAACAGAAGGCTTTGTGTGTCCTGCTTTTTTACTGCTGACAGCTAGTGCAAATCTTCAACATCCACAATCGTCAGTTTGCTCAGGAGAAAAAAGCTACTAGAATCTATTCCTTGTCTTAAAGATATGGTGATCATATAACCATGTATCTCTATGAATATTTTAGCATATACGAGCTAGTTTATGAGAGTGAGAGGTTGGTTAGAAGAGCATTAACCGATCTCTATCTTTATTTCCTTGATTGGGATTACGTCTCTATAGTCGAGCCTCTATTAGATTTTATCAACTATTCTGCATCAAGATGGGAAGTTTCTCATCTTTGACCTAGGTGGTACTTCTAAGTAATAGTAAGTTTAACCAATCTGCATCCTTGTCACCTGATGATGACATTGATTTTAGATCCCAAAAGTTTCCTTACATTTGAGCTGAGGCCTTTTTAATCTTTAAAGATTTTGTGATCCTCTCTATCGTTGCCTCTTCAACTTCGATCACTTTCATACTCAGCAAAATTTATACGTGAAGAAACTCCCTAGCTATGTTTGATGCTATATGAGGTACTACTGCTTGAGTTGAAGGCCCTGTTTGGTAAAATTAGCGGTTCAAGTAACAAATAGCAGTTCAAGTAGCAGATACCTGTTTAAATAGCGGATAGTATTTCTAATTTAACAGTTAGCGAATAGCTGTTTAGATGAGCAGTTAAAATAAATGTGTTCGGTAAATTTAGCTGTTAGATTAGCTGATTAACGTAAATTGACATAAAAGAATATAGATAATTTCCAAAGATAAAATTTCCAAAGGATATTTTTTTGGCCAAAAGATATGAAAAGCTACTTTTGAATGCCAAACGTTAATACTATTAGCTTTTCAGAAACGCTGCTTAAAATGCTAAACGCTACTTGAAATACTAGTCAAAATACTATGTTACCGAACACTAAAAATGACCTGATGAGTGTATTGACTTAGTCAAAACGCCAAACACTACTCAAAACGCTGTTACCGAACATGCCCGAAATTTGTTTTGTTGTTTGTGAGCTTTTTATAAGTTAGCCTTCTCATAACTACATGATGCCTCCTCTTCAAGCCGTTATTTATTTCTTTACTTTTCTCTAAACTCTCATGCACGTGTAACTCCAGTTAGCCTTCAAAAACCTGATGATTGTGATGGCTCTTTCATATAATTCTGCTGGCTTACATCATTTTCCAAAGAGTGACCTTCCCTAGTCATTGGTCTTAATATTTGTTATCAGATACTGCTCAAACTTTGGGTTGTGACAATTAGAACGTGATTGCTGACTGGTTCCAAAAGAAACAACAATTGTGCCATCTTCACAATCTCTTCCGGTGAACATAAATACTAGACTCCGTTTGAATCTTAGAAAATTTGGTGAAAAGAAAAAAATTTGGAAAAGTAACTTTTTTTTCTTGTGTTTGGTTTAGAGAAAATCACAAAGAAAAAAATATGGAAAAAAATTAGGTAGACAAATTGTTAAAAACAAGTGATAAAATTTTCCTCATAAAATTGTGAGAAAAACTTGGGAAAAGTTCCCAAAAGAATTTTCGACACCCTCCAACTTTGTACTGATTAGATAACATCAACATAATTCAAGTAATTCATAAACATTCAAATTTCTCATCTGAATTTTTGTATTTTTTACTCAATCCAAACAAGAGGAAGACAATCACTTTTTTCGTACTTTTTTCCCTTCATATTATTTCCTTCAACTTTTCTTTCCACCAAAATTTCTAAGGACCAAACAGAGCATGGGAGATTTTAATATCTTCCTCTTAATAACCAATTTGTGTAAAACAAATTGTTTCCCTCCCAGACTCATTGTGAATGCTTTCAACTGTATTGTATTATGGCCCTTTTGTTCCCTTGTAATGTCTGAATTAATTTGAAATTTAATGTCGAGTTACCTTTTTTCCAAACTACTCAGGGTTGACTATGCCATCCCTTCTCCAATAATTGCACCCTACATTATCTTCAAAGGCCAATTGCGGCTCCTCTCACTCTCTATAAAAATCTCAGCTCTTTTCTTTGTCTAACCCAATACAAGTAACTCTCCAGTTGAGATCTTATTTGTGTTTTTTTTCCCCCCCTTCAACCAATACTACCTAATCTAAACTCTTTATTCATTACTTAATGAATTTACTTCTTGCATTTTGTTTGCTTACTTTATAAATTTTTGCTTAATGCTTACGTTATTGACTTATTCACTTATTTACATATTATTTATTTTTTGGTTTAAATGAGCCACGAAGGCAGTACAATACAATGAGAGGAGGGGGAATCGAACCTGCGACCTAATGTACTCAGGACCACAATCTTAACAATATATTATTTATTCTAACAAAGTTCAAACAAGCAAACAACATAAATTATTGTTGATTAGTATCCCTCATCAAGGATGTAACTTTTAATAATTTTCATAATTGTAAGCTTTTGTTTTGATTTGTAGGTACTAGATGACTTTATACATCACACTGTGAACTTTTATATGAAGGCGACTTCAATGTCTCAGTCAACTATTGCATAAATATTTCAAATGTTGAATTGAAATGTAGTACTATCTTTGTTAAATTATGATCAATTAAGGTAATCAGTATGGATTAGCTTCCGTCTATTAAAGCTATTAAAATAAAAATATAAACTGTTTGCTAATTTACAATGATTCTACAGGCGGTTTAAGGTACAATTATAGGGGGGAAAAACAAGAAACTAAATAACCTTTTTTGATCCAAAAACTAAATAATTTTCTCACTTCATTTAAAAACTTGCATTTTAGGCCCTGTTCGGCAAAATTAGCTGTTTAGGTAGCGGATAATGGTTTAGATAGCGGATAGCTGTTTACATAGCGAATAGCGTTTCTAATTTAGCTGTTGGCGAACAGCTGTTTAAATTAGCGGTTGAAACTAATGTGTTCGGTAAATTTAACTGTTGTGTTAGCTGATTAATGTAAATTGACATAAAAGAATATAGATAATTTCCAAAGATAAATTATTTAAAGGATATTTTTGGCTAAAAAATATGAAACGCTACTTTTAAATGTCAAACGTTAATACTATTAGCTTTTTAAAAACGCTACTTAAAACGCTAAACGCTACTTGAAATGCTAGTCAAAACACTAGCTTACCGAACACTAAAAATTAACTAATTAGTGCATTGATTTGGTCAAAACACTAAATACTACCCAAATCGCTGTTGCCGAACACGGCCTTAATTTTAATTAGTTTTACTTTTTTTCTTTTTATACATTGTAACATCCTATACTAATTTGGAAAACGAATTTACTGTATAAAAAAGACACAGTAATCATTCAGATTGATGGAATAAAAATTTCAAGGAAAGAAAAAAAAACTTAGTATTTTATATATCTTATCTTCTTTCCTTTACTATATTGACCATCATAATATGGGGTATTATATTTATAATTTTACAATTGTAAAGATATCTACTAGTGTGGATCATAAAGAACACTAGTCTAGGTAATTGTATCTTGTTCTAGAAAGATCATACTATGTATAGTTAACGGAGTTCGTTCCTTTTTAAGATTTACGCTCCGTTTAGATCTTAAAAAATTTCGTAGAAAGAAAAAATTTGAGAAAGTTACTTTTTTTCTTATACTTGGTTTAGAGAAAATCACAAAGAAAAAAATATGGAGGAAAGTTAGGTGGAAAAATTGTTAGAAACAAGTGATAACATTTTCCTTATAAAATTGTGAGGAAAGTTTGAAGAAAATTTCCAACCTCCTCCAATCTCACATCACTTAGATGATATCAATATGATTTAAGTAGCTCATGAACATTTAAATTTTTCAACGAAATTCTTATTTTTTTTCCTCAATCCAAACAAGAGAAAAAAACTCATTTTCTCTCTACTTTTTTTTCCTTCATACATTTTTTTTCCTTGAACATTTCTTTCTCCTAAATTTTTTAAAGACCAAACGGAACCTTAATTGCGATAGAAAATTCTTTTCGTACATGGCAAAATTTGAAATTTAACGACCATTGCAAAGAAGGGAAGCAATTTTAGGGAAGGAATTTTGACAGGATGCAATGTGGTGTAAGTAGAAGTTCAAAAAAAACCAAAGGCAGAGCTACATTGGGGCAAGGGGGGTCAATTGATCCCCAACTTTTTGGAAAAAAAATTAAATATGGGATATTTTTGTGAATATATATATATATATATATATATATATATATATATATATATATATATATATATTATTCGTTTAAACATATTTTACAAACTTGTGTTTGCCCTGCATGGTTTGCCCCTTCCTTGTTTCAACCGGTCGCAGGTTCGATTCTTGCTAGTTGCTTCCAGCCCCCTTGTATGTTTTTTTTTTTTTTTTTGAGTTTTGGAACTTTATTTTCCTTACCCACTTACTCGACTGCCAGTTTTTGACTCTCAGTTTCTCTGTTGCTCGCAGCTCGTCTCGGCTCTTGCCAGTAGGCAACTCCTGCCCACTCTCTCTCTCTCTCTCACTCCCTGCAGTTAGCCGCCGGCCTGCCGTCCGCTGACCGGCCGACGTCGCCGCCCGCCAGGCCCGCCTCCACTCCTCCTCAGCTCTCCTCTTAACTCCTAAATCCCAAATCCCAATTTGAGGTAATTCTCAAAAATACTCAATTTTTGTTTTTAATTTTGTTATTTTGTAAATAATTATGTTTATTTTATTGATTTTAGTTAGATTTGTGTTAAATAATTGATTAACTTAGTGAATTACTCATGATTCATGAATTGAAAAATGAGGATTTTAATATAATTGTCTTATCGGTTGAAGATTTAAAATTGGGCTAATTTTGTTTGTAATTACTTCCTTGTTTACGTTTAGTTTACTAATTTTTATTGAATTTGTATTGAATAAGCGGTTAATTTAGAGATTTACTCATCCATCAAAAAATTAGGTTTTGCCTTTCTTGATTGAGAATTTAGAAATTAGAATTGGAATAATTTATTGGTTGTTGTTTGTTTATTTGTGTTAAATTTATTGACTTTAGGCAAATTTGTGTTTGTTTATGATAAACACAAATTACCCCAATTCTAATTCCTAAATTCTCAATCAAGAAAGTCAAAACCTAATTTTGTAAATCATTATGTAAATTATTTTGTAAATAATTATGTTTGTGATTTACTAAAAACCATGAACTTAAGTAAGAACTTAATTGTGTTTTTCAGTTTGAAATGGAGAAGTTTTTCAACAAGATAGCTAGACGATCTGTTAGTTCAAGGTCTACATCAGAAAACTCACCACTGGTCCAAGAAAGTGCCAAACAAAGTACTCAACCACCGTCTAGCAATGAACAACCAACAAGCACTAATCTATCTTCTTCCAGGAGAACTCCAATCGATATTAATGCTCTTCCATCAGATCCAGCCGATAGAAAGCCGATTTGAAGCTATCATCCGAATGATCGTGATGAGGTAAGAAGAGCATATTTACATGTTGGTAAAGTAAGTAGTGCGCATAATCAATGTGTTAAAATATGTGAAGATCTTATGATGCAAAAGCAATCCATACAAACTGCCTTAGACAAACAATCTGAGGAGGTTAAATCTAAATATCGAGCCCGTTTAAATGCTTCAGTTGAAGTGACAAGGTAACTTTTGAGTGGAGCATTGCCTTTTCGAGGTCATAATGAAAGTGAATCTTCAATAAGGAGAGGTCATTTTTTGGATTTGTTAGAATGGCATGCCCAAAGTAATGAAAATTTTAGAAGTATTTTTCAAAAGGCTTCATTAAATCATAAATTAACTTCTCATGACATCCAAAAAGACATTGCTCATTCTTGTGCAAAAGAAACCATTGGAAAGATTCTTGAAGAACTTAGATATGGATATTTTGCTATATTAGTTGATGAATCCCGTGATGTATATTGTAAACAACAAATGGCTATTGTCTTGCGATATGTTGATAGAAAGGGATTTGTTATGGAGCGTCTACTTCGTATTGTTCATGTCACCGATACTTCCTCTTTGTCACTAAAGGAAAATATTTATTCTTTGTTATCTCAGTGTTCCTTGAGTCCATCTCGCATAAGAGGACAAGGGTATGATGGGGCTAGTAATATGCGTGGGCATATCAATGGGCTTAGAGCTTTGATTATGCAAGATTGTCCATTGGCACATTACATTCATTGTTTTGCTCATCAGCTTCAATTAACTCTTGTTGTGGTCGCAAATCATCATGATGATATTGAATGGTTCCTTGGGTGGGTTGGTGTTACATTGAATGTGATTAATGGTTCTTATAAACGTAGAGATGAGTTTCGTGAAAAACAAACAGAAGCGGTTGAAAAAGCATTACGTTTAGATGAACTACAAACTGGACGGGGTTTAAACCAAGAACTTGGACTTGGAAGACCTGGGGACGCTCGTTGGGGCTCTCATTATAAAACATTTACAAATATGATTATCATGTTTGCTCCTATAATTGATGTGCTTGATGTTGTAGCAACTCATGGAAATCATTCATCTGATAGAGTCACAGCGCAAGGTGCTTTAGATGCCTTACAAACGTTGGAGTTTGCTTTTTTTATTACATTTGATGAAATTGGTGTTGGGTATTACAAATGCATTGAGTCAAGCTTTACAAAGAAGAGACCAAGATATTGTTAATGCTATATCTCTTCTTACTACTGCCAAGAGATAGCTACAAATAACAAGGGATCAAGGATGGGATGATTTGCTTGATAAAGTTTCTTCATTTTGTGTGAAACATGATATTGAGATTCCTAGCATGGATGACTTTCGTATTATTCGAGGAAAATCCAAGTGTAGAGTTTCCAAAATCACAAATGAGCATTACTATCGCATTGATGTATTCTACACAATTCTTGATACGCAAATGCAAGAACTTAATGGTCGTTTTTCTGAGGCAACCACTGATTTGCTTCTTGGGGTGGCTTGTTTGAATGCTAGTGACTCATCCTCTAACTTTGACAAGAATAAGATACTAAGAATGGCTCAGCTATATCCAGATGATTCTGATGACTTGGCTATTGAGACACTTGCTTGTGAACTGGATACTTTCATTGCTAATGTAGCTGATGATGTGAGGTTGTCCAACATTTCGGGACTTCTTGAGCTTTGCAAGAAGTTGGTTCGAACAAATAAGCATTTGAGCTTTCCCCACCTACATCAACTTTTGAAGTTTGCATTGATTTTACCAGTTTCCATGGCAACTGTTGAAAGAGCGTTCTCTGCAATGAAGTTCATCAAGACTAAATTGCGGAACAAAATATCAGATGAATTTTTAAATGATAATGTTGTTACTTATTTTGAGATTGATATTTTTAAAAGTCTCTCGAACGACGATATCATACTTTACTTTCAAAGTATGAGATCTCGTCGAGGATAACTTTTTTGAATGTAGTAGCTATGCATTTCATTTTTAGAACTATTAAAGTTTATATTATATGTATTATTAATCTCGCCCTCTCTTGGTTTAAATCCTGGCTCTGCCCCTAAAAAAAACCATTGTAATTTGATATAGGTACACAGATTTTTAAGTAAATTCAAGACAGTTAAGAAATATTATAGCAAAACATTTATCATTTGCTTTAGAAAAATTGTCTTTTTAAAACAAAAAAATAGCAAACGTAACGAGTAACCACCCAGCGGATCTCCCGCAAATGAATCATTCTTTTCCCTCCATCTCCTCACTTTCGATTGAATCCTACCATGGACACCTTTTCTTTACCATTTTCCAATTCCCTTTTTTTTTTTTTAATAGAATACAATTCCCCTCTTCATTTAGGCTCCGTTTGGTCCTTAGAAAATTTGGTGGAAAGAGAAGTTGAAGGGAAAAAATGTAAAGGAAAAAAAAGTATGGAGAAAATGAGTTTTTTTCTCTTGTTTGGATTGAGGAAAAAATATAAGAATTTCGATGAAAAATTTAAATGTTGATGAGCTACTTAAATCATATTGATGTCATCTGAGTGATGTGAGATTGGAGGAGGTTGGAAATTTTTCTCAAACTTTCCTCACAATTTTATGAGGAAAATTTTATCACTTGTTTCTAACAAATTTTTCATCTAACTTTCCTCCATATTTTTTTTCTTTGTGATTTTTTCTAAGCCAAACACAAAAAAAAAGTAACTTTCTCAATTTTTTTCTTTTCACTAAATTTTCCAAGGTCCAAACAAAGCCTTAGTTTCCTTTCCTTTTTGTTTTTTTCCTTCAATTTATTTACAAGAAATTTAACATCCAATTTTTCTTTCCTAAAAATTTAGTCGCAAATAAAATTCTAGTAACGAGGTTATTAATTACTTAATTAGTTTAGTCTCATTTGACATAACTTCAGCCATTTTTACACATCAGAAGAGCTCCCTAACTCGAGGATTTTCTCAATAGCCATTTTGAGTAAAACAAGTTGTTTCTTTTCCATATTCATTGTGAGTGCTTTCACCTACCTTATCTTATGGCTTTTCTACTCCTTTGAAATCTCGGAATTAATTTGAAATTCTAATGTCGAGCTAGCTTCTTTTTGAACTACGTAAAGTTGAATATGTCATCCCTTCCTCAATCATTGCACTTTGCATTATCTTCAATTGCTGTTGGACACCTCCTTCCCAGTAGCAAGAAAAAGAAAAGAAACAAACTCAACATTAGTTTTGCTGAGCTGGCAAGTTAGTTACAAGATTAGTTAGCAAGATATTTTCATTCAGCCTCTGTATATAAGGAAGCTTTCATCATTTGTATTAACCAAGCTTTCATAGAATAATCATCTACGACGTTCACATAATCTCTCTATTTCTCTCTCTCTATGTTTTTCGCACGAATTCTTTGCAAGCAGATTGAATGATAATTCAAGATCGAGAATGTGTTCATATCAGAAATTTTGACAATTGCCATTTTGGGGCTCCTCTCCCCCCCTCCCCAGGTTCTAATAGTCTCAGCTCTTTTGTCTCCTCAACCTAATGCAAGTAACTCTCTAGTTGGATGCTCATTTGTGCTATTTTTTTTTTTCCTTCAACAAATACCACCCTAATCTAAACTCTTCATTTATTACTTAGGCCATGTTCGGTAAAATTAGTTGTTTAGGTAGCGGATAACGATTTAGGTAGCGGATAGCTATTTAGATAGCGAATAACATTTCTAATTTAGTTATTAGCAGATAGCTGTTTAGATAAGCGGTTTAAACTAATGTGTTCGGTAAATTTAGCTGATTAATGTAAATTGACATAAAAGGATATAAATAATTTTCAAAGATAAAATTTTTAAAGGATATTTTTTGACTAAAAATATGAAATGTTAATTTTAAATGTCAAACGTTAATACTATTAGCTTTTTAAAAATGCTGCTTAAAATACTAAACGCTACTTAAAATGCTAGTCAAAGGCTATGTTCGGCAAAATTAGCAGTTCAAGTAGTAGATAACGGTTCAGGTAGCAGATAACTATTTAGGTAGCGGATAGCGTTTCTAATTTAGCTATTAGCGAATAGCTGTTTGGATGAGTAGTTGAAATAAATATGTTCTGTAAATTTAGCTGTTGGGCCAACTGATTAATGTAAATTGACATAAAAGGATATAGATAATTTTCAAAGATAAAATTTTCAAAGAATATTTTTTGGCAAAAAAATATGAAACGCTACTTTCGAATGCAAAACGTTAATACTATTAGCTTTTCAGTAACGCTATTTAACATGCTAAACACTTCTTAAAATGCTAGTCAAAACACCATTTTATCAAATACTAAAAATTACCTAATGAGTGTATTAACTTAGTCAAAATGTCAAACGCTACTCAAAACATTTTTGTCAAACACGCCCAAAATTCTAGTTTACTGAACACTAAAAATTAACTAATTAGTATATTGACTTGGTCAACACATTGAACACTACCCAAAGCGTTGTTGCCGAACATGGCCTTAGTGAATTTAATTATTGCATTTTTTTTTACTTGCTTTGTAAATGTTTGCTTACACTATTGGCTAATTTACTTATTTATATTTTGTTTATTTTGATGAAGTTCAAATGAGCAAGCCATATAAATTATTCTTAATTAATATCCTTCATCAATGATTTAACTTTTAATCATTTTCATAGTAGTATGAATTTGTTTTCATTTGTAGGTATTGGATAACTTTATACATTGTGTTACAAAATTTTATTTGAAGGTCACTTTGTCGTCTCAAGCTATTGCACAAATATTTTAAATGCTAAATTGAAATGTGGTGCTCAACTTTATTAAATTATGATTAATTAAGATAGTTAACATGGGTTAGGTTCAGATTATTACAGCTATTAAAATAAAAGTCTAAACTATTTGCTAAAAGTTTTCTTTAGTATTTAGAATGATTCAAAAGGCATTTTATGGTACAATTACAGAAAAAAAGGAAACTAAATAATCTTTTTTGAACTAAAAACTAAATTATTTTCTTAGTTCATTTAGAACTTGTGTTTTAATTTTAGTTAGTTTTACATTTTTTTCTTTTTATACATTGTGACATGCCATACCAATTTGGAAGAGGAATTTACTCTACATAAAAGGCACAATAATCATTGAGATTGATTGAATCAAAAATTCAAGGAAAGAAAAAAACGTTGAATATTTTATATATCTTATCTTCTTTCCTTTACTGTATTGAGCATCATGACATGATATTATATTTATAATTTGACAATTGTAAGACATCCACTACTGTGGATTATAAAAGAACACTAGTCTAGTTAATTTTATCTTTACTTATTTGTTCTGGAAAGATTATATTATGTATAGTTAACGGAGTTCATTCGTTTTTAGGATTTGAGTGTTGACTCTAAGAGTCATATATTGATTTTGATGATAACAAACAAAATAATCATTTGAGTTGAAGATATATGCTCAAATATAAGTGTACATGCTATTCAGATCAAGAATTGGAAAAAGGAAATTATTGCTTTGCCAAATCATGAGGAGATAACATATGGTTGCTTAAGGAAAATATATGCGTGATATTGATTAATTGAAAAATCAATCAAGTAAATTACTTAGCTGATTCAAAATTTAAAATTCAAATTTTGAGTATTCAAATTAAGTAATCTACCATGATTTTATCCTCACTCCTTGATACTTGTCATGATGAAAAGATATGACATGATCTGAGTCTTCAATTGGTATCAGAGCGGGTGCTATTATCTTAAGACTTAACTGTCTAATAGCTTCGATACCATGGCTAGTTATAATCTTGATTCTGATTGCCCACCTCTTTTTATGGGTACTAATTATTCATGGTGGCAGGAAATAATGGAATTCTATATTAAACACAAGAATCTCGATCTTTGGAAGATTATCAAGAAAGAGCTCATTATCGTTGAAAAATCAAAGGATCAGTTTACCAACGATGATTACAAGATGATGTCTGAAAATTCTAAAGCTATTAATATGCTATACTGTGGCCTTTCTATTGAGATTTGTGAATCAATTTTTTATTGTAAAAGTGCAAAGGAGATTTGGGACATTCTTTGTCAATTATATAGTACTAATGAAAAAATTTTAGATCTTGATTTGGTTAAACAGGAGGAGACAATTGAGGTCAATAAGTCTGAAGTTTATAATACTAGAGACGACAATGACTCATACAGAGAACATAGTGAAATGACCAATGTCAATAACAAAATTCAAGATGTTAAGGATGATGACTATTCCTTTGGAGAATGAATATATTAGATGCAAGATCGACAAGGATCAGAGGGTGACTCTCAAGAATTACTAGCTCTACAAAATGAGAAAAATGAGGTAAATTCTTTGATTAATTATTTTTCTCAATCCGATCTTGAATCTACTGATTTGAAAATTGCGATTGATAAATATGTATTAAAATTTCCTAGTTATAGCAATAAATTAAGAAAATATGTCAAGAAAAAGCCAATGCGATTTTTAGCCTCTTTATTCTCCCTTGCTACTAACCATTATGGACCCAACAGAAAAGGGGTACCAATATTTTGGTTAAGAAATTTATTTTTGCAGAAATTAGCAAAGATTACTGGATAATTACATAGAACATTCCTCATACGTCCTCATGGAAAAGTCAAACAAAGTCCACCAGCCTTTAAAATCTCAAAAAGTTCAAAGAGACAAAATTTGGTTGGAGGTATGCAAACAGAGGTCATACAATTGGTAAGTAATGGATTGCCTAAGGTAAAACTTAGGTAAACTTTATTTCTGAATTTTTTCCATCCATATTTCTTACATGCCCCATGTTGAGGGGGAGATAAATTATATGTGCATACATTGATTGAGTGTCAATTTGATTATTTAGTAGGGGGAAGATACTACATCTTATTTTTAAATAGTTGTTTACATGAAATCGCTTATACAGAGGGACATTGATATGATTATGCCTTTTAATATTAAATCATGATTTGATTCCATATAACTCTTACATAGCACGACTTGTTCATTTCAATAGGCTTGCATTAAAATTTGACTTAGCTTTCTACTTCACATATGCTTGCCTTCGTAAAATTGAGTGATGTGTCTTATAATTTATATACCAATGTTCATAATATGGTTCCCCATTAATTATGTTTGTGAATATGAGATCTTGCTTAATCCGGTATCTCCATACGTGGCTATAGGTTTCAACCCATTCACGATGTAAGTAGTTGATTGAATTCTTTAATCCATGTATATGATTGTATGACTCATAGTTGACTATTAACTCTTTTATTGTCATTGATACGATTTATCAGATATTGAATTTTGGCATAAATAATGTTATGGGTGCTCAATCAGTACAACTTATACCATTTGACTTACTTCAAATTACTCTTAAAAATAGAAGAGTTAGAAAATATATTCATATGCTAACATCTCTCGTGATCATATGTATGCATGGATTCATAAGAAATACAATCCTATAAGTTTTGAGTATATGATTGACGTTGATAATACTATACTTTGAATTCATGGACAGAGAACGTGATGTTTATTTTTCTTAAGCAATACATTAAGTGGGAGAATATAATTTGATATAATATAATCTTTTAATATCCCTATACATGATATTATATGATCCAATTATTCTTATGAGATGTCAAAGATGTCATAATGCCATCATCTACGTGATTGTGATCAATGATGCATATCCTTGCCCCTTTATTTAAATTGATATCATATGTTTTGAATATTTTCATCAGGGAAGAGAGAAAGCTTGATCTATATATCATATATACACGTTTTGAAATTTTATGATTTTACCAATGGTTACTATTTATCTTATAGTGAATTTGGTATGAACTAGATTACGATTTACCCCATAAATGATCCATGATTAATTATTCTTGAAGTTGATAGATGGTATGTTTTTAGTGGGTAGCACTTTTATATGTGGAGATATTCACTCATGCTTATTCCTTGAGTAATTAATTGGAATTGTCGTAATCCTCAAGATTGATGTTGTATGCTTCAATTACTTTGATAAGGGAAAGGAAGCATATACTCTAATGTACTTAGTCATTTGATATGATATTACTCATACTATTCTCTTGCAACATTTAATAGGGTAGAGAAAAATTTGGATTATGAATGTCCATGCTCTATGTGCCGTCATACCCGAAAGAATTATATGCGTATGAATTTAATTTTTATATAACTCTACATCGTATAAATTGAGAAGGAATGCTTTCTCACTATTGATTGTGGATCATTATTTTTCCCACATGAAAAGAAGTCCGGCGTATGAAAAGAATTGACCTTGCAATCGAAATGCCTTGAATTTCAAAATCTTAAAAAGAAGGTTAGTTTGATTGTTTACACGAGAATGCCAAATATATAAGGTTTATATTAGAATATCTAGAACTTGAAAATGGATCAGAATGTTGAATTGCATCTTTGGGTTCAAAATGAGTTAAAAAAAAATTACTAGTATTGAACATTAGACTTAATTTCCTGGAAATATATTGTTTTGATTATTCTCTCCAAATAAGGAGAGATAAAATATGTTCTTTATTGTCTATACATTACATGTGTATGAGAAGATTCATCCAGTGAGTCTCGGTACATGTAATTGATTTTGATGATTTATTATAATCCAGCTTATCGACAGAAAATCCCATATTCATTTTACAGAAGTCATTTTGAGGGGGATATAACATGATTGTTGTATAATCTATGTTATCATTTCTCCAGTATTATTGTTCCAAGTAAGAAGCTATACATAATATTTTTTATCTCTTATGTCTCTATAATCCCATTCTGATTCTCTTAATAAAATATACTAAAGGGAAGATAATTCTTACATGAAATTGCTATTATATATCTGGGGATGATCTTGTGACATTTATGTTTAATAGGAGAAATTAATTGTTCTGACTATCAATTATATTTTAATTTGTCATCTTAACTTTGTGAATAATCTTACTTTAGTTAATTTTAGGGGGCAGGTATCTTAGTTAATATGCTATACTATTTACATGTTATCATCGATATGGTTGTACATTCTCGACGTTGCTATACCAAGATTTTGGCCATTAATATGATTTGCTTTCTATTAATTCTAGCTTGAATTATTAGCTTTACACTGACACATTATGCTGGACTGATTATTTTTTAAAGGAGAATCAATAATTTGATTCTTCGTATATTATGTATCGCCTACATGATATTAAGCTTTGATGATATATGATACAATATCATGGTTCAATCATTTTTGAAAGGGGAAGACATGAAGAGTTTTGAATTGTGGACATTATAATATATTAGTGTCTCCAATGATAATCCTCACTTATGTTATTTCATAAGAAAGTGAAGTCTTATATGTCATTGCTTTTAATGTTGACATATAGCCCCATTTTCATACTTGTGAGTACTATATTAAGGGGGAGCCATGTTATTAATATACAATGATATTTTACATCCCTTTTTACTAATGACAAAGGGGGAGAAGTAGAGCTGGGTAATAGGTCGTGTCGGGTCGGGTTCGTGTTCGTGTCGAACTTAAACGGGTTAAATATTTCTCGACCTGAACCTAACCCGTTTATTAAACGGGTTGAAAAATCTTGACCTGTACCCATTTAATTTTTAAACGGGTTGACCTGCTTAATCCGTTTAAGATAAACAAGTCAAGTTTAGTTGGCTAATTAACCATTTACACATTTAATATCTTTAACTGATACGTAATTATAGTGTTAGAAATTAAGTTTACATATCACATTAAATAATTACTCTTTAAAATTCCCGTAATTCGTCATAATTCACAATTTTAAAAATTTTTATATTCTTAATTATCTAATAAAAAGTAAATGGATAAATGATAAATAAAAAAATGAGTTGAGTTATTTAACTCATTTAATTAAACGGGTTAAATAGGTATTTTTTCGTGTCGAGAATCTCAACCTGAACCTAACCCATTTAATTAAATGGATTGAACGTGTCAACCCATTTAATTAAACGAGTCAAAAATTTATACCCAAACCCACTTAACTTCGTGTCGGGTTCGGATCGGTAATCGTGTCGGGTCAGCTTTTTTCAACTCTAGGGAGAAGTATTATCTGCTGAGGGTAAGTATATCCAAGAATCAAGGTATGTATCTTCATATTCCTCATACCAACACTAGATTGTTTGTCATCATCAAAAAGGGAGAGATTATTGACTCTAAGAGTCATATATTGATTTTGATGATAAAAGGGCAACCCGGTGCACAAGCATCTTGCGTTCACGCAGGGTCCGGGGAAAATTTTGATGATAGCAAACAAAATAATTATTTGAGTTGAAGATATTTGCTCAAGTATAAGTGTACATGCTATCCAGATCAAGAATTGGAAAAAGAAAATTATTGCTTTGCCAAATCATGAGGAGATAACATATGGTTGCTAAAGGAAAATATATGCGTGATATTGATTAATTGAAAAATCAATCAAGTAAATTACTTAGCTAATTCAAAATTTGAAATTCAAATTTTGAGTATTCAAATTAAGTAATCTACCATGATATTATCCTCACCCTTGATACTTGCCATGATGAAAAGATATGATATGATCTGTGTCTTCATTAAGTATTGTGACATAAAATCCATTTTACACATGGCAGAGCTTGAATTCAAGATGCTAGAAAAATATATTATAGCAAATCATTTATCATTTGCTTTGGAAAAATTGTCTTTTTTAAACAAAAAAATAGGAAGCTTAACGACCAAGCGGATCTCCCGTAAACGAACCCTATTCATTTCCCTCCATCTCCTCACTTTAGATTGAATCCTGACCCCCCCCCCCCTTGTTTGTTGATAGAATACAATTCCCCTTTTCATTTGTTTTCCTTTTCTTTTTGTATGTTTTCCCTTTAGTTTATTTGCAAGAAATTTGACATCCAACGTTTTCCTCAAAAGTTACTCACAAATAAAATTCTAATAAGTAATTAGTTTAATCCGATCTAACTTGAACATCAGAAGAGCTATCTAATTCGACGATTTTTCCTGGTGTTCGTTGTGTTGGAGGAGGTAGAAAGGTAAATATAAAAAGCCCCTCTTTTGCCTTTTTTTTGGGTTTCATTTGATTTTTTCTAGTGTGCGGTTGTCAATATACGTGTTTGTTTGTCTTAAAGGCGAATCTTTAGGAAATCACGTTGGCTATGAACCCCTACCAATAACATGATTCACATTTTTCGTATTGTTCTTGATAATGTTGTTTAGTTCAAATTATGTTGATTGAGTTGATCGGTATTGGAATCTGATTTTTGGGATCTAAATTGGGATGATAAGGTGAATTGGGTTAGCAAATTTTGTTTTGCATGGGATTTGTAATTTGTTTGATTCGAATTTCGGATATTGAGCGGAATTAAAGTTAGAAAATGATACCTAAATATTCTAGGAAAATATGTGTTTAGAATCTCCAACCACTTTGATGCCATGTAGAATTCCACTTAGGCCTTCGGCTGACCCGAAGAGGCAGAAGGGTTCAACCAAGACTAATTAGACTCATATGCTGAACTTCTCCCATCAAGTCACTGACTTGGGACTCTTACAAGTACACTTCTCGGCATATATAGAATACTAACCAAAATCATGAAGTAGGAAATGGTGACCCACCTGTGTTTTTACAGCACGATCTTTGGAGATTTTTCATGATTAGAGTCTAATGACTAATAAGTGAGTCAAGTATGGTTTGTGACCTTTCAGTTGTGATTGCTATCTTCGGCAAAGTGGATTACAACAATAATGGAGAAGGCAGGCTCTAGACAAAAGTTGTACACAAGAATGAGGTTGTGGGAATTTCCAAATGAGTATGTCATTGAGCCTACAGATGGATTAAGTGACTCATTTTTGGTTGTCAGCCGAGTTGATGGATCCATGAAGCTACGCAGTTCAGTTTCTCTATTTTTCTCCTTTTCAGAAGCTAATTTCTTTCCTTCATTTCTTTGAAGATTTTAATTGTCATTAGTATTTTTACGCAATTTTCTTGTTTTCCAGATGAACTTCCACAGTGCAACTCTATACGTGTACCTAAGATACAAACGATTTATGGTGTGATTGGGGTGCTAAAACTCTTGGCAGGCAAGCTAATTTCTTTATCCCTCAATCTCCTTTGGGGATGGGGGGTTTTTTTATGTGCTCCATTATTAACCAACCAAATCTTGTTATGGTTTCTTGTGCAAACTGTTGTTCTGCATGAATTTATTTTTGGGCGATGATATATGTCTTGCTGCAAAACACTCTTAAATGTCTTGTGTTAACTTCAATCATGTATTTTATGATTTAAAATCACCAAATTTTTAATGATTACATTTTATTATGAGTTGTAAATCTTTAATATTCATCTGCTATGCCAACAAATACAAATTGGCATCCTAAACGGTTCAATCCCATCTGCAAAAGCATATCATACATGTGATTTGATAAATATGAAAAATTATATATAAAAAGATGATTTTACATAAGTTATAAGTTGTGACATCCTTACACTATTCAACCGTACCATTTTTTTCCCATTTAATATATGACAATATACATTTTATATAAAGACAAGACACTTGAAAAGTGTCTTCTAGCAAGCTACTTATCATTTTACTTATTTAGCACCATTTTGTGTATAAAAATAGTAGGACTAGCTGAAGAAAGTCCAAAAGCTAAAGTAATGGCTAACTTCTGTTTATTGTTGATGCACATACTAAAGAGCGTTCGACCCCACTTGTAGGCTCATATCTATTCGTTATAACTGACCGTGAAAATATTGGATCGTACTTGGGGTACCCTGTCTTCAAAGTTTCATCCATGAAGATATTGCCTTGTGACCTTTCTCTGAGGAGTTCCCTAGCAGAGCAGGTGAAGTCTGGTAATGAATTGTATATTTCATACTACTTGTTTGTGAGTGATTGGAGTTCAGAGTATTCATTCTTACCAAATTGGACAGAGGAAGATAGAAAGCGAATGCTCTGCTCTTCTAAAAGCTGCAGAGAGGACACATGGTTTATTTTTCTCTTACGATGCCAATCTAACACAGTGGTATGTTATGTTCTTCTTCCCCCTTTTTTTATTTCTTTGTTTTCTCCTCCAATATTATAGTGGTCTTTGAGTTACTCTTCAGTTTTATATATAGGTACAGAAAAAAGCTCTTTATAAATGTGTCCTACATCCCCATATATGAGGTCATAATTTGATGAAATGTAGAACTAAATGTTGAGAGAGTATTCAGGGTACTGTCTTATGTATGTTTGTATGAATATTAAAAAGTGTGGCCCAACACAATGGAGGATTTCATTAGACTGTTTAGTCTTTTACTTGAATCGTCTTTCGTTCGAGCGTAATTATTTTAAGGCTTTGGAGGCTAGACAGAGGCATAGTTTATAGCTCTACTGTTTTTCCAGAAGTGTTTTGGTGTTTATTATCCACAGCAGGAAACCTAGAGGGATGTATTGCTAGAAGCTAAGATAGAAACCCCCCATCGTTCGCTCTCGGGGGTCCTTTTTTCCTTGCATACATGTTTAATAATTTCCTAGTGAATGATTTCATTTCCTTTTTCTTTTGAGGAGCAGAAGGCTTCTTTCTTTTATTCTTGTTGGTTATGATCATGTTATGACACCATATCCTTTTAATCCACTACGACCGATTATTACCTCTGAACTATTAGTGCTTTTTTTTGTTGGTTTATCCGTTTGTTAGGCGATAATTTGTCGTATTTTACGTGCCCTTTTTACTTAATTTTAGCTCGTATAATAAAGGTCATAAACTTCAATCGAGCAAAACGTCGCGAAAAAGAACGAAGACGAACAAGAAGAGCAAAAAGAAGGCAAGAAGGGACGACCAGAGGCCGAGCCACCGTGCTACAAAATTGGCACGGTGTGGCCGTGCGCCCCACCTGACACGGCCGTGCTCCCTCCCCTCGCCGCTCGCTTGCCCGATTTTTGTATTTAAGCCCTTTCAGGCGTTTTTGTTCGGGGACCTCCCGACTCTCCTTTGGCCATTTTTTGGGAGTTCTTAGTTTATGTTTAGCCACAAACCCCATTAGGGGGTGAATAATTTAGAGTAGATTACTATATACATCGTACAAGATTTGGATTTTGCAATTGATAGTTAAGTTTCTCTCTTCTCTTCCTCTTTAACTTCATGTTTCTTGTTTTGTTTTCTAGTTTGTTAACTCTTGCTTTGAATTGCTTATAGATGCTTAGTTTCAATCAAGTTTGTGAGTTTTGATTGTAATTAGCCTCTTGATAGCTAATTGATTGTTGTCAGGCCTTTACCCATCTTGTTTATGCTAGAATTTAGAGTTTTCTCTCACGCCAACCACGTGTTTGATGAAATACTTAAAGGAGCTTTCATCCGCATTTTGGGGCGATTAACTTATGCTAAAAGGTGAGGTTAATTGTCTAGTGCGGGTAGAGAGAATAGCTAAGATTCTCACATGACAATAGTCGCGGTTGCTAGTTAGGTCGAGGATTGTTAATCTTGTAGCCTAATTGAACTAACCCCATGAAAATAGGTTGTTAGAACAATTAGACTAACCTATTGACCCTTGAGAGAGGGCTTGGGTGGACTTTATTGATACAACCGATCATCCTTGAATATTAGCTTAACTTGGGTAGATGAGGGTTTAACTCGATTAGTTAGTCTATCTTAGGTTTAATTACAATTGAAATCTTCTTTGTTTTAGTAGTGTAGTTCTATTTCTCTCATCTTTGATTTGCCTGGCTTGATACGCTCGAGTGAACTTTGGTAATTAAAAACTCAACTCTCTGCGGACGACACCTTGAATACTCAACGATACACCTTGCACTTGAGGTTTATAAATATTAAAACTTTACCCTAACACAATTGCTTTTAATAGCGCTATTTGTTCACTTGCGAAATTTTTTAGACTTAACCACTTTGCTGGTCTCAATTTGTTGGCTCTAAATGACCTCCTTGAAACCTACAAGAGGTGAATCATTGTGTATTTGTGTATGATTATCTAGCTGCTATGTGATTTCTGTCCTGTTTGTTTATGTTTTGTCTCAATGCATGGGGTTTTTTCGCCTAGAATACTGCATAAATATGCGTCTACACTGGGTGGTAGGCATGCTTATGCATTTATTTTTGGAATCTTGATGGACCATGGAGTATGGACACTCGATCATTCATTTTAGACTAAAATGTAGAGAATTTCGGGAAAAAATGACAAGTTTGATACAATACCATTTTCGAACACTCCACACTTCAACATGGATATGGATGAGCCTGAGTAACATTTGTGTGAGCTGGGTTTGATCCCAATAAGTGGTATCACACGATTCAAGATTGTGATAGTGAGTTTGTAATCCCAATATTGAGGATAATAATTTGCTAATAGGTTTGTTTATTATGTGAAACTATTTTATTTTAATTCCTTGCATAGGTTGGGACCTTAATAATTAACTTTTTAGGAGTGAGGCATAAGGATACTTCTCTAAGTCTCCATCTACAGTGGTAATATGCTTATGTCTAGATATTTGGGATCCTATTTGAGCTCTCCAGATAAATGGACTTAAACTTTCCTCCTTATTCGTTCAACTTAGATATGGCCATTTAACCACTTGAAGTGTTGTAAGGCAACAATTTAGATGCTTCTTAGATCACATGCATGAGTTAGCAGGTGGGATTCTTGCACTTACAAGACGATTCTCCCTGGTAGTTTACATAGTTCTGCATAAACAGAATTGGTGTTCCCTTATATATGTGTAATAACCTGAGGGATTTGGGATCTCAGCTCAGTACTCTCTGTAAATAGACTTGTCCTCTCCCTCTATTCAAGTGAACCTAGATTTGTCTATCAAGATTCTGAAGGTTTCTCTTTGTATGCTCTAACCATTCACACCTTAGGGGAAACCTGGTGCTTGAAACATATGAATCTCCCTTGTTGTTACACATGTTTTTGCTAAATTAGGTGACAAACTCCTTCAGATATTCTTTCATTATCAGCATCACTATAATTCCAGTTAATAGAGTTAATTTGGACTTTAATTTGAGCTATGCTGCCTTAATAGCATTATTTATGTTCAATTTTCCCACTGTTAAACATGATCTAAATGTTCTCTCTTTACTCGAGCCTTTGAATATAGGTTGTTTTTCCTTTAAAGGAAATCTTTGAGAGTTTGGATAGCCTATATGGCCTGAGTTATATCTTTAGACTTGGTGATCCAGTGATCCCGTCAACTTTACTACAGATTTTCTTAGTCTTTGACAAGACACTCCTAGTGCCTTTGGAAATGGTGATAGTGCCAATTCCAATAATGTTCAAAGCATGGTCATCTCCCAAGAACATATATCCCTTGGTGATACTCTTGTATGACTGAGATTCTGTATGAGTGAAACCCGTTCAATAATCATCTTAAACAAAATTTTCAATTGATGGTTAAAGGCCTACTAATAGGTTTTATAGTCCAACTCTCAAAGACAATAAATTCTTCTTCAAATTCTTTACATGTCATACTTCTTGAATAGTACGGATCATATCATCATATATCCTTAGCTTGGAATTCTCCAAGACAGGAAAAATAGGAAGATTTGGCTTTCGTAGGAAAACTATGTCAAAAGAATCTCACGACACTGCTTTAACACGTGAAATTGTAAGCTAATATCTACCCCACTTCCTATCATTATAAATCATCCTCAAGTTTGAGCCATGGTAGCGATGTCTGGAGCACCATATGCGTCAGTAGGGGAAGCCTAATGTATGGCTTGATTTGCACAAGACTAGATATAACTCAAGCATTTGGGTTGGTTGGTAAGTTTATGGCAAATGTTGATGCAGAACATTGCAGTACTCTAAAGAGGATCCTAAAATATGCTAAAAAGACCTTCGATTCTTCTAAGATATGTTAAAGGGACCACAGACGCTGCATCATGCTTTACAGGATCAAAACTTATTGTCAATGGATATGTTGACTTACTTTTTACAGGTGATCTTGATAATAGAAAATCTACTAAAGGCTATATTCCACACTTAGAAGTGCAACGGTAAACTAGATATCTAAGCTACAAACTAATGTAGCCTTATCTAGCACATAAGCTCAATACGTGGCAGTTATCCATGCATGCAACAAAGCAATCTAGATACTATGTTCAATGGGAGAACTTGGGCATAGGCAACAAACAATTCATGTATATTGTGATAACCAAACTGCTTTGGATATTGTAAGAAATTTGGGTTCCATTCTAGGACTAAACACATGAGTTTACAATATCATTTGTTCAAGAAGTATTAGAGAAAAGAACTATGGATATGCAAAATGTTCACATATGCTTAAGGCTTTGGGAAGCCAGTCAATGATCACAAGTACATCTAGTGCGAATACTTCTTTGGCTTATTTGGAACTCGCCCAAAAGTGACTTTAAGTGGAAGATTGTGAAAATTAATAAAATTATTTGTGGCATAAGAAAAAAAATTTTAGAATTATGCTAAGTGGAAGCAATAGAAAAAAAGGAACAACACACATGAATTAGATAATGACTTGTTCCTATCTTTACTAATAGATTTTGAATAAATAGTCACATCTTTAGTTCTTAAAGTACCAGTGGCAAATCTAGGATTTTTACTTAGGGGTGTCTATATGGAAATGCCACTAACACATACACTACAAAAGAAAAATCGTACGATTAAATTAAATACTTAGGTGATTCAGTTTTACAATTTTCACTTACGAGATCTATGCTTTGAGACAAATCATTTCATTAGAAATTGAGTCAAATATATCTCTATCTATGTAACAAAACACACAATCATGCCAAATAAATCACATATTTGGTTGCAAAGTCTAGTTTTTACTTATTGCAAAAGGGATCACAATAAAGTTAATTATATCTTTAGTTGAAGAAAAAAGGTCACAAATATTATGCTGGAAACCAAAAATGTTATAATTTCTAATCTACAAGTCACAATCAAACACCCAATTAATAGATCTTGCACATCAAGAAAAACCACATTCCACGATTAAAATTCAAAAAATTTAAAAAAAACATTGTAAAGTCATGATTAAGCTAGACAAAAATACGTAATGGAATATGACAGATCAAAGAAATACCGTAAAGTTAGAAAATCAGAAACTTATTGCCAACATTCACAATTAAACTCGACAAAATATATGACTACAAAAATAATAATAATAAAATAAGACTAAAGAGGATCAATTTTAAATACAATTAAACACATGACGCCGACGAGCTTGGGAAATAAAAAGTTCGTTGAGAGAGAGGGAGAGAGTGAGGGTGAGGGATAAGTGAATGAGTCAGGCAATCGTTAAGCTCAATCCACAAGATACAATTGAAATTCCTTTTTTTTTTTTTCCAAAAAAGTTGCTTTCAGTCACTCCTGGCTCAATCCACAAGATAGTAAATGGTGCAACAAAGGTAAAGAGTCCATGCTTACTTCTACTTTTTAAGCTTTGATTATTTAGGGGTGCAATAAGCTTGTGTTATTTTTATTTAGGGGTGTCCGCATGTATGAAATTAAGCCGGAGCTTAATACCTTGCAGAGACTTTTTTTGAGCTACGGGTGTCCATGGACATCCCTAACTTATGAGTAAATCCTCCCCTAAAGTACTCGTCTAAGAAGAAGAGAAATAGAGAAAGCATAAGATTTCAGATAAAAATATTGTTTCTCCTAATAGTCTCAAAGCTTCCTCATACTTAAAAAGGTGTTGCAAATTAATCCTCCTGTTTTGTCATTAATTTACTTGGGATTGTTTAGATAATTTTCACAAAATATCTCTATGTCAATTCCTGCTTCCTTAACTCTTATTTTAGCAGAACATTTTTCTGTAAATTTCAGAAACTGGTACGATCTCCTAAACCTTTGAATGCCAAAGGGAAGTATCCTATGATAGTCCTTGGGGTTGAGGGCCCTTGCTTGCTGCCAATCTCTCCCAAAGAATCAAACTTGCATCATTAAATCTAAGGGATCATGGCATTGAATTGTTTGCACTTTCAAGAATGTGGTTGCAGCTTCAAATAAAATAATCAGTATTTCCATTTGAGATAAAGGCTTTGGCTGAAGGCATCTTAGGTCAGGACTCTTGACTCTAATCTTTCCTCAATTACTCTCATGATTCCTTCATTTTTCTTTTAAAAAATGGAATCACAATTCTGCCACTTTATATACCCCAAATTGTGGCTTTTCAAGACATACCTTAAATCACCCACATGACATGGGTACTTAATTTTGAAACACTGCTCGGGTCCTAGCAAAGGTCCTCAAACTTAATTTAGATAATACCTCCTGTGATGTTTGCTAATCTTATTGTGTTCATTCTAGCTATCCTTTGGGACCTTCTATTATCTTAAGATATTCCTCGATACCACCGTAATGGCATGAGTTGTAACATTATCCTTGGATGGATTTTGAAATGGTTTCCGTTCACCTTAAACAGGCAAAGGTGTTTTGTATTTTTTTCCTTGAAGCTTAAGTATGGCCATCCTAACCTATGATCCCCTGCGTAACTTTTCAGGAAGTTATTGTAAATTACACATATGACATAATGTCTTAGACCGCAGATATTATTTAAGTTCTAAACTTGACTTATGCATCTAAGAGTATCGATCTGGGCTCCAATTCTGCTCAATTTGCCCTGGGGTTCGCTCCAAACCCCTACCTCGAAGTTGCACCTAAGCAACTTGTAGCATTCTAACCTCTAGTTATAGAGAGGCTAATCCTGGAAGATACTAGATTATAAACCTTTTCATCGCCTATAATTCAACAAAAACAGAAGTAAAAATCAGTTTTGCAATGCATTTTGCTATAATCTAATATAATAAAGATGAAAAATTGTAATAAAGTGACTTTTTCAATTGTACAGAATGTGTGCATGTTCTTTTTACCCGTATAATATAAAAATGCAATGCCCTTGGTTGGAGGGCAAAGGTTTAGGTTTAAGGATCGCCTCCAGATCCTTGAACCTTAGGTTTTAGATGCCCTTACCTATCCATTCGTTTTTCTTGATTATTCATCAAAATCTACTCAAGGACACTCTTGGGATTAGGGTAAGAATGTGGCATGCGTAACTTTCAATTTTTTTAGGGCTTGAGGGACCTAACTATAAACGCTCTTAACCTTACTAGTTGCCATGAAGGGGTTCCTGGTTGCATGTATAACGACATAGAGCCTTGACACTTTAGAAGGAAGCTTCTGTTTGGATGTTTCCCTATTCTGACTTTTACCATTAGGTTGAGAGTTTCAACAATGTTGGCTTTACATTTAGATTGATTCTGAACCTGGGAAAACTTATGGTGTGGAATCTTACTTGCCTACAAATAAATCTGTCACATGTTATGACTTCGGGCTATGGGGATCTTGGGCTAATTTTCTTTGAACATGACCCTAGTATTCTGTGATATGGTCACCTAGGTTCCTCTTTGGGGGGATACCCTAAAGTATGCAGCTGTAAGTTTCTCCCTTAGGATGAAGTTTTCTCTCACGTGGTACCTCATGTTTGACAGCATTACCTATGGGCTCCCAAAATGAGACTTTGTAGAAAACTCTTAAGTTCATCTCAATGTCATGGAGGCAGATGTCTAGTTTATGCCTTTTTGTTTTCTAGTCCTATGTCCAATTAAATCAGGCACAAAGTTGTCTTTGGGTGATTCTTTTATCTTATGTATTTCTATGGTGACCCCAACCACTTTATAGGTTGAATTTTGATAATGCCCATCAAATTATACTTATTGACAGAGTTAAATTATCATTGTAATGGTTGGAGCTACCAGTCAAAAATAAACTACAGGTCCTTTTTGTCCCTAAACCGTAGGTTTGGCCAACCTGCCTCTTGAACACTTGGAAAACAAGTACTACTGACGTTCCCTTGGGTCGCCCAATTTGGACATAGACTTTGATTTGGGGCCTTCGGCTTCTCGCTTTTTTCCTCTCAAGCATTGTCAAGGGGCTCTCAACTTTGTTCTTGAACTTTTCATTGACACTTTCTAGCCCTTAACAGTTAAGCACATATAAGACATATTACATGTCTCTTGGATTGTAGAGTGGACCTTAGGTCTCCTGTACTTCTCATCAAATTAAGCCCCCTTGGCTATGAGCTTCCTTCATGTCCTTGAACCATAGGCTTGAACACTGTCTCCAAATTCCATGAGTGAAAACTTTTAATCATAAATCTTTGTCGTACCTATAGGGAACGACTGCTTGTCTTAGGCTGCTTATATTCTGTTGTTCAGATTTCCTAACTGGTGGCATTTGAGGAACTCTTTTAGAGCAAAATAGTTTGACTGGGGTAGCAACTCCTGCTCAATAACAAAAGGGGGAAAAAGATATGGGGCATTTGAGCTGGCGTATCTCGATTCCCATGTAGACCATTCTAAAGTGAGATTATAGGCGATGAACTTGACTTCACAAATAATTATTGCATATTCTTTTTATTTTTTCTTTCTGGGGTATGTATGCATTGTGATTGGGCGTCTGGGTATAAGCGTAGAGAATATCCATGGAAACTTATGTAACCTCTAATGCTTTTGTTCTATAGTATGCAGAGATTGTATGACTTAGGAGATGAATCAAAGACAATCCCTCTTTGGAAACAGGTAAGCTAACCGTGTCATTAGTTAATCTTTTTTGAGAGATGGAGTTCTTTTATCCATTATGGCTTGCATAGATTTCTTACTGATGGACCTATGCAAACTAATTCATTTCTTAGGTGGTACTTTTCTTGATCTCTTTGGTTAAGAAAGAAAGAAAGAAACATTGATGTCTCCCATGAGGCTTTATCAAGGATAATGAGAAGGGGAAGGAGGGGAGGGTGTTCTAATTGTAACCAACGTTATTCTTGGAACCAGATAGAGGTGTTTCTTTAGAGATTTGATTAAAAATGCATTGTCTTTACTTTTTCATTATAAATCAAAAGCATAGAACAACATGTTGCGATTCCTTCCTTAATCAGTGGGAATTGTCAACAATAAAGAGGAGATAGGAAACAACAATCAAAAAGAAGAGGGAGAGAGAAAGAGAAAAAGAGAGACATAAAGGCATGGAAAAAATGGAGGAAACATTCAAAATCTATTTGTTAGAATTAAGCAGCGTGACACATTGCTTTAGGAGTAAATTTTTTCGATGGTAAAAAAAATTCTTTAGACTCCTATAAATGGAGACATTATTTGCCTTTGAAAATAACAACGAATACAACCAAGTGAGAAAAACATTTGAAAGGAAGCCACTGATAATTGGTGAGGGTATTCCACTAAAATTATGTGAGAGCTTCTGTATACCATCCGAGTGGGAAGACATTGAGAGTATACCCTCTAAATTGGCTAGAGGAGTTATATTTGTAATCCTATTATAAAATAGTGGAAGTATTTTTGGACTAAAGGTCTCATGGTTTTTACCTTCGTTTTGGAGGCTTTTTCACATAAAAATTCGTGTGCCCCCATCCATAATATTATTTATTTTTTTAATTCCCCAACTTAATTGCACAATGAGGGCAAAGAGTTAGCTTCCGCATTAGTAACTCGCCTTTTCCCAACAGTAGTATTAGAGCACAGGTTGAGCAACCATATTCTTGTGTAATCAAGATGGAGGTCATTGCCACTTATGATGGTGACATGATCAAACTTCCTACAGACAATTACTCTTACTAGAAGGCCATGATGGAGGACCATCTAATTTGCAAAGACTTTGCTGAGCCTGTTTGAATAAAAATATGCCACAGAGTAAAAATTAAAATGAGTGGAAGTTGTTAAATCATAAAGCAGTTGTAATAATTCAAAAGTACATAGACAGAAGTTCATTTGAGCATGCGTCAAATTTTGACAATGCGTACCAACTTTGGACAAAACTTGAGTCCTTGATCCAAAAGAAAACATCGCGCAACAAAGCTCTGCTTGTAAGACAATTAGTGAGCTCCAATATAATGGCGGGCAAAATATGATTGAGCACTTGAAAAATTTCAAATCAATTGGAAAAGATCAAAATGAAACTCGATGACGAGATGCAAGTACTATTGCTTCTCAGTTCATTGCCTGAGAGTTGGGACACATCGGTAGTTACATTGAGTAACTCTACCCCAGTGGAAAAACTCACTATAGATATTGTGACAGACAATCTCTTACATAAAGAAGCAAGGAGGGAAAAAAAAGGGCATTTCAATGCAATATGAAGCCAATTTCGTTGACAACTGTGGTATAAGTGAGAACCGCTTGGGAGAAATAAAGGACGTGATAAGTCCAGGGAGAGATCTACATGTCACCCTAAACTAGTTTGTTATTGCTGTGGCAAGTCAGGTCATAGGAAATCTAATTGGCATATTACAAGAGAGATCAAAAGGCTGAAAAAGTTAAGCCAGATCAGGTTAAACACAAGAAAGAAAATAAAAGCATTACTACTGCAGTAGTAAAAGATGATAATGAGGTGTTCCTCATTAAAGAAGAAAATTATCTCAATCTAGCATATGATGATTGTTTGTGGATTGTTGACTTAGGTGCCACCTTCCATGTCACTCCGCATGAACATTTTTTTTTCCTCATTCTACCAAGGTGGTGAATTTGGTAAGGTCAAGATAGGAAATCAAGTTTCGAGCAAAATCATTGGTATTCATGACATCACCTTAGAATCTAACACAGGATGCAAGCCCATGTTAAAAGATTTTAGGCATGTTCCAGATATGTACCTCAATCTTATATCGATAGGAAAACTTGATGATGCTGATTTTACTAATCACGTTGCTGGTGGAATATAGAAGCTCACCAAAGGAAGTCTAATCATCGCTAGAGGAAAAAAGGAAGGTTCCTAGTACTTCATGCAAGCAAAGTTGTGTAAGGGGGAGGTTAATCTTGCCTATAACAATTCAAACTTGCAGTTATGACACAAAAGACTAGGATGAATGAAAAACAGTTGCAGATCCTTGCCAGTAAAAGCTTCTTCCTAACATAAGAGGCAAACCATTTGAGCCTTGTATGGATTGTTTAGCTGGCAAACAATATAGGGTGACATTTCATAAAAATGTCCAACCTATCAGAAGAAAGTCCATCCTTGATTTGGTTCATAGTAACGTATACTCTATGACTGAAAAATCAGTTGGCGGAGCACTATATTTTGTCACTTTTGTCAATGACCACTCAAGAAAGGCTTGGATCTCTTTGTTGAAAACAAAGGACCAGGACCTTGAATCGTTCAAGGAGTTTCACGCTAATGGGGAACGGAAAATTAGACAAAAATTAAAGAGCATTCGAGTAGACAATGGCAGAGAATACCATGGCCCATTGAATTATATTGCAAGGTAAATGGGACCAGGCTGGAGAAAACGCCATCGAAGACACCTCAGCTGGAAGAATGAATTAGACTATCAAAGAAAGAGTTCAACATATGTTTTCTCATGCTAAACTCCTTAAGTCCTTTTAGGGAGAAGCCATAAAGACTATTGTTGACATAATCAAACTTTCACCATCAGTTCCTTTGGATGGTGCTATCCCAGAGGAAATTTGGTCCAGAAAGGTGTCATACAACCACCAGAAAGTATTTGGTTGCCACATACTTGTCTATATTCCTAAGGATGAGTGATTCAGACTTCATTTGAAAACAAATGAGTGTATTTATCTCATATCACAAGAGATGAATTTGGCTACCAACTTTGGGATCCTGTAAATAGAAGGATTATAAGAAGCTGAGATGTTGTATTCTTTGAGGGACCAAATCATGAAAGATTTGAAAAAGGAAAAGCCTAAACATAAAGTTGGTTAGGGATTCTGATACTGGTCCATCCCTATGGTTCATGATAATGCAGGGGAAGGCACAACCGATAATAACAATGAGACTATCATAAATAAAGATCCTGCCTCTTCCTCTAACATTGATCGAGAGGAAGGTCATTATGAGTCAACCATACCTGATGCTAAATCCGCTGAGGACTAATATTAAGAAGAGCCTTGGTTGAGGAGATCTACTAGAGAAAGACGACCATCCAATAGATATACCCCAGATGAATATGTAACTCTCACAAATGAGGGAGACCCTCAAAGTTACAAAGAAGCAATGGCTGATAGCCATAAGGTAGAATGGGTAAAAGTCATGCAAAAAGAAATGAAATCCTTGTGTGAGAATCATACATATGATCTAGTGGAATTGCTCAAGGAAAGAAAGGCCTTGAGAAACAAATGGGTATATAGACTAAAAAATGAGGAGAATAACCCAAGATCGAGGTATAAAGCTCGTCTGGTAGTGAAAGGATTTAATTAGAAGAAAGGGATAAATTTTGAAGAGATATTTTCTCCTGTTGTGAAAATGCTTTGCCCTATCAACCATAGAGTCTGAATATCTACAGCTGAAGCATGTAAGGAGAATATATTGATGAGAAATTTCCTACTTGAACTGGGAAATGAGCAAAATAAATATATGTTGTGATGTGATAGCCAACATGCTATACATTTAGCCAAGAACTCTACTTTCCACTCCCGTTTGAAACATATTGATATTTGCTATCATTGTATACAGGAAACGTTAGAAAATAAGCTCCTACAGCATGAGAAAGTCTACACTGATAAAAATTGGTTGGATATGATGATCAAGGTGCTACCGACCAAGAAATTTGAAAACTGTTGCAAAGGTGCCGATGTGATGTCCTCTAATTAAGTTAAGAAAGGGGAAAATTGTTGAGATTCCTTCCTTAATGGGTGGGAATTGTCAACGATAAAGAGGAGAGGGGGGAAACAGTCAAAAAGATGGGGGAGAGAGAAAGAGAAACAAAAAAAGAGAGAAATAAAGACATGAAAATAACCGAGGAAACATTCAAAACTTATTCGTTGGAATTAAGCATCATGATGCGTTGCTTTAGGAATAAATTTTTCCATGGTAAAAAAACCTTCCCTAAACTCCTATAAATAGAGGCATTATTTGCCATGGAAAATAACAACAAATATAACCAAGGGGGAGAAACATTTGAGAGGAAACCATCAATAATTGGTGAGGTGTTCCATCAAAATTAGGCGAGAGTTATCTTTTGTATACCATCTGAGTGGATGACACATTGAGAGTGTACCCTCTAAATTGTCTAGAGGAGTGACATTTGTAATTCTACTACAAAATAATGGAAGTATTTTTGGACTGACAGTCCTGTGGTTTTTATCTTTGTTTTGGAGAGTTTTCCACAAAAAAATTCATGTGTTCCCATCTATAAAATTTATTTATTTTTTAATTGCCTATCTTAATTCCACAAAGAGGAAAAAGAGTTAGCTACCGCATTAGTAACCCACCTTTTCCCAACATAACGTAGTGAGCCTTTTTTTTTTTTTTTTTTTGGTTTTTTTTGGGAGTCATTTATAGTTCAATGTGAACCATCACAAAGCACTTGGATAAATTCTTGAGTTTAGCTTTCCTTTAATGATAGTGGTTGTGAATTGTGACAAACACTAGGTACACATTATGGTCCTGTAGTAAGGTCAGCTCATTCCAAATTTCAATAGGGGTTCTGTAATAGCGTCATATTGTCAGCTGTTATCTATTATTACTGCAGACAGAACCAAGATTTGTGTGGAACAACTACATGATGGAAGAGCTTATTGATAGCAAGGTTAGATAACTCCCATTCCTTTTTTTCTGAATGATATATTTTAATCTTAGTTATGTTTTATAGAAGGTGGTTTGATTAGCAATCAATGACATCTATTGTTTGCAGCTTGATGCCTACTTGCTTCCTATTGTTCAAGGAAGTATCCTTTCTGTAAATAAGTAGATTGTGTGTTCCTACTAGTACTATGCATAATCAGGCGACTGATGGGATATTTGTACAATTCCTCTATCTTTATACGTTCCTGGTTTAAAGGAATCCTTAACTGGGCATCAGGCTTTCAACACTTTCAAGCAGCCATTGGAAAAGATATAATTGATATTGCACTGATCGCACGGAGATGCACGAGGAGGACAGGTAGGCAAGGTTTTTTTCCCAAAAAATCTCAACTTCACATCTGTCCGGGGAGCAACTTGTACATTTGCTTTCCTGCATACAGCTTATGATAACTTCACCTCTCTTAAACTGAGCCTCATGTATCTTACAATATAGCAGCTGCAAAAGTTCGCCTAATCCTAACTCCCAAAACCTCTGTTATAGCAGCTAGGAGCATGCGGTGCACAGCCAAACCAAATACTTACTAGCAGTTGTATGCAAAATGAGAGATGAAAACACCAATGGGGATGAATTTAACTACTGTGAATAGTGAAGCTTCAAAGGAAAAATTTTGATGGAGAACATACTTAAAAAGATAAAAAATTTTACCTGACAAGCTCGTAGGCATCCCATGTATCTTGAGGAAGAAGAATCATCAGACCACCTCTTAGTTCATTGTCAGTGGGTTTCATTGCTCTAGCATGTCTCTTTCCTTGATGGGGTTAGTTAACCTCCGTCCCTTCACTGGAAGATGGGGTTCTCACTGCTCAGGGAGGCATAAATGGCAGACAAATTGCTAGTCTGGAACTGTATAATTTTAATTGTCAAGCCTGAGTTCTGATCATTGCATTTGCTAAGGTACTCGACTGTGGAGAAGAGGCGCTGACTGTGATGGTTATGTTGCTAATTTCGTTGAAACAGAGCAAATTATGCAGTTCCATGGTTATACAGCATCCTTTCTGCAGGTAATCTTTGGCTTCTGTCAGTTTTGTATGTTATTACAGACAACCAACTTATACCTTTGTGCTTTTTTGACTGAGACCACCATTTTTCGCCTCAAACTTACAAAAGCCACCTCAAATTAATTATAATTTGCAAGGCCCTATTCTATAGATCACGCATGGTGGAGATGGTTATTGTGCTTAAAGTACGTTGTCTTTCCATATGAATATCTGCAGATACGTGGGTCAATGCCATTCCTCTGGGAGCAAATTGTTGACTTGAAATATAAGCCAAAATTTGAAATTGTGAAACGAGATGAAGCGGTGAGTTGTACATTGAGCATTTTTATTGAACTCTCAAATTTGATGTTATGTGAACTTTGAGTAAATTATTCATCATCCTTTCTGCAGCCTCGAATCGCTGAACGACATTTTCTGGGCCTAAAGAATAGATATGGCTCTGTGATAGCCATTGATCTTGTCAATAAGGTGGGAAAGCATGTTACTCTCTCAAATTTGAGCCTTAAAGCATCTGAAGTGGCTCTTGGTCTATCGGTTGATACGCCATCTAAGCATTTTGCTTTTTCTCTACACATTACTTAGCTTAGCTCATTGTGTCCCCTCATTTGATTCAATGCTTGCTTGTCATTTCCTAAAATAGCATGAATGGCAGCAAGCAATAATCAATTTTATGTTTCACCCATCTGTGGCTAAGTGTATGGACCCTTACCCATTGTGCTGAGTGCTGACACTAAATCTTTGTATATGCGTCACTATTATCCAAAGTCTATTTGATCAAGGGTTTTGTTTGAACACACTTGTGTTAAAAGTGAAGAGTGAACTAAACAATACACAGTATGGACTCTCTTCTTTGTAGTTAACAAGTAAATGAGTATACCATATGAGTCTCCCTAAGTGAGGTTCCCTTGACTGCTTATACTTGCATTTAGGCCCTGTTGGGCAAAATTAGTTGTTTAGATAGCAGATAGCATTTCTAATTTAGTTGTTAATGATAGTTATTTAGATGAGCAGTTGAAACAAATGTGTTTGGTAAATTTAGCTATTTGGTTAGTTGATTAATGTAAATTAACATAAAAAGATATAGATAATTTCTAAAGATAAAATTTCCAAAGGATAATTTTTTTGGCCAAAAAATATGAAACGCCACTTTTGAATACCAAAAGTTAATGCTATGAAACACTACTTAAAATGCCAAACGCTGCTTAAAATGCTAAACACTGTTTAAAACGCTAAATGCTACCTGAAATACTACTAAAAACACTAGGTTGCCGAACACTAACCCCTGACTGATTAGTGTATTAACTTGATCAAAATACTAAAATCTACCCAAAATGTTATTGCCGAACATGGCCCTAATGTCCCTACGCATGTACATGCAGCTTATTTGTTATTGTGGTCGCGAGCAACTGAACGTGAATACATGATTTTGCCCCACAGCTTCTTAAGTAACTTTTCCTTTCTTTCCAGCACGGAGGCGAGGGCAGCTTGAACGAGGTGTATGCAAATGCAATGCAGCAGATTTCTAATGAGGACATTAAGTATGTGGATATGTCATTTTTTTTTTTTTTTTGGTTTAGATGCAGTGTTTCTTGTTCTGTACGGTAGCCTTTTGTTCATTGCAGGTATGTACACTTTGATTTCCATCGGATATGTGGGCACATTCATTTTGAGCGACTGTCTATTCTGTACGATCAGATCTCAGATTTTCTCAACAAAAATAGGTATGGATTACCCAGGCATGCTTCCTTGGATTATAATTTAAAATTTGATATAATTTTTTCCCCTTACGAGTTACGAGGCTATGAATCTGCATCAGTATGACCAAATCTTTTTTTGGGGCGGGGGGCGGGGGGGAGGGAAGAGCAATGATTTATCAGGCATGGCTTACCTATGTCACACTCAAAAGATATAGTGCGAGTTTTCGTTTTATTTTTCCTTTTCATTCCTAGTCATTATTACAATGGTTACATTTGGTTCATCTCATATGAATTTATAAAACCTGAAATGTCCATAGACTCCCCTGTCTCATGCGTTTGGATGGTGTAAAGGGGAGTAGGGATACTGGAACTGGAGTGGTCAAATGTGCCTTGTCACCTTCATTACTGCAGTTATATTATGAACCTTTCATTATAGTTCTTTGGAAAACCTGGTTTGACCTCCTCTGCGTTGCTAGCTTCTGTTTCCCCAGTTGCAACCAATATGAAATGGCAGATAGTGGATCAATTCTGAATAACGAATCTGGTTTCTAGATTGATTGGGTTTCTAGTGATTCGTGGTGTTTGAAGCCATGAGCTGATAAGAACATCGAACATATGGCAATATGATTCTGCAGGAATTGGAGTTGAAGTGGGAGTACCTCAGTTATACAAGATGTGTTTGGAGGGAGTGCAAAATAGATGAAATGGTTGTTGTGGTGATAGAGGAGATTGTTTGTGGTTCATTTGGTGGAGAAACTATCCAATTCAACAACAAAAATGTTCGACCATGATACAAGTTTGGTGTTGCCAGGTCTTACTGTCTTGGTGCAGTGCTTGTACTGATAACTCGCTAAAAGGAGAGATTGAATTATTGAACTGATTACCTGGCACTTATGTGATGCATTGTAGAAAATTCGAAAGCAAAAGATTCTTTAATCTGCATGTAGTATATGTGCTCAAACTCCATAAGGTATGCCTCAAAGGCTCAAGCATAAAAGAGCTGCTAATGCCGTGGTCTTTATTGAGACTGGTCTAATTGAGAAAATATATGATTCTTTTTAATACTATCTATGTTGTCCAATATTATATATTTGCTATCGTCTCAATACGTGTTGCGTATCTAGCTGGATGGCCGTTTATTTTACTTACCTTTACTACAATTCATGCTCTCAAAGGACAATTGAAATTAAAAGTCATTAATGGCCAGTAGATATGGAATTATGGTTGCTCTGCACTTCCATTTTTGTACTGATTATGTCAATCTTGAAGGCTGTATGCCTCTATCTGTTGCTGGGTTATAATAAGTTGTAGAATTGAAAACATTATGATTGCCTCTATAATCTGACATTAATTTATCTGATAGGTATCTGTTGTTGAATGAAAATGGTGAAAAAATTGAGGAGCAGAGTGGCATTGTGAGGACTAATTGTGTTGATTGCTTAGACCGTACAAATGTCACCCAGGTAGGTTTTTGAGTGGCTTCATCATCCCATGGCTTTTGTTAATAGTCAGTAAAATCATGACAGGTCCTGATCTTCATTCTGCTCATGTTATCTAATTAGATACTTTCTCATTTGCTTTCCTTCTGATCCCAATGGACACTTTAGAATAACTGAGCTATCAGCTTGCTGTCATGAAATGAGTCTCTTATTTTGTTTGTTTCAGTACATCACAAAACTAACTGAGATGCAAAACAGTATAGCCATTGCAAAGTATTGAAACAGAACAATTGTACGAAGGGAGTATACTTTCTGGTTAACATCATATGTTCGTTTTATGAAGTCCCAATCTTTTGACTTTTGTGTACAGAGCATGATAGGCAGGAAAATGCTGGAATTTCAACTAAGGCGCATTGGTGCTTTTGGTCCAGAAGAGACTATCAGCTTCCATCCGAATTTTGACGACAACTTCAAAATTTGTGAGTGAGACCTTTGGATGCTCCAACTGTATATTCTATTGACATTAGCTACTGTTTTTTACATCTCTCGAAGAACTGATGAAAATGTTTTTGCTTCTGCCATCCAAAAAGGTGAAAAATAGAAGACTGAAGTACTATTATTAACCTTTTACCTGTCCTTTTTAGTGTGGGCCAATCATGGGGATGATATAAGCACCCAATACACTGGCACTCCTGCTCTGAAAGGAGATTTTGTCAGGTATTTTTTTCCCATGGCCATAATTTGCATACAGTGATTATTACGTTCTAATTTTTTGGATCTGATGCATGTACTAGGTTGCCATAGTTACAGATAGCAGTGGAAAACTCAGGTTTGGCTTTAATTCGAGTTTGATAAATCAGACAAAATAAAATCCTGGTCAATATGGCGATTGACCATGTGGGCAATAGAAATAGAGAAAACTGCATGCTGTGCTTGAAAGTCAGATGAAAATTGTCTGACTAATCCCAAGACTTTTGGGGGTTGGACAGATTTGGCTAAATAAGTATTGGAAAAGATTTGCTAGATGCTTAACATACAGCTACATTTTAGGCTCAAGATGCCGCTTAATTACCAGGATATGGTGACGCACAGCTATGGTTCCCACTGCCTTCCAAATTTTCTAAACATTACAGCAACAACATCAACTCCCTGTATAGGCCTTGCTTTTGTGGGGTCCAGGAAGATTCATACATAGGCAGCCTTACCCCTGAAAGCAATCATGCTATAAGAGAGACCGGTTCCGAGAAACCAGCTAAAAAAGTTTTATGAAACAATTTCGTCAAGTTGAAAAATTCCTAACCATATCATTTTAATAGTAGGTCCAACAGATTGGAGATTCTGTCTGTCATTTTGTTAAAGGCTGGCTGGCTCCTGCTGTTTCTTTTCTCCTGGTTACACTTTAAGCTGTCGGTTTGTAGGAATGGCTTTAATTTATCTTTGGTTCACAGTATGTTGACTCGATTATTGAGTCATAGTCAAATCAGTCTTCTGCAAATTTTCCTTACAGATTGGGCCACCGTACAATGGAAGGTATACTTAAGGATGGATGGAATGCACTTGCTAGATATTATCTAAACAACTTTTGTGATGGAACGAGACAGGTCTAACACCTTTCCTTCAAACTCTTATGAATATATTACTCACAAGCTTCCTTACATTCCTTTGCTATCAGCCCAAATATGTCTGTTTATCTAATGGAACTGTGTCCAGTCCGCAAACCAATCTTGCTTGAGAAATAAAAGAGTAACATGTTTCTGCCACAGAAAACTATGTATATTTCATGCTTGAATGCAGCTTCATATCAAAATCAGCAGCTGATCAGTTTTACGCATGTGATTTATGCTCCTTTCTTTGTTTTTTTGCATGTGTGCATAAGTGCGCATGTGTCTGTGTGTGTGTGTGTGTGTGTGTGTGTTCACATGATGTCTGCACTTTGCACTGAAATCTAGAACCTTTGATGCTCTGTGAGTTAATTGAGGTGATCCTCCATCAGTTGATTCATATTACCGGCATATTATTTTTCCAGCCATGACTGTTTCGAGTGTGGAAACTCCCCATAATCTGCAGTCCTGTTTTGGCCAGTCATGGAAGAGCAAATTACTGCAACTAGCCAATTTGGGGATCTAGTTGATTTGTTTATGATTTTCCATGATCTGATAAGATTTTCGTAAAATTTGATTACATCAGGACTTGTTTTCTTATCACTGGCTTTTCTATGGCATGTTGGTAGGATGCAATTGATCTGGTGCATGGACATTTCATGGTTTCTGAAAGCCGTGATATGACACCACAACCTCAAAGGGGGCTCGAGGCTGTAGCTGTGAGTGCGATCTATAAACATAAACTACTGAATTTAACCCATTTGAAGATTTTTGAAATGTCTCAATGGCAGGCCATCGACCTTGTGTTAATGTTTTTGTAATCCTTCTTGTTACAGTCTCTTCGTATTGCTCTATCGGTGGTCTCGGTTGGGTTCCTTTTTGCCTTGATGTCGCTGCGAAAAGGTTTGTTAACTGCTCCTGATTTTCTCGCATCATTGTCAATGTGACTTTCCCCAAGCCATCCCTAAAGGTTTTATTATTCTTTTTTTTTTTTTGGAGGGAACACTCTAAAGGTTTTCTGAGACCTCTGATCCTTTTGTAGATTAAGTTTTGTCATGCTTTTTTTAATGGGTTCTATCTGTGGTTCGCGTAGTTGGAACCTATGTCAAGTGGACTTTGATGGGGTGTCGAGTACAAATCCAAGTATCCGACCCATGGAAGCTAAAACTCTAGGACACAGGAATACTGTCCAAAATTTGGGCATATGTATAGGACTCATCATTTCATATGTGGAAGCTGCAATTTCAAATCAACCTTCAAGAATACTTCAATAATTTAAAGGTTGTCCACTTAGCTAACCATGAAAAATTAAAGATCCATCAATACAATAATGAACGAAGAAGAAAAAAGACCATATATTCCAAGTTTTCTACCCATGCTGCTTTAGAGTTTGGATAAGGGACTGACATGTATTCCATGTCCTATCCGTAGAGTGTGGTGTTCGACATGGGTACGACAGGGCAAAATGGAGAGTCCAGGTACCATAGCACGGAACCAATGTCGGTTTAAGAATGAGGGAAAATGCATAAATCATGACATGCTCAGCCTCAGACACATGCCTCAAGCAGGACTTATACTATATTGTTAAAATTTCAGCTCAAGTGCCTTTTTTTGGGGGGTATGAGCATGGCTATTCGACGTTTTGAAATCTTATTTTCATGGGTTCATTTAGCGAACTGATTAGTAATCTTTCTAGTTCTATGAAAAATGACTGAATTAGAGGGAGGAAGTTATTAGATAAGAAAAAAGAGGCCAGCCTTCATGGCAAGAGCCTGAATGCATTGTTTCATAAAAATATATATTGCTAATACTAGGTTCTGAATCTTAATTGTATCAATAAAAGATTAATTCTTACCGCAATCTACAGAAACCCTGTTCAGGTTCTTGTCCAGGTACAACTCCCTCCCCCCCCCCCCCCCCCCCCCCCCCCAAAAAAAAAAAAAGCCAAAAACCAAAAGAAAGGGGAAAAATGGATCATGCATGGATCTAGTAGCACATGTGAAGCCGTTTCAAGTTAGCTGCCGTAGCCTATGCATTGTTTTCAGCTACATGTTTGTTGCACCTCCCCGCATAGTGCATTAAGGGCTTTGTTGGTTTGGCTTAGTTTACACGCTCATTGCACCCTCTTGAAGTCCACTGGTCCCCCCCCCCCCCCCCCCAAAAAAAAAAAATCCAGTTTATTAAATGAGTTGCACCACCAAGGAAAAGAAAAAGGGGTTAGTTCCATTGTGGAAACCTGAATTACCTTGTTTGGTTTTCTTGCTTTAGTTGAAGGCGCTTGAATTTGGTTCGCTTGTTGACTGTAAGATGTATGAAAATTGAAAAACATGCATCCTCCTAACCTTGTAGTCAAGATTTTAGACAAAAGTTGGATCAAAGGGGAGTAATTTATCTTTGAAACAAGTGCGTGTTTTCCCTCGCTTATTTTGATAACTAAGTACTAATGCATATTTGATGCCTGATATTCATGTCATTTGGTGTTAAGCATTCATCATTATAATTACTGCATGGTGAACCCCTTTGGATGCTTAACATTGTTGCTTATACAGCCAACTGTGCTTACGTATATGCTGTGTCAATTAACAGCTCCATATAGTTTCTGGCATCTACTTCTCACACTAATGTGGACAAGCATAAGTATGGTCATCGCAGCATTTGTGAGGGCCAATGGTCGGGCATTTTGCAATCGACCTCGTCTGAACAAACCTCGATGAGCAACCTCTGGTAAATTGTTTCTTGATGCAGAAATGCTGAAATAATGAGCTGCTTCTAATACCATCATACTTTTGGCATTGGGTTCTCCATAGGTATACTATTTACTTATTAATTCCTTATTCTTTGTGACCTTAGTTTTTATTTTTATCCCTTGCTTTTATAGGGGGGTCTTCCATATCTATATGTAAGCCTCCTGGCTAAACTTGAGGCTTGGATAGGATGACAGTTTTTTTTTTTTTTTTTTTTGTGGGCAATGTAAAATGTACCCACCTATATTTTTATTGTGGCATAAAATGTACGGACCTTGTATGTTTTTAGCGTGGTTGGAAGAACTTATATGAAGATATCGACTTTCGTTTGCCTTACTTAACTCTACTTAGGTTGTACTCTTGTCCGGTGTACCCTTGAAAGTGTATACTGAATAGGTGTTCAAGGTATGTTTTCTGAAAAGTTTACTATCCTGAATAGGTGTTTAGATGTATTTCCCGAAATATTTGCACATTTTTTGCTGAATTGCATCTTTAAGAGTCACTACTGATGCCTAAGTTTTGAATATTAGATGGCCATAATGCAGTCGAAATGACAAAGTCCCAGAACCTGAAACACAGCATGTCACACTGACACAGTATTTCTGTCACATTCTGAAGTAAGGGACACCCCCCCCCCAAAAAAAATCCCAAAAAAAAAAAAGAAAAAGGTAAACCATGAACAAGTTGTATCTGCAAGTTTTTATCCTTTGCTACAATCTTGCTTCTCAGATCACATACTTCCAACTTCCATCCCTTAGGTTGTTATGAGTTGGGGGAGGAACAATGGACAGTCATAGTTAGGATTTGAACTTATGAGCTCAGGAGCATAAATCGGGGGGGGGGGGGGGGAAGAAAACCTACAACATCAATATAGGTCCCTCTTTCACGGACTCTGGTCCACTATACTATAAAACTGATGACATTGAACTTTTGGTTAGGGAAGATAGAATGACCCTGTCTAATATTGCACAGGGATAGCTCTTTGTTATCGTATCAAGACTGCTTTCTTATCTTCTCCAAGTAGTGGTAATGCCTTTGGAAGTTGAGCACGGCCCACACCAGATGCCTTAAGCCGAGCTCCGGCCACAGTGCAGCTGGCGAATAGAGGAGGCAGCTCTGAGTCTGCCACAGGATGAAGTTGCTGAGCCTCGTTTCCCCCGACGTCCTGATTAGAATGTCAGGCTCAGGTGCCACTGACATGTACATTTTCTTCTCTATCTCACTCAGCTTGATCACAGGGTTAAGACTTTCTGATTTTGCCCCTATGACTTGGGTTCCTTTCTCCCATTTCTCATGGCACGATCCTTCAACAGCATGTACAATTTCATCTATTGCTGTATAAGCCACACAGACCTGCACCACAATCTGGGTGTTTTCAGCTGTTGCTTCCATTGCCGTATGTGCTGTTGCTCTGAGTTTCTCACTTAAGAGTTTCAGGTTTCCCACAAAATACACTCTGACACCATACCTGTTGACAGAGGAAGGGGGTCAAATTTAAATCGGATAATAAAGTGACACGAGAAATTCTATATTTTGTCCAGGGTCAGATAGAGCTTAATGACCCTAACTTGTGGTCAAAATAAGCCTTAAACAGATGGAAAATATAAATAAGGATGCATCCAGATTACTCCGATGAAAATTCATGGCCTTACTAGTTTTTTTCTGAACTGGACAAATCTGAGTAATTGGTCCAAAGAAACATCTGCCAGCGTTAGTCCAAACACAAAACCCACTCAACCAATAGCTTAAGGTAATGGCTGAGAGTTCACAAGTAGGTTTTACTCTATGCTAGCGCCTTCTTCACTATAGGAATTACCTCTCAAGAAAGTAAAAAGAGAAGAAACAGAGGAGGAACCTCTTGGCAAAGCTGCCATCCTCGAGCAAGCCTTGTATCTTCTCCTGCATGAGATCCATGAGAAATTGAACTTCCTCGGGGCGTCTCCTGAAGTTGTCAATGCTGAAGGCATAGAGGCTGATGTGTTTGATCCCTAGCTCATGGCAGTACTTGAGGATGGACATGAGGGAGAAGAATCCGATCCGATATCCCTCCCTTTCAGGTAGGTTCTTCTTCCTGGCATACCTCCTGTTTCCATCCATGATGAAGGATATGTGGTTTGGAAGAGGCCCTACTGATAGCACATGGAACATGAACCTGCGTAGCAACCCATATATCCTCCCTAACAGCTGGTTTGCCATTTTATCATAAGAATTTGGTATGAATGATCCTCAAAACACTTCAACTACCTGCATAAATACAATGATGTTATGAAGCTTAAATTGACCTTGACTTAATTAATTCACTTAGTAATTAGTATGTGATTCGGACTCGGCTATAAGTATTAAACTTGAGTGTGCAGGTAGTGTCTAAATTGTCTTTTTTTCTCTGAAATTCTAAAATGCAGTTAAGAATAAGATGCTCAAATTAGTTGTCACTGTCACAACTCTTGATGTATTGATTATGTTTTTAAGGAACTAAATACAGACAAAGAATTAAGAATAACACAGCTCCCTACAGTCAATTTTACTAAGACTCTGGAACTTTTAAAAATATTTGTAGTACGAGGGAGAAGAAAAGAAAAAACTCATATAAAATATCAAAAAAATCGGCACTCTAGATTCGTCTCTGGGCTTAAACTACACACTTCTTTCCAAATGCTACGACAATGTACTACCCTGTAATTAGTATGAAGATATGTCACAATCCTTTGAAAGTAACCCCATGATCTTTGTTGCAAATGGGGGGAAAAGAAAGAAATGTAACATACTAGCATCTAGAAACCATGAAAATTCAAAGCATGCTGGGAATAAATGTCATTGTGAAAACGACAGGAAAATCTGAGTGTCCTGACTTACATGAACATCTGATCCAACATCTGTAATTTTTTTGAAACCAAATCCCATGAAAATCCCACTTTTATAGCTTCAGAGAGAGGGGGAGGGGGCTGAGATGGGATATTTGTTCACGTTAAAGATCATTGCAGGCTTCACACAAAGTGAATGAAATTATTTCTAGCAAAAATTCAGGTTGGCCTGAACAGTCCTTTTGCTTTGGAGGTTTTTTTAAAAAAAAAATTAAAATATTTTTATTTACTCTTTTATGTAGAGAGACATTAAATCCAGATAAGGATGGAATACACCTAATTTGTGAAAGATTTTGAAGGTTGGTACCAAGAAATCCAACCAATATTGCTTTTGTGTGTGGCTGTGCAAGAATGGCAAGTTTACCGACTAAACCTTTTTTTCAGGTGGAATCAAAGATCAAGGAGATCACAAAACCACCAGCCAAGTCCATGGCATAAATTTTCTCCCAGTGAACTTGTCCAGACAAAAGAATCAACATTAGTCGCCTAGTCGGCCAAATTTTGAGGGTTGGATTAATCTTGGTCAGATCGATTTAGAATTATAGTTTAGCTTAGTTCAATTTCGATACAAGGCAGTTCAAAATTTTTGGTTTGCTATGCTTTGGGTCCTCCAAGTGATTATTGACTTTGCCTAGTCCAATACTTCTTCCATGCTTGCAAGTGCCATTAGGAGTACTCATTCTTTTAGTTCATGATCTCCATCTTCCTTGGCAAAATGTCAAGGAAACCACAAAGCCTAGTTGTCACAGCCTGTAAAATGGTATACAACCAAGAGTGTTTTTTGACTTGGCAAATATTGGAGACAAGAACAAAACTTTGGCTCGATCACATTGAAATCTGACCAGTTCTATTTTCTAATAGGTTCTTCATACATACATGATACACACATACTAAATCAAAAAAGCATTCTCATATTACAAGATGATCAGACTTCAAGTGAAAAAACTGCTCCAAGACATTACCTAGAAACAGTTAAATCACTACTGTGAGAAGCTTCTTGAGCAAATCATCTACCTTTGATAAGACTCACCCATTTCACCTCCTATATGGTCACGTGGATTATTGACCACGCATTCCCATCTTTGTGCCATGGTGTCGCGGATGATAGGAAGAACGACGACAAGAACCCAACTGTTTATGATTGCCCAGAAAAGCTCTTCCATTATTTGTTTGGTTCTCTTTTGGGTTTTCCTTGATAGCCTCAACCTTTTGTATTACTTCAACCACCTCATTCATGCAAGGCCGGGCTTTGGGGTCTAGGACAATGCACTTTAGTATAAGTTGAGCCAACTCATGCGCTGCCTTGAGTGAATATTGTCCATCAATACGTGGATCCATGAAGGTTTTTAGCTTCTTCTTGTTGGAGAGACAAGGTTTTGCCCATTCCATAAGGTTTTGCCGGCCCTTTGGCCGGTTCATGTCAAGTGCTCTCAAACCCGTTAGCATCTCAAGCAGAACTACCCCAAATCCATACACATCGCTATTCACATACAACCGACCTGATGAAATACAGGATAGCAGTTATTCCCAGTGATGTCAATTATGTACTATATTGGGTAAAACCGATACAAAGCACTAGCTGGTTTGTGCTGATCAAATACAAGAAAATACTAGCCTATACTGATAGGTATGAGTAACCAGCATATTTTACAGTGGAATCAAATAAACAATGTTCTCTGGCAGTAGTCATCTGGAACAGTTCTCAATTTTTGTCAATATTATTAGAGTTAAGAAGACTGGAAAAAGCATTACCTGTGGCAACATACTCTGGAGCAGCATATCCGTAGGTGCCCAAAATTCTGGTTGTCACATGAGAGTTCCCAGCTGACGGCCCCAGCTTAGCCAAACCAAAGTCTGATAGCTTTGCATCATAATTCTGTGTCAAATGAGAAAATAGGAACAAGTAAGAATAGGGTTTCATTGATAGATGTACTACAGACTTCCATAAACCACTTCTCTTTTAAGTTTATACTACTTCATAAACTATGCTGGAGCAAAACGAAATGTGGCACAGACCCTAGCATCCTGGCCTTGGTTGGACTTAGGCTAATGATTTGGTCTTAGCACAATCGTTTGTAGAGAATTGTAAGGTTGCATATATTTCCAATATCCTTTCAAACCCACAAAGGAGAGGTCATCAGAAACGAAAACACATCCACTAAATAAGTGGAAGACTCTAGATCTGGACTCGGTCACTTTCAAACCCAGACCCCTCTGAGGCAGGAACCATATTGGGCAGTGTTGATTTCTTGTGAATGCTCTAAACATAATGGCAATAAACCTAAAAAACAAAGGAAAACTGAGGGAAACAAATCTATATAGATCATACCGCATCAAGAAGTATATTTGAAGCCTTGAAATCCCTATATATAACTTGTTTGTCTGAGTTATGAAGAAAGGCCAGCCCTCGAGCTACTCCCAAAGCTATGCTTATCCGCCTGTCCCAGCTAAGTGGTTCCATGGAGGGATTCCCTGTAATTTAGAAAGAACGCACTTCAGCATTTTCTCCATAGGAGATAAGTTCAGAAACCTATCACTGGAAAACTTAATAATTTAAGGAATTTATCAATTGAAAACTTAGGAATTTATCAATTGAAAACTTACTCCTGAACAAGTGGTTTTCTAAGCTTCCTTTGGGTAAGTATTCATACACGAGAAGCAGTTCCGTATCCTCCCAGCAATAACCCAACAACTTAACCAAGTTGCAGTGGGAAAGCCTCCCCAAGAAGTTCACCTCCGACTACATTTTGAACAAAAGAAGCACGTGAGCAATAATTCTGATATGAAGGTTTCCAGGTAAACTACATAAATCAGCGAGGTGACTAGCAACTACAGTTCTGTGGATATTACATTTTCTACAAGTAGAAATACACTGTGGTGCTCAAAACGTTTCATTGCACCCCATCTCAGGTGATTGACAGTCCAACATAGCTTTGTACATTTGACCCTTCACTTCAGGCTGAATATTGTAAAAAAATAGTGTGTGACACTTGAACCTGCCGATATTTGAAACATATACGCAGACATATGGGCGAGTCCAAATAATAATGGATGTAGATGCTTGAATTCTCGGAATCCAATATGTTAATGTTGGAATCGCTTTCTCAATTTAAACAATCCAAATATAGAAAATACAAGGCAGTAATATCAATCAGCAGCCTCAACCCCAATTGTTGGTGTTCACCCCCCCCTCCCCCCCCCCCCCCCCCCCAAAAAAAAAAAAAAACCCTCTTTCGGCCAGTCAGTAACAAGGCAAACACACATATAGTATACCAAACTGCTGGTATTATTGCTGATATTTTGGTGATTTCAGAAAATGTCTATGGGGATAATATCTCATCCCAAGAAGGCATTAATTCAAGTTGGAAAATCCTGTTTTGTTTCTTCTCTCATATTGGCCAAACTTGGTCAGAAACAGAAATCTAAATTAGGTAACCCTACCTGATGTATTGCACACCAAAGGAACAACTAAAGCATACTTAACAATTTAACATGATGACTTCTTAAGAGAAATTATATTTTCCCCAACAAAAACTACTCAGAAAATGTACGGACTCATGTTGATTGGCAATTTAAGGCGAGACTGTCCATTTTATTGAGCCACAATGTGCTCATCTCAAATTAGTATAACTTTTGTCGGTGTATTTAGAATGATTGATGTTTTAAAGGTAGATCTCACCCATATTAGTTAAGCAGTAACAATCTGATCTTACACAAAAGAGGGAAAAAATCTCAATTTTTCACCACAAACCAAAAAGGTATCAAAACTCTACCTACTCAACGATGCTTCTGAGATCTTACCTCCTCTTTAACCACTGAAGAAAAAGAAGGCTCAATGATTGGATTTTGGTTGTCAAGATTGGCATGCATAACATATACTTATTAATAAAAATCCAACTTGAGATCATAGGCCCCAGGCAAGACTTTGATAGAACAAAGTCATACTGGAGGGTGGGACGACACCAACTGCCCCATCTTTCTTACCAACCATAACTAAAGTGCTAACTCATGCCCTAACTGAAACTTTTACTGCTATGCTGGACAGAATTCCTGTAAAGAGAACCTCCTTGTTTTTGTTTTTTTTTGGGGGGGGAGGGGAGAGGGAGGGGTTAAGATGGGGAAACAGGTAAGGATGACCACAAACTAGCTTTTCATCTCAGGGGTTAGAGGCTTAGAACCCATAGGAGTATGGTGACAACAGGCCTAGCCAGGCACCAAGGTTTGAACCACCGTCATGACTTGGGACACTAGAACTAGAAGCCTATAACCTCACCAGCTGAACCAACTTGGTTTCGCTTTCAATAACTTAGACAATTTGTTACCAAATGACCCATTCGCATTTTCCCCTTAACATGGAACACGGCATCATGCCAGTCCTCTTTCAGATGCCCTTCATAACATCCGCACCGAAAATGATTGCTAGAACAACCATCACCATAAGCCATCTACAATCTCATTTAAATTGGACCCTCTACAACACAAAAGTAGACTCTACTCAATTCAAATTCAGGAAGATTATAAGTAAGAACACCAAAAAAGAATTCAACAGCATAGCAAATACAGTTACTAATGGTAAAGAATTGATAACTTTTCCAGATTTCAGCAAAATGACATAAATGTACTGTACCTGCCATTCTTCAAAGCCTTGCACACTCTCTGAGTTCAATTTCTTGATAGCCACGGCAATTTTACAGCCACTTCTAGAAGCAGAAGGTGAAACAATCTTCTCATCAATCCAACCCTTGTAAACCCTCCCAAAACCTCCTTCGCCCAGCACTGTTTCAGGCCTGAAATTCTTTGTGGCGCTCTTTAATTCAGCAAAACTGAAGACCCTCAAGTTAGGTTTCTCCAATATTTCCCCACTTTGTGGCGATGTCACCTCAAAACTAGGATGATCCCCAAAAGAATACCCACTATTTCCTGAACTACTACTCTCTGAATACCTTTTCCCTGATGTTGTGCTCCTAGAAATCCCTGCATAGCAGAGAGAGAGAGAGAGAGGGGGGGTAATCAGGATAATGGCATATAAACAACATAATCACTCAAAGCAAATAGCCTTTCAGAGAGGAGAATAGTGTATTAATGATGCAACCCAAGAACAGATTTCAAAGTTAAGACCATACTGAAGAAATTCCATGGAGTTTGACAGACCCATCAAAGGAAAACCACAATGTTCTCAAAGGGAAGGAAAAAATGAACAAATTCATCAAAAATAATGAACACCCAGAACACAAAATGACTAATTTTTGAAGGGGGGATGGACCTTACCTGAAGAAGAAGGTGTAAAAATTTCAGGGATGACATCAGGAGAACTGGTGGATCCTGTATAGCAACCTACCAAGTTACCCATTTTGTGCAACTTGCTATCTCTTGATGGAATAAAACTTGAAATTCTGCTTCATAAGACTTTGGGTTCACCCCAGTTTTTAGAATGGCTGCGATTTATGCGTGGCAGGGAGAGGGAGAGGGAGAGGGAGAGATGCGAGGGGGGGTTGGGAAATCGTTGAAGTCTCTTCGTGCGTAGTACAACTCCTTGCTCTGTAGTTTGTCTGTTTCTAATTTAACTTGTTTTTATACACATCAACCAGTAATATTTTTTTGGTTTTGCATATTTTTTGTATCATTTTCCACGTCTCTGGTGTTGTCAACTTCACAACTTGAGGCTGCCCTTTGGGTGGTTGACATTTAATTTTTCGGTTCTGGTTGAGTATCATCCGAATGTAGTCTATTTCATTGTGTATCTATGCGATTCACCAGAATATTATTATATATCTTCAAAAGTCATTTCTTTATTATGTTTTTGAATTTAATAATACATGCAAAATTTTAGATATTAAATATCATCATTTTTTTGGGGAGAAGATGAATAGTTCAAGAATATCATAATGTGATGTAGCAAAAGGATATAATAATCTATCAAGTTTGTTAGGCACATTTTTATAAAGTAATACTACTTTTCACAAATTATGAGCAAATAAACTTCATCAAATGGTTATGTTAATGTCTTGTAAAAGATTACATAATGGGTGTTTGGTTATCTTTATCGGCTTTTAGAAATAAGATTGTCATATTTGAACTTTCAAAAATTTCAATAAATAGGATCCAATATACTCTCCTAGTTCCAAATCACTTGTCCTTTTATCTCTTTTCGAATATCTTTATTGCAATTATTGTTATTAAGAGTCTCATTGCTCTTATTAAAAAAAAAAAAAAGGAAACATAGGCTTTATAAATTTATAGTATTAATTAGACAAGACCAACTCATCAAACAAAGGGAGAATATAGAAAATGTTTAGTAAATAGTTTTTTGGGTCTGAAAAGCTAATTTGAAAAGCTAATTTTATGTGCTTATTAGAAGAGCTTTTTGGAATTAATTTTTTTGTCTTATAAGTTTATCAAAAATATCTAATTTTTTCAAAATGTGTTTCTAAAAACAAATATGAACAGCTAATTTAAACATCTAATAACTAATAGTTAATACTAGTAGCTGCCTACTAAACAGAGTCATAAACTCTCTTCCATGTTGGTATGTATATCTCTTTTTACATTTTGCTAATTTTATGTGGCACAATAGCACAAATTACTATTTTCTAAACATTAGCCCTTTTTATTTGGTTCTCTTTGTACATACGCTTTTTTCTGCAGTAGTTCTTCCACCCCCCCCCCCAAAAAAATCAAATGTGATCAAAAGATTGTGCTTCAATCATCATTTTTAAAATTCATTGGAGTTATTCAACATTAAGGGTCTATTCTTTTCGACTTATCATCAATACTTATTATCAATATTCAGTACTGATCAACATTCATTAGCACCAATCAACACGCATCACCACTAATCAGTACTCATAAGCATGTAGTCATATTTCCAAGTCACAATTTTAGCCCTGATCAGCGCTTACTAATCAACATTCATCAGTACTTATCAACGATAAGTTATTTATGATAAGTTAAAAAGAACAAACCATTAATATTTACAAACTATTAAAAATATATAAATAAACATTTTATAATTTTAAAATTCATTATAGTTTTTTCTTGAATTATCAGTTAAAACACACATCTATCAATGAAAAAAGAGTCAAAATACACAGCTATTCTTGATCTAATTTGATAAATTTTACATGACAAATTAACTACAATTTTTCTCCCCAGAAATAAAACAATATTAGGGATCTGTTCTTTTCGACTTATTTTCAGACAGAATAGGTTCAGATAAGATCAGTTCAAAATAAGTTTAGTTTAGAAAGTTTAGAATAAGTTCATATACGTTCAGTTCAGAAAATTTAGAATAATAAGTTTAGTAAATAGCTTCATAATAACTTCAGAATAAGTTCAGATAAGTTCAATTCAGAATAGTTCAGAATAAGTCCAGTAAACAAAGTTCAGAATAAGGGCATGTTCTCTTGGCTTTATTTTATCTGAACTGAATTTATCTGAACTTATTCTAAAGTTATTTATTAAACTTATTATACTGAACTCTCTGAATTGAACTTATCTGAACTTATTATGAACTTTCTAAATTAAATCTATTCTGAACTGAACTTATCTGAACTTATTCTATCTGAAAATAAATCGAAGAGAACATACCCTAAATTCAGACAAGTTTAACTCAGAATAAATTTAAATAAAATAAGACGAAGAGAACAGGCACTAGATTACACGAACATCCTCTACTTTTTTTTTCAAAACCACTGGCAATCAAATCACATGTCTTCTTCCAATCCCAACTTGGGTTTACAAATACAAGAAAAGTTTGGGATTTACTTCTGCAAAGTGGGCCACAGTCTTGCCAGCATGCTGATCATCAGTCACGAAGACAGGAAGTCAATAAGCATAGCCAACTACTTTCTTTCTTCAAAATTTTAAAAAAAAAACAAAAATGCTGCGGAAAAGCAGAGCCTCTTTTCTTTCCTTTTGCTATCTGTCCGTGTTCTGGGGTCTGGAGGACGAACATGACAAATAAGTAATTATCTTCAGCTTTTTCAAAATAAATATTATTAGGTGTTTGTATTCTAACGTCACATGGGTTTTATTTATTTATTGTATAATCAAAAGAGAAAATTTCCTCTTTTTCTGTTTTTTTGAAAAGAATTATAGGAAATATTGGCCATATTTGGTAAAGAATTCTTTGGGTGCAAAAAGAGCTCTTTGGAGTATTAGCTATTTAACTCTGGTCAAAAAGTTATTTGAAGTATTTGGTTGATTAGCTTTTTAGATTAACTTTTTCTACGAAAAAGCTCTTTACAAAAAGCTTTTTGGAATAACTTTTTCAAATAACTTTTTGATGTTTACTATTACAATGATCATACTAACCTTATAATTTGGATAAATTTACATTAAATGTTATTCACAAATGATATTTTCGAATATTGGATGCTTATACTTTAAATTTTTCAATTTATTTTTTTCTCTTTTGGGGTAAGAGTTGTGGATGGTCATGACGTTAAAGATAATGCTTTTAATTTTAACACTTTCTTAATTTAACAAATAATTTACATTAGCTAGTCTTACATGATATATAAATACTTTTTATGTCATATAATTTCAATTGCTATTAAAAAAGAAAATATTTAACATTAAAAAGATATTTTGATAATAAGTGCTAAAATTAGGAAAAAGTATAAATGTAATTTTATATATCACATAATCTGAATTCCTAATTCATATCGAAAAAAAAAATAAATATCCCATGAAAAATTATTTTGTCAGAAAAATAATGAATTTGAGTAATGGACATAAGTAAAATTTTATCAAATAGCTTTGTTAGAAAAAGCTAACTTTACCAAACACTTTTTTCACAAACAGCTAATGCAATCAGCTAAGTCAAACAACTAATACAATCAGCTAACAACTAACGCAATCAGCTAACAGTTGGTTGCCAAACAGGGCCACTGAGCTACAATAATTAATATTATTAGGGTTGTAACTTAGTCAAACCAAGCTTGAGCCTAGTCGGCTCGAGCTCAGTTTGTAGCTTGCCCAATTTAGAAATTTCTAGCTCAAACTTGGGCTTGTATATATATTGCTTAATGTGAATTTTGTTTTGATTTTCTTTTTTTTTTTTACTTGTTTTAGCATTGAAAAAATTTTGAATTCTCAATGTGAACTAATCACAATTAAAATTTTAAATTCAGCCATCGATAAGATGAGAAAAGGTAAAGATTACATAGCAAATTTGAACATCTACATTCAATGTTTAGGTTTTATTGGAAACCTAATAATTCAACAGTGAATTATCTTTAGCAATGCTCACAATTTGAAATTGTATGTCAAAGAAAGCATAAACAAATTTCTTCTCGCAGATGAAAACTAAAAAAAAGAAACCGAGCCGAGCAAGCGATACTGGGCTTAGGCTAGGCACTATAAAGGCAACAAGTCGGCTTGATTCAAATGATTTAACTCGAGCTCAAGTTAGGGTTTGATAAGCCGAGCTTATGGATTCCCTGAGTCAATTCGATTTTGTTTACAATCCTCAATACTATAGATGCTAAAGTCATAATTAATCATATAAAAAGATAAACACAGCACAAATTTCCACAATATGATATCTTTGTATAATAAATAGCAGAATGATGGTGGCTAAAAAACTTTCCCTCCTTTATTCCAAGTATATGGTGCAATCCCGCCTAATCTTAAGATGAGAGTGAATGTTGGAACTGTGTGTAATATATGCCGTTGATTAATGACAACTCCTCACATTTGCACCGTTGATTGAGAGGGGAAAAAAAATAGAAATAATCTGCTCAAAAAAAGAACCCCCATGTTATCTCTGCCTCTCTCTGCACATGTCATCTCCCTCTTCCTTTAACTGATGCACATCCTCATCTTCGGAGACTTAGAGTGTCAATGTTACTCTCTCTCCCCCCCCCCCCCCGCCTCTCTCTAGGATTATTCAGTTTGTTCGACAATGGATATCCGTGAACGACCTTCTCCGGTGGAATTCCACGACCTCCGCCCTTTTTCAGTGAGTATTCTCTGTCTGTCTTTTTTCCGATGGCATGTCGAGCTTTGATTCCTCAGTTAACAATGAATTCTCCGTCTATCTAAATTGTGTTTATCATTTGTTTTGGAATTTTTCTTTAAAGTTTCATATGGTTCTTTCTCACCAGATCAAGAAGAAGGATAAGATAGTGCATTGAAATCAAATCAGCCATACATGCCTGACAGGTGTTCGACAAAATGCCCCAAAGAGTTTGCCTTGTGTTAATGTGTTTATAGCCTTCTAAATTTCCTTTTTTTGCGATAGAGGAGCACATAATCTATGCAATATCTGAATTTATTTATTTTTTTGAATTTTGAGTTTGATTTTCTTTTTTTTTTTCTGTGTAGGTTTGTCCACTCAGGACGAATGTGGATGATGCCTGATTGGTGGTGATTGAGAACTACTGTGGCGTATAGTATGAAAAGAGCAAGTGGACCGGCCAAGGTTAAGAAATTGGGGGTGGGGTAGGTGCCACTCTTATAGAGAAAAAAAAGACAACAATAAAGGAAAAAAGGGAAAAGGAAGAAAGAAAAATGAAAGAAAGAAAGAGAAGCTATACCTGGGAAAATATCAGTATCAGAACTTGATAAGCCACAAAGTATGGTTGTGGTTATAAATGGTCCACTCAGAATTTTGATCAAAGACTTCATACAAGTTGCTAATGTAAGTCAATCTCCACCTTTGTTCATTTCAATCTTTTTTTTTTTCTTTATTTTTGGTTGATCGAACGGGAGTAGGATGTGGTGATCAAAATAGATGTGAACTTTCTGTATAAACTTCAAATTTCCAGGAAAAAGAAAGATCTTACTTCATTTGTGTGCCTATTTAACATTCTTGAATTCTATCATAATTTAACATTTACTTCTTCAACTGCCTTGCCATTCCCATTATGAAGTTTGTTTTTCTATTCGGTTATGTTCTGATTTCGTGCTTCTTCATTCTAATATGTTAAGAAATTTTTTATTTTTATGTGAGACTGGAATTTCTTCCTGATATCTCTTTTTAGTTCAACCGACTCCTCCTCCTTTGGCATGAAATTGGTCCTCCACTTATGTTGTCTTCCTCACCCAAGTTGTAGGATTGCAGCATTCATGATAATAACAGAGCAATGACAATGAAATTCAAAAGGGGAGCAACATCTTCCACAAAACGATGCATAGACAATGGCATGAGCATGAGATTGTTGTTAAATTGTAAGTGACTTGGTCTTCTATCTCTCTCCAATTGGATTTTCATTTCTATTAGTAGTTCTTTTCTTGGTGCTGGACTGTTGGATTTTTCTATTGCACACTTGGGTAGTTGAGCATTGTACATGTCGACTGGACTGGTCTTATATATGCAAAATGAGATAGGCCAAATGCTCACTTTGTTTTCTGACTCCATTGTTATAACAGCATGGAAAGTCATTCGTTGTTCCTCTTATTTTTTGGTTCTACAATATTAGCAGACCTATTCCTACATTGACATCAAATTAAGCAATTCAAGATTGTGTCATTGTGCTGCTTATATTTTACCAACCTGGATTGTCTGGATAGGAGCTTAAATGATGTTTTCTTCTCACTTAGATGGGTTACTTAGCTTGGGAAGAGTACATACTTTAGGCTATTGCTTAACTAATAAGAGGTCTAAATGAAGTGGTTAAGCCAGATTGTTATGGTTCAAATGGGAGGAAAAAAAAGCTTAGGAAAAGCATGTTTCTGAAGTCAGATATCAGGATAATGCTACATAAAACATAGTTCCTTTGTTCTAATTTTGATGTGTTTCAAAAAATAAAAAGTGCTCCTAAGTCAGCTAATGCAATGAAGTAGCTCATTATCTTCAAAAACATGTGGAGCGAATTATAAAGTTCTTTTGAATGTGAGGTCTTTAAGGTCTGTGTGGTCCAATGATTTTTATTAGCATCCTAATAAATTTAATCCCCCTAAATTCGAGTTCTAATAGATCGGATCTTAAAGCTCTATTCTACTTCTAGCTTTTCCTTCCAACTTATACAATTTCTCTGTCAGAACCTCTACATGAGCTCTGTTCTGATTTCAGTTTGCAGTTTTCCTTAGTTCTAGGCACAAGTCATAATGAGTCTATAAGTGGTTGTCTTTGTGTGCTAAAGCCCCTCTTTTGTGTTGGTGTGTAGGGATTCGATGGGAGTATGGCTGGAGCTGAATAAGATTCCACTAGAGATTAATATGTCGACCTATGATCACCACTGTTTGTGATTCATAAGATTTTTGGGTCATAATATTTTGTTGGAAGGGTTATTTCTGTATTGAAATTCATTACTTTGTTCAATTTGATGTCTGATGATCCATGGTCTGAAGTTGGAAAATAAGATGACAATTTGGTAGAGTAAATCTCCTGTTTTTGAGGTTTAGGTTATTATTCATATCAACAAATCATTTTTTTGATCCAATGATTATAGCTTCATTATACTCCTTTCTCCCTAAAGGTATTTCCCTACGCTCCCCATAATGGTCTAATCCTTTGCATATGTCCTATATTTGTTTGTAAATAAATGAAGAAAATTCAAATGAAAAATTGTACAGGCCTATGACCTAATAATAATATGATGCATTAATGTTGTATAACCAATGACAATAAGCATGAGTGGAGTGATGCCATACTTCCGTTTGTGGTATGTGAGCAGTTGGAGGGGAAATAATGGACATCGTTCTCAAACGAATAGCTTGACGAGGTAATCTTACAACATTTCTCAAGAAAAGGCGTTCTCTCTGTTTAATCAATTAATACATCAATGACATTATTACTCATAGTAGGTAAGACATTTGTCAAAAGAAGTTGGATGGACTTATGTTTCTGTATACAATCTTTGAGATAAGGTCTCTCAATTGTTCTTTGATGTTTTATCTAATTTTGGGTGACAATACTAAATAGGCGACAGAGAAGGGGAAAAGACAGAAATTTGATGATGGTTAGTGGGTTTAGGTAGATATGGGTCATAGAGATCTAACATTGATTTATTAGTGGAATTAAATGAGTATTATAATTTAGTAAGCGAACGAGTGAAAGCAAAATTTTGTAGTGTTCATGTCGATTGTAATTCTTTTAAGTTGGAGTAACATAGATTGGAGTCCATTATTGTACTCTTCCCTCTTAATGCTACCTCCTTTACTGTTGGTTTTTCCTTTTTCTCCCCCATTTTCTCAGTCTAATTTATATGCTTTTATGAGTGTTTTGTTGCTTTGTGTAGCATTGTTTGACTGGGTCACTTGAGTGTAGTTTTGGAATTTTATTGGGGGACTTCTATAAGAGTCAGAACATCTTTAATCAATAGTTTATGCCCCTCCCCCTTTCTCTGCATGAGGTACTTTGTTTCATACTTTCTTTTTTGATTTATATATTGATTCTTGGCTCTTAATTTTTCCTCTTTTGGTCATTTGGAATGGCAAATCTCAACATAAAACTGTTTATTATATGCAAATCAAATAATTTCCTCTATCTAGAATATGTACTCTGCTTTTTTTTTGGGGGGGGGGGGGGAATATATCTGGTGCAAGCATCTTGTGTTAATTGTCACTCTTGATGTTTATAGAGTCCAAGCCTTGGTGTACCCCTGTCTTTTTATCTAATCAAGAAGAATTGTCGTTTATCCTCCATAGACTTCAAAAGCATGTCATCTTAAATTAGTTTTGAACTTTATTATTATTATTATTATTATTATTATTATTATTATTATTATTATTGTTATTGTTATTAATAATATTATTATTATTGTTTGATCAAATTGGCTTCCTGTTCTATGTGTGCTAATTATGTTTACAACATATTTTTCTACGTTGGTTTTCTATCCTGTGTGAAGTCAAAGGCAAAGTATTTCGTTGCTTGGTTTTTAAGATGGTTACATACGACTGAAGCGATATTGTCGTTTGTGGTTTAAACTTCAAAGAATTCGAAGCGTCAAGAACTTAAAGTTAAACTGTTTTTGTTTGTGTAACATATTTGTGAATGAGCTTCTCTGGGTTGAACCTGTCCTTGGCTGACATCCTATATTCCCATGTGAGATGTGATCCATGCACTTTATGTCCATACAAATTATTTTAAGTGTCCAAATGCAAGGGTACAAATAGTGGTTACACCCCATAAAGGGAAATGTAATCGCATCATTATTGTTCCGTCAATCGATATGTATTTGACGAAATTATTTTAGAATTGTTATTACAACTTTTCGACAAAAAGTATTAATTTTTACAGATAATTTTCAAAGTTAAAATATTCCGTGCAACGTACAGGTCCATACTAATATTTACAAAAACTTAGATTGAATCAAAACCCCAAAACAAATTATCTTCATTTGAAGTACTTATCATTGCTTTTAAATACTTATGAGATGGCCAATTATCAATTTTGACATGCAGAAATTTGTACGTACAATCATCAAATATAAGCAAGCGTGGTACACATCCTATCCAACGGCAAACAGCTTATTTATTTATTTTTTTATTTTTTTTTTTGGGCTGTGGGTGCAAACATCAAACAATGATTGAAACTCAGTGTCGGTTGTTGTTGAGTTATTATGGTTCTTTGAACACCAACAGATCGAAGAGTAGCATGGACTGACAATATAAAATAATTAAATACAATTAACCGAAGAGATAAAGCATGTGCCATAAAGAATATGTTCTCAGAGGAGTAATTTCCATAGATACAAGTTAAAGATGTAACAATATTGGTTCAGAAGCAATATATCAGAAAAGTTTGAAAATCACTCAACGTTATTTAATTTTGAAGTTTTAAAAAATCACTAAATTTTGACCATGATATAAAAAAAAAATCAAATTTAAGTATTGGGTTATGATGATCACCGACCTTAATATTGTAGTTTGCACCTTACTAATTAGGAGTGAGCAAGGTTCTCGAGTATCCTTGAACACCCGTTCGAAACTGATTAAAAAGTTCCGGTTCCGGTTCTTAAAAAAATATCTGGAACCGGAACCTAGAACAGCTTCAGAGGGAGGAATTTTTTTTTTTTTTTAACTACCGTTTCTTTTGTTTCTCAGTTCTTTTTCTATTTGATTTTTTTCTCTATAAAAATGACTCTTTAAATAGTGAATCTAACGCAGTGTTAGTTAATTTTTTTTAATGCTAATAGATGAATGGATCATTATATTTTTCAAGTAACTGAGATAAGAAAAGATACAAGATCAATAAATTAACTTTCTTTTTTGTGTAAAGATAGAAGATAAAGGTAGGAAAAGATCAAAGACACTCTCTCTCACTCTAAATAAATAAAAAAATTTAATTTATTATGTGCTAAAATTTCAACATTAGGTGCAATGATTACCCTGAAATCGGAACCGGAACCTGAGGTTCCCGTTCTGGTTCCCAAAGGTTAAGAACCTGTTGACTGGTTCCAATTTTGATTCTCAATTTTTTTTGGTCGGGTACCCGAAATCACTCACCAATATTACTAATTAATAAACCTATAATTACTTTTATTTTCTTTAAATGAATAATCCCTATTTTTTAACTAAAAAAAGTATGAGGAAAAATTTTGATATAATAACATGATATTCAAAATAATTTGATATTAATTTAGAGTGGAAAGAAGACAATGTTCAATATACAATGGTAGCAGTCCAAAGAAAAAATGTAAAAAGAGTATCCTAAACACCTATATTCCTTTGAGTAGTCTTGTTTTCAATTTCAAACTAGTTGCTTGCATGATATTTCCCTCTTCATTTGGTGCGATTATAGACCATCTATTAATGAAGATACTTTTTTTTGGGTCTTGTTTAATTAAGTGATGTATATGTATATCTAGATTTTTTTTTTTCTCTCTTTTGATTATTCAAAGATGATATTATATCGCATATATTACAAAATTTTATCTTTTAGTGATAAAATTTCTAAATTATTGAAAATATCCTCTTAAATATCCTCCCAAAATTCACATGCGTACTTTTCTTTTCGTCTTCCAAAAAAAAATGAATTATTTCAATTTGATTAAAATAACTAATAATGAATTTCTTTAATTAGGAAGAGGTAGAATACAATCAAAGTTTGGTGGCTATCTGCCTTCAAATATAAAATTCAATAATTTTTCAAACCCTTTTTAAAGTCTGGTGATTTTGTAGAACTTTTGAGAGAAGTACAGTGATTTTTTAGCTTTCCACCAATATATGGATTTTTTATGCATGCGCGCGCGCATACACACACATATGCATATACATATATATGTATGTATGTATATATATATGTATGTATATGTATATGTATGTACACACACATACGTGTGTGTGTATATATATATATATATGTGTGTGTGTGTGTGTGTGTGTGTGTGTGTGTGTGTGTGTGTGTGTGTCTCTCTCTCTCTCTCTCTCTCTCTCTCTCTATATATATATATATATATATATGTATATATATATATATATATATATGTCTATATATCTATATATATATATATATATATATATATATATATGTGTGTGTGTGTGTGTGTGTGTGTATGTATATATTTATATATATGTGTGTATGTGGGTGTGTGTGTATATATATGTGTGTGTGTGTGTGTGTGTGTGTGTGTGTGTGTGTGCAGCCTCAAGAGGTGACGATATCATACTTTACTTTCAAAATATGAGATCTCATCGAAGACAACTTTCTTAAATGTATTAGCGACGCACTTAATTTTTAGAACTATTAAAGTTTATATTATGGGTATTATTAATCTCAGCCCGCCTTACTTTGAATCCTAGCTCCCAATTATGTTTTCTTAAACTTGACTTTGTTTATCACTCATTCAACATGATGAACAACTGCACAATTGTACCATACAACGTCAGCCATAGTAGCATGGTACACACAGAAATCACCTGCATAAAATCGCACATGTTGCTATTTAATATCTGGCCGCAAATTGTATATATTTGTTTCTATGTCCAAGCATGACAATAATTGAGAATACTGGATTGGTAGAAGCACTTTGTTGTTCCTATACGGGTTTGGGGTTCAATTGCTTTACCAAACGTTTATTTTTTTAATTTTATATTGAAGCTTTACACTTTTAATTTTTTTTTGCAATATTTTCTTAGCTTTTAAACGAATCTTATTAAATAGGAATGACATTGATCTCCAAGGTATGCACGCATATACATATTTACATTATTTTAGATTTTTAGTGCAAGCTGTAATAGTATTTAATGTGTAATAGAACAAAATAATGATAGAAGATGAGAAAAATACCAAATTCAAAAAGAAAAATTATCTATTTAATACTGATGTACACCTCAAATTATAAAACAATCTCAAATTTATAACCCTAAATTATTTGATATGATAAATATTTTTATTCGATTATCACCAAATGATAATCTTAGTTCCTTTAAACATGTCATGTGATCACATCTATGAACTTGGTTTCGTGACATAATTCCCAAATATAGCCCCTAGGCCTTAACGCCTTGATTTGTGGCATGTTCCTGATGTTCCAAAGTAGGCCCTGACGCATAGTCAATGTAGTCAGTGTCAAGGAGACTCCACTTCCTGTCATTTCATTTATAAGTGCAAGTAGTCAAGGGGACCTGTACTCTTGATTTCCTTGACTAACGTCAACAACATACATACTAGGCAAGCTACGTGGCCCTCCCGTGTGTGACTCATGACAGGAGAGTGTTTTTGCGCATTCGCACTTAGGGAAACGCATTTCTCTGGGTGGGCTCCAAAATTCAGATGTACAAATGCTATTAGCTCGCCAAAAAAATGACTTGTGTGGAGCAATGCAGCAGCGTTTCTCCTCTCGTGCCTCCTTTTCTTGTCTTTTTCTGATCTTTTTGTTTTTATTTTTGTAGAACAAGTATATAATTTTTAAATAATTTAAAAAATAAGTTGTGTGTAATAAGGTAGATCTATGATAAATATTTTTATTGAATGATTAAAATTAAGTTTCATAGGTTGGAGAAGTGATGGAATGCAAGTTTTAAAATTGTGGAACTTTTACTGACGTGGCAGGTCAGAGTTTCAAAATTCGAAACTCTGGTTGAAAATGCTCTTAGTGTTTGAAATTTGGAAAAATATTTATGTTTTGGTTTCTCCATGCGGGACAAATTTCAAAATAAAATCTAGCCACACACTGCTTTTTGTTTTTGTTTTTTTTACCTTTTTCTTTTTGTTTGAGAGTGCGAACAAAATTAAGCGAATATTAACTTCGCGACATTTGATCATTGTGGGGGCATCTTCCTTTTTTAGTTACCTTCATTGGGGTTTTTTTTTTAAAGATTTCAAAAAATTTGAGAAAGAAGCTTTTGAAATTCACTCATTTATAATAGAGCAACTGAAATCATTGCAAATGAGGCCATTGGTATTTCGCACTATAATCGTCGATATACCAATGAGATCTTAGCTAAGTGGTTAAGATTGAGGTCTTAAGTACATTAAGTCTCATGTTCGATTTCTCCTCCCTCAATTGTATTATACTGCCTTCATGACTCATTTGAACCAAAAAAATAATCGTCGATAGTAACACTTTTCAACAGTGATGTAGTTGTTAAATTTTTCAGAATGATTAGCGAATTAATAGATTTTTTTCTGGAGACCCTCTTCTGCAACCGTTAAAAAAAAAAATCAATAATTTAACACACGGCTTCATAAAAAGAGAGTTTCAAAATTATCAACTAAGTATGTTGCCTGTGTACTCTAATTTTAATAAGTGGTTCTAATTTCTCACAATGTAAAGAAATAAAAATGAAATGGACTTCAAATTGGATTATTATTATTATTATTATTATTATTATTATTATTATTATTATTTTGAGCTAGGGTGACAAAAAAGCAAAAACGTCAATATAAATGGGCTATGATTTAATTCTAAATATCCACTACCAATTCCAAAAAACTTTTTTTCCCCGGATCATTAGTTGGATAAAGCTAGAAATACATAAATAAGATTAAAAAGATAACTTCTAAAAATGACTAAAGTCTGCAACCAAACTAGAACATTCGCAAACAAAACAGACACCAACGATGCAATACTTGCCCTCCGCTTAAAATAAAAAATACTTTTGGTCGGTCGGCACAGACCCTGTGCTTGCTTTCTTTTCTCAATCTCCTTTCTCAAGCTCCTAGTGATTCTTCCAATGGCAAGTATCTCATCATCTATAATAGTCACTCCAATTTTCTTACCAGACTTAATCGTTTCGTTAACAATTTTCCAAAAAACTTTGTAATTAGCCCATTCGACTCATGTTTTGTAGTTCACATTTTGTTGGTCCTAAGATTATGAACAGTTTAATTTAACACCAATCCACGTGAACTCCCACCTCGGATAATCGCAAGTTTGATGATCACAGGCCAGCAAGAATTTAGTGAAAAACTCAAATCCTTTTCATCCGAGACAGAGAGAGAGATATAAAGTTGTTTACTTTCCAATGCCCTCGGTCCAAGGGCATTCCACGAATAAGGCATAAAGCATCAAATCAAACCCATGGCACAAGATTACATGAATTTGTACTAACTTTTTAGATGGATTATTATTTGCTGAAGATCCTGACCCAAGAACTTCAAAACCACTCCAATCATACTGATTCTTTTTAGTAATCCCACTAATATTGACATGTATGTTTATTATTTATTGGCTGAAGACAACTAGGGGTGTGCAAAAAAATCCAAAACCGAGAAATGAACTGAAAAACCGAAAAGACCGAACCGAAAAATCGGTTAACCAAACAAATTTTTCAAAAAAGTCGGTTCGGTTAACCGAACCGAAATTTTTTTTGGTTTTCGGTTCGGTTACGGTTCGGATTATTTGAAAATTCGGTTAACCGAACCGAAAATAATTTTATTTTTTTGAAAAACAATACATAAAAAATTAAAAAAATTGGTAAGAAAGTGCACCTTTTTATTATTTATAAATGGTAACCAAAGTTTAATTTTATAAAAAGAATTTAAACATAAAAGAATGACAAATTTAGGTAAGAAAGCATAAGTTTTTTATTATTTGTAAACGGTTAACCGGTAACCGAACCAAAAAATCGGTTAACCGAACCGAAAAATTGGTTAACCGAAATTTTCGGTTCGGTTATGGTTCGGGTTTTAGACGAACCGAAATTTTCGGTTCGGTTACGGTTTGGAATTTTTTTGAACCGAAAAACCGGTTAACCGATTTTCGGTTAACCGAAACTCTGGTTAATCGGTTTTGCACACCCTTAAAGACAACTCATTCGCAACTTCACACTTATTTCTCTTAGTTACAATCTTCGATTTGAGTTTTTGTAAATGTGAAAAAAAAACTTATTATAGGAGAGCACTAGTTTTTATGGATTAACTCTTTTCTTGACTCCAATTAATAGATGATTGAAACAAAAAACGTTTCTCATTATTGAATGAATGGTTTTATTAAAGAACGATTAAAAAAAGTTTCTCACTATTTAATGAACAATTATATTAAAAAATTAAAATGTATGACTATAGAACAAACACCTCCCAGTTATCCAACCAATAAACTTTACATGCAAGTCTACGCGAGGTTCCAACCGAAAATTAAATGACAATATATTTAGTGACTTATTAGCTTACGGACATACACTCCAAGACTTCCTAAGAGGGGTAGGTGTACTTGTCATGAGTGTCTGTGCATCTAGTGGCCACAGGAGCAAGTTAAGATTTCGTTAAAAAAAAGTCATAGATTTTTCAAAAGGGACGTCCATACAACTATATACCTAAAAGAGGGACATAGATATGCAAAATTTCTGAATCCACCAATGCTAGTTAGTCTGTCAACGTAGAACAATCCCTTTGATCTTCAGCGTATAAGATGTTGTCGCCAACTCCTGGTCTAGCTACTATGAGGAGCTCCGTAGGATGTTCTTTAGCTTAATCTCTCTTGAATTATATCATCAATCTGAGTGAGCTATGATAGTAGTAAAACAATTATCACATTATAATAACTGCTTAATTAGGTCGAACCGCCCAAAAATTTATTTCCAGAGGATGGTTGTAGGGGACGAGAAAGGAAGAAACCTGGCAATATGTCAAAGATTTTTAGGTCTATGCCTCTCATTTTACGCAAAAATTCAGAGTTCATGTATATGCACTATGTAATATGCTGATCATTTGGGTATGTATGATCAGCTAACATTAAATTTTGCATCCATCGAGTTCAAATACGTTTATGGAATATCCAGATTAGGTCATGCCATTTCAGGTTAAGGTTACAATTCAGACAAGTTATTGGTTTGAAGAAAATCTGGATAATGTCAACTGGACAAACTTTCTGGTCGTAACTAGGTTTTTGGTCAAGTATGTTGAAATAACTCATCAAGGCCTCTAAGCTTGCATTAAACCAATTATTTCAGGATCAAGATCCCTTCTCATTGAATGAGCAATTTTTCTTTTTACCACTAGTGGTGAACTTGTAAACAAGTAAAAATGTCGACTGCTAGGAAAAGATTGTAAGATTACTGTCTCTCTTCCAACTATGGAGAATCCAAATCCAGTACCACCTGCAGTTTTCCCTGCAACAGTAATAGGAAGCATGAAAGAAACAACCCCATTTCTAAGAACAAAGTCTACCTCTGCTTAGAAGGAAGAAACCCATCTTTAAAAAGTGCCCATCTTTCCTTCAAGAAGTAGAAGCATTTCGGGAAGAACCATTAAACTGAAATTGGGGTTATTTACCAAAATCTATGATTGAACGTAGCCCGTAGAAGTCAAGAGTTTGGTTATAGGTGGGTGACCCTGTTCTTCAGGGTAGGTAAGAAGAGGCAGAGAGAATGCAGGAACTATCGAAGAAAGCCACAATGTGGAACACTAGAACTCATACACAAGTATGGACACTTGCACTGCCTGCATCTGATACTCAATATTGCAATATACTCTAATTTTCCTAATAATGGGTGAGTCGAACATTTAGACACATACCTGCATTAGACATTTGTAGATAATTTCAATTAATATAGCCAAAAAAAATGCAAAAAGTTCCAAAAGATAGCGGAATCCGACAACTATACTGATAGAGTACTGATGTATGCTCCACCAATAGACATTGCAGCATCTAAGAACCAAACTATCCTGCAAAATAATGTGACAGGGAACCCATAATAAGTCAGTCATGGCAGTTTCAGTTCTTGATAACAGAGATTTGTTAGTCTGCATCATTTTCTGGAAGATTTGAATTGCATGCGTGCTGAATTGCTGATCACCTGAGCCATCTGAAACCGTTGCATTGGTTGGCACGCAGATCTATTTTTGATGTTCTTAGCTACTGCAAGATCTGAGCGTTGTCTACTCTCAGAAATGTGAATCCTGATTATATGCCGTTGCTACTGAGACCCTTTCAACCTGCTTACTTGGAGTAGGTTTTCCGAAGCTCCAAGAACACGTCCACCATGTCAATCGCTAATGCTGAAAAATCTGTTATTACTTTACGCCCTCTCTTGAGTAAGAATATCTTTGCTTTCTGCTTTCAGATAAATGTTTAAACCAAAAATAACCTGCATATCCTACTGTTTCTGACAGAAACAGAAACAGTAAGAAATTTAAGTCAGTAAGACCTCTTTGTTCTGATCAAATTCCCAGACACTAATCATGGAAGGGAGCAAATTTTGCAACTTGGTTACGCTAATTTACGACTTATTTATTCTTCTAGATTGGGATCATAATGTAGACCTTGAAAGGAATCATGAGGTCCCTCCAGAGTTCGAACCTTGGTAACAACAATTTCAACTAGTTGGAATTTGTTGAAATGGGCTCTTATGAGCTTGGCACACCCTGTATTGGATTTGGATTTGGGCTCTTTTGGGCCTGGACTTATGGGCTGGGGCCACTTCCCCCCGCCCCCTTTTCCCTTGTGTTGAATAGCATACTGGGTTACCCTTAGATACTGGGTTGTAGAGATTTCAGAGAACCAATTTGGTTTCATGCCAGGCAGATCGACCACTGAGGCGATCCACCTCCTCAGAGGGCTCATGGGCTTGTTCAGGGATAAAAAGGTGGATCTCCATATGGTGTTCATTGACCTAGAGAAAGCGTATGATCGAGTCCCAAGGGAGGTATTGTGGAGGTGTTTGGAAGAGAAAAGGGTGTCACCCGCGTACATCCGAGTAATTAAAGATATGTACGAGGGAGGGCGGACGTGTGTTAGGATACCAGGAGGGGTCTCTAAGGACTTCGCTGTTAGTATGGGCCTACATCAGGGCTCCACCCTAAGCCCGTTTCTTTTCACTTTAGTTTTGGATGAACTCACTAGAGGAATTCAGGACAAAGTGCCTTGGTGCATGTTATTTGCAGATGACATCGTTCTTATCGATGTGACCAGGCAGGGGGTGAATGACAGGTTGGAGAGTTGGAGGCATGCGCTGGAAGTTAGGGGTTTTCGGTTAAGTAGATCAAAAACGGAATACCTCCATTGCTGTTTCAGTGGTAGGATAGCAGAAGGGGGAGAAATCACACTGGATGGGAAGGTGATACCAAAAGTCGCTAAATTTAAGTATCTGGGCTCGATCATCCAGCAAAATGGGGACATTGACGAGGATATTAGCCAGCGGATAAGAGTGGGTTGGCAAAAGTGGAAGTCAGCATCAGGGGTACTGTGTGACAAGCGAGTGCCCCTAGGATTGAAAGGCAAAGTCTATCGGATGGTAGTTAGACCAGCTGTTCTCTATGGATCGGAGTGTTGACCTCTAAAGAAGACGCAGGCCCAAAGGTTGATGGTAGCCGAGATGAGAATGATCAGGTGGATGTGTGGTTTTACGAGATTGGATAGAATTAGGAATGGAGTAATCAGGAGCTTAGCTGAAGTGGCCCCCATAGAGGAGAAGATGAGGGAATCGAGGCTCAGATGGTTTGGCCACGTAAAGAGGAGAAGTTTGGCCGCCCCGGTGCGGAGGTGCGAATTGATCGTCCCCCCCGGTGGAAAGAGAGGGAGGGGTAGACCGAAGAAAAGCCTAGAGGAAGTGGTTAGAGAGGACTTGAGAGTTGCCGACCTGACGGAGGACATGGCTCAGGATAGGAGGTTGTGGCGGGATAGAATTAGGGTCTCTGATTGTAGGGGACCGGACGTGTAGATGGTAGTAGCTCCGGTAGGGTGGGGGCGGGTTTGGTTTTGGTGTACTTGTCTGCAGATCGTGCTTTTCTGGGATGTGACGGCATCTAGTGACGGCATCTAGCGCCCCTGGTGGGTTGAGGTATGTCTATACTCCTTGGTTATTTCGCTCTCCGGCACATTTTCTCCTCCTTGGTTTTGGTTTGCATTCGTTTTCTCTATAAACTTTTTTCAAAAATTGTTTTGTGGGTCTTAAGGAATCGACCTCTCTATGGGTAGAAATATCGGTAGGGGTAAGGTTGCCTACAGCTGGATCTTCCCAGACCCCGCGAAAGCAGGACCCACACTGGGAGTTGTTGTTGTTGTTATTATTGTTACCCTTGGATAGGAACCAAATGGGTCCAAACTCCAAACTTTTTTTTTTTTGGGTTTTGGACCACCCCCAACCTGACTACGTCAAAAGATCAATATCGGCCCCTCAGCAGCCGTTTGAATAGCATAACACCAAACACCCCTCCCCCCCGCCGCGGGGGAGAGAAATAATGTAACAGGGGAAAACATATATTAATATGAAATTCCTAATACAACTAGAAATTTTGCCACTTGTATTTTCATATGAAAATTCCGGCATGATTGAAAAAGTGAAAAGCATAAGAAAATCCGAGCATAGGATATATACATAGGTTGCAATCACTTGGAGATAAGACATTGATCCTACATATGGAGAATCACACCAAGTAACACACAGCAATGAGAAGCCAATGAGGAGAATGATCAACATTGATGGCAGAGCTCCACAACAAAAACCTTCCCAGCGTCTCACAGAAACCTCAGAAACTTTATATCCCCATGATCTCCAAGTCCTTATTTCCCATTCGAAAAGTTACAGCTCTTTTCCATTTCTTGTGACTCCTGCTGCACCTCTGGCACAGATGCTAGCTCCTTATGCTTCTGGAAGATCACAAATACATGAAAAAGTTATGCAAAGAAACAACAAATAGCTTTGAAAAACTTTATAAACAGAATTAGTTGGGTTACCATGGCTACATAAGTTCTGAAGAACAAAGAGCTTTTAGCAAAGAAGCAGTAAGATGCCATGGGTGATTGTTTGGAGTAGCAAAGAGTTAAGAGAAACTTCAAAAACTTAATAAACACATGAGAATGCATGCACAATATCCTGTTAGAAAAGATTTTGAGCTAGAGAAGGCTGCATTTCTCCCCTGCAAATGAATAACAATTGCCACTGTTTCATCAACTTTTGCAATTGGTATAGTTCAGCAATCTTCCAATGCAAAGTTTGTCGAATGCTGAGGGTCTATCAAAAAAAGGGGGCCCCCTTGCAGTTCATGGTGACCTTGAATCCTGAGGAGTTCTCCTTGTGTAGTTGTGTTCTCCAGCAATCAGCATTTGCTTCTTTCAGTTTAATGAACAAGAAATATCAGAAAAGAGCCAAATAGGCACAATATTTCAGGAATAACATTAGCACTATTTGCATATATCAGAACACTTTCATGCTTTTACAACCAAAAGGATAGACTAACTATACAAAAACTTCACCTGCATATAGTCTGTGTAAACCAACTGGTGATTAGATCAGCATAGACCACAGTTTACAAACTGGGTGTAGAACAACTATACAAAAATTTCACCGTAAATCCACCCCCAAAAATACACAGACTTCACCACGTTTCAAGCTCTTGAGACAAAAACAAAGCAGCCTTCACATTAGTCGACATAGAGATCGATACTGGCCCAGGCTCCATCAGTATTGACTCCGTCTTCAGTCAGGAGCTCATGCTTTCTGGCACTTGCATTCACCTCTGCCGTCAATTGTAAATCAATCTCCTTCATATTCTCTTTTAGCTCCATAAGCTTAGCCTCAAGAGCCGTCACTCTCTCAACAGCACGAGCTTGATCAATCCTTGCTTTTCTCAACCTGTTTGACTTGGCAATGATGTCAGATTCTGAACCCACCCACAGGAGTAGGTTAAGCTGGGCAAACAAGAACGATACATTCATTCCTAGGAGCTCGAGTCCCTTCAAAGTTTTCTCCCAGATATGCAAATCGTCAAAAGTTGTAGAAGCATTGCAAGCTTTGATTGCGTCGGCAATATTTATGGTCTCGGAGATTATCCCTGCCACCAAATTCAAGTTTAGCCCTCTAAAGAGATGTTCATGTAAAAATGCTCCTTGACTGCAGCAAAGCTCATAGTACTTCTTTCGAACATTCTCTGGGAACTTGGAGTCTATGACTAGGCCATCCACAACAATGTTGAAGCTTGCAAAATTCTTGACAGTTTCAAAGCTTATGATTGTGTCTGAGAAACGAACGCCATCAATTACGTCGGATTCTATATCAATGTCATTGGTTCGTTGAACATTTTCTTCAAGTAAACGCAGGCTGTCTTCTTTTTGGATTGCCTCCCCTGAGTGATCTTCCATTAGTAGATGATGCAGCGGAAATTAGTTATTGTCTAGAGTCATAAACTCATATATGCACATAGAATAGAATATATCAAATGAATGCCATACCTGATATCCATCGTCCCGCACATGCATCCAAGTCTAGAAGCCCAAGAGCTCCATCAACCTCGGCTAAAGTATCTTCTCTTACAATATACACCTTAAAAACAATTAAGAAGTAGGTAGGGGCATCAAGCTAATAAAATCAAGGGAAACACAAAAGCTAAATAATCTGGAGGTAAAGATGTCTGCATTAGTTCAAATCATCTCATTATATCAGGTTAGCGTATGTAGCTTTGACAAAAAAAACATTCATGGGACTCGGAGACTGTTTTCTCTTTTTAATTACCAAAACTCTTGCGTCAATTGAAAAAGTACGTCAATGGAAAAAAAATAAGGGCAAAGATATTTCTTTTGTTTGCATGATAAAAGGACTACAAGTTCCTCAAAAGGCCATAAGGAAACATAATTTCATTGTCGATTGTTTCTTCACTCTAATGGAAGATAGACATTGGTTCATAGTTTACCTTAAATGTTGTAGGTTTGATCAGCTGGAACAACACCACATCACCCTCTTGCAAATTATGTTCAATGGAAAAGCCCCTCCATCCACCACTAAGGCCTGATTTTTGAGCAAGAAACTTTGCATAACTTTCTCTCCCTTCTTCATCCACCAATGCTATTGTACAATCACATGATGGAAGATGAACAGTGCAGAACTTTGCAGGAAGACCCTATCCATCAATAAGAAAATGAACACCATTAATAGCCAGCACTCCTTATGCAGCACATAGTTACTCCTAGTAGTAGACTAAAACAAAATTTCTTTCTTAAATTGTCCTCTTTTTCCTGTGATGAAGTCATAGGCAATCACGATTTAACTCTAGGGTCTAATGGAACCAAACCTCTTTGTAATTCTACAATTTCAGGTGCTACAGCAGACCCTTGCACTCCCTGCCCAGGCGGTAATTTCAGTGTTGGATTTATTTATTTATCTATTTATTTAGCCGTTCTTGGTAATACATAAAGCATGCCTCTTGTCCACATCTTATCTGCCAGGGGACAGGCCCAAGAAGGTGTACGAATCTTGCTAGCTTACCAACCAAAACCCTTGTGTCACATGTGATCTCAACATCTTCTTCACAAAGCTCGGATATTCATCTGATAGATTTGCTTGAACTTCTTCTGCTCGCTTGATAGCAGATGACTTGGCAATGAAATCATCCACAAAATCTCTATTTTGACTACACACAGGCAGCAGCATTGGAATGCATATATGTACATAACAATCCTGGTAGTTAGTACACAATATGCTATAATTGAAGTCTAGAGCAATCAAATAGACAAGCTTACGTTGTGCATTTTATAGGATCATCAAAGGCCTCATGATCCAGTGAGTCCTCTGATTTGCCTTTCGTCTCCATTGCCCTTCAATAAAATCAATCCTCTTAGCAATATCATTACAAGATAGAAGCAAACATGTGCAATTCATGGGGCATTTGGCAGAGTGCTTTGTGAGGTACATGAAGGCACTACCTTTTCTTCTTTCTTGGTTCAACTTCAACGATCAGTGCTCTATCTTCTGATGAATCTTCATCCCTAATGACCCTCATCTGCTTGTGTCTTCAGGAATTTCCCACCAACATCATGATACATATGGAAACAAAGAAAGAAGACCAATGTCACTATATACATTGTAATATCCAACTAGCGAAAGCCCATCAGAAATATTATGATGCAAATACCAGTGTGTTTGAGTTGGAAGAACTGGTTCAGCAAAAAGGAATTTTGCCAAGTTATGTCATTTTCCTGCGTCTGGATACATGAATTAGGCTATAACGGAAAGGAAACTGAAGAGAAATATTGAGGAATGAAAATGAATCAAAAGCTTTTACTTAATTTCTCTTCCTTTTCTTCTCATTTATCAGCACCCAAAAAAAAAAAAGAACAGAAGGGATTTTGGATTCTCTGGACCTAAAGAGAGGAGGCCACCTATCCAATGGTGGACATCTGAAGCTGTTAAAAACATACACCATTGGCTGGGTGAAATAATTTTTACCACTAGTGATACAAAAAGTTGACCAAAAATTACTCAACCATTAGAGATTTCTACAAGTACGAAAAGGATTTGGACCCTCTACACTTTGGAGGTGGGTTCAGCGTCCCACTCCAATATTGCATCCAACAGCGAAGATTTTAAGCTGCTAAAGAATCTACCACTAGTAAACTGAAAGATTATAAGATTTCAGTTCTCCTCCTCTCGATTGCAAAGGACCCAAATCAGTTAGATTCTTTGCAGTTGGAGAGTTGGACATTGCAATCCACCTATCCAATGATGGAGATAATTTTACCAATGATGGAGATTGTACGATTGCAATTCTCCTTCTAACTACGAAAAGTCTGCCATACTGGTGGTGAAATAATCTTGGCGCTAATGGTTTGGGGAAAAAAAAAAAAAAAGTCCAAAAAACTCTCAACCATTAAACTATGAGATTCCAATCCTTTACCAATCCAACAACAACTCATCCCAGTGTGAATCCTGCACTTCCGCTTTAGATTGCAATCTTTTGCCACTAGTAGTAAAAAAATTTGCCCAAAAAATGCCAATAGTCCATTTCATACAAGATTGCAATTATCTTTCTAACTACGAAAAATATTGGACCCTTTACAATTTGGGGGTAAGTGTATAATTAGTCCACCCATCCAACTGTGGGAATTTAAGTTGTTAAAGTTGCCACGGATCTTAGCACTAGTGGTTAAACCCCCCCAAAAAAAAAAAAAAAAATCAGAAAACCCTCAACCATCAAACGATGAGATGACAATCTTTTGCCACAATAATAACTTCTAGTGTGGATCCTGCTTCAAACTGAAAATTTTTTTCTTATTTGCTACTAGTAAAAAACTAGTCTGGGCCCGTGCTTTTGCACAGACCATGTCAATCATTCAAAATATTTTTACAAATTGGAATTGTGGTTGAATTTCAAATGATGCAATATACAAGATTTCGATTCTCTATTTCAATTGTAAAAAGTATTTGGACCCTTTATTAGTCGGAGAGGGACTATATAATCCAGTCGGTCAACCTAAGAGCGGAGATTTAAGCTATCAAAGAATTTATGGTGCAATAAATCTATCTACAATTGGGGAGTTTGTTTTTTCTTTTTTTTTTTTTGTGGAGGGAGGGTTACAAGACTGCAATTTTATAGTCCACCCGTCTAACGGTAACGTGAGAAAATCGAAGCTTTTTCATTCCTCCTCCCCCACCCCACCTCACCCCTTCTTTCCAACACTCAAAACAAGTTATTTTCAACTAATCTTTCCTCTTTCTTTTATGGTTTGGGTGAGGGAGGAATCAAAGTAACCTTCCATATTTTCTTCCGTTGGCCGAAGACTTCAGTATCGTATCTTCGAGCAATGAATCATTGCTACCTTCCGTTGGTGTCCTGGTGCTTTTGAATTGATACACAACAAAATTGGCAAACCAAGTGAACACATGATCTAATCTCAAGCAAATCTATTAATGCCCAGATATTCCAATGGTCTTAACAGTCAACTAACCTTGCACATGTTTCCTGATCAGTAGCACAAGACTTGATTTTTGGCAGCGTAGAAGAAGACTTGATTTGCTTGGCACTAAGACTTTTACCCCTGATGCTCTTGGCATTTTCACTACGACTGGCATGAGGGTTTCATCATCAGTGACTAACTTAGCTATAAAAATGCAACTAACTGTTCATGAAAGTTCTAATTCATGCGTAAACTCTACGCACCTTTCGCACTCCCTTGGATTGTCATCAGCTGCCTGCGAAAAAATAGCATAAAATTGATAAATTCAACACCACAGTACACTCTCTCTCTCCCTCTTTCCAAATTCATTTCACCATAATACGAGAAGCATACACGATGTTGGGAAGGAACTTACAGGAAGAATATTATCATCATCATCAGTATTTTGAAGCATGGCAAGTCTTTGAGCCACCAGAGACATTTTGACCTCTGCTTTTGATGGTCTTCCCCTCTTTCTCTGCAAATTTCAAACCAAACACAAAAATTAAGGATGGGAGGAACAGGAACCCACTTGAAATTTCACCCCAGAAGCTTGATGAAACACAGAGAAATGGAGAAAAAAGAGAGTAAACAGAGGAGAGGAGAGAGACAAACCGGAGGAACTGCACCAGAAGGAGGATGACGATCAACCGCCATTGCTGGCTGTTCTCTCTATTTTTTTCCGTCTCTAAAAGTGGAGTTTTGGAGTAGCAGCTAGAGTGAGAGAAGTAGAAGAGCAAGAGCATGTAAAATTGTAAAGACAAATACAAATACAAGGGAGGGAAAACAGAAAGACCTGTATTTGTAAACAAAATTCGACCGTTGTTTTTAAATTTGGGATTGATTCAAGTGGAGACACAGGGACTTGAGGGGACTTCTTTGCTGCTAAAAATTTCTTCTATTTTTCTGTGTCAGGTAACTTGTCTCGCCATTTTTATACAGAGAGAGAGGGGGGGGGGGGGGAGTGTATGGGTCGTGTCACTTCCAAAAAAAAGGAGGGGGGGGTTCTTGAGCAGTGAAGAGTAAAGTAATGATGAAGACTGAAGGATTTAAATTGGTTGTGTATGTAAGTAGTGACGTAATACTCTATGTCACGTAGGAAGATAGTTTAATACTTTCACTAGTTTGTACTTTGCAAGTAGGGGTGAGTAAATGGTTATCCAATTATGTAAAATTTTTCATATTATGTGATATAATTATTAAGTTATCCTATAAAGTTGTGATTATTTTATAAATTTTTTTATGGCGTTGATTTCAATTATTTCTTCATTTGTATAATATATTATTTGAGAATTATTACTGTTTATATTTGGTTGAATTCAAACAGAATATTCAAAAGTTGCTTCTAACAGAGCAATATTATTTTTTAATAAATTTATAGTTATGGGATGGACTCGTTCGGATATGATTGATAAATAGCTTAATCCATTCTTATAGTGATCTAACAAATTTTGTCTAATACTTCTGAGAGTTAAATCAAAAGATCTTAAATAGTCACATGCTTCTTCTTGCATATAATATTTTAGTTCTGGTAAATTAAAACTTTGTCTTGCTAAATAGTTTCCATCTCTGTCTAACTTTGAGTTCGATTGTAATTTATTTTTAAACAAATCCATTATAGTTGTAATTAAGTTCAAGATTAGTTTTGAATGTAGGGCTTTGATATCATTAATAGTGACATGAGTGGTTTTTATGGAAAAAGCTGCAAAATTATTTTTTGAATTGTTAAAGTGATTCACACTATTTAATTTGAGAGGGGTCTGTCAAACTTTTAACGGTGGTACTCGGATACTAAATTATCAAATGAAATTTCAAACTAAATATCACGCAATTCTATTAAAACAAAATTGAATCAACGAAATTATACCTTCAAGAGTTGGATCTGTCTTACTCCTTCGAACTCGTCTTACTCCACCTGATGCGAGACTTACCTACTCGTTCAGATCTTCTCTTCTCCATTGATAATATTATTTCTTTGATCAAAGTTGTAGTAACAGAACTGTAGATATGAAGTTTTTGAGGAAAGATTTTCCTTTTATTTCATTGATAATCGTTCTCCTTTTCCAAAGGGAGGAAATTAGAACATTTTGAGAGATTTCTTACTGAGAGATTTGAGGGAGTGTTTTTCTTTTTTACAAATATCGATCCATTCTCCTGAAATCGGCTATCTTATTTATAGGGGAAGAGGGTGCGCTATGACATAAGCGCTTACATCATGGGAATCTGAAAAGATAAGATTTCCATTGAAAAGATAAGATTTACAGAGAAGATGTCCCTATTCTTGATAGAGTTATTTGATGTCCATTGCCATGTAGTGTCGGCAGAGATAAAAGTTGATAAAACTATGGTCCCTTGTGTCTCACATAGTGACAGAGTTAAGCAAGCTGAATCTGTTTTTCTTCTTTTTCTTTTTTGGCCTTATAGAGGTCAGTAAACTTAACGCGTGCAGCTGTACTGCCTGGAAACTTCTTGGGCTCAAGTGAATAGCTAAAGTCAAAAAGTTGTTCATCAACGGAGACATTTTCTGCTCCATTAGTAGTAATGAGGATAAGGTTATCGTTATAATAAAGAGTTCTTGCTCCCTTGGTCATTAGCCTTTCGCTTTGGCATTTGATAACTAAAGCTCCAGTAGACTGTTTATAGTTGATCCATGAGATGTCAAAAATGGAAAGTTTGTAGTGTTTATTTTTATCAGCTGCGATGGACTGTTTGGGATTGACATGAGTAATTTCGACCATATGGGTGAAGGGATAAATAGTGTCTTCATCTTTTTATGGGGAGATAGAAAAGAAGCAAAGGTAGACATATCCTTTACTGAATTTTTTAACAGCATGCTTAAAGTTAATTGGGATTTTTTGGAGTTCGATAAGGCTGAGGCTTGGGTAAAGATAATTTAAATAACCATAGGTAAAGATTTCAAAGATAATCTCAGGATCTGCTTTGTTAAAAGCAAGTACTCTGGGAAAAAGAGAATCCCTTGGGTTATAACAGAGCTTAGGTAAACCAGAAATCCTCTGGTAAGGAAACACTATTGCTTCATAATAGTTTATGTAAAAAGAGTCTGATAGATTAATAGTTCGGATGCCAGTACTTTGAATAACTAGTGTTGAAGCTAATAATTTAGCTTTTAATTGATGCTTCTCTTTCTCTTCTTCAAAGAGGGGGTGTGAAGCGTTTCCCTAATTTGGGCGAAAGGAGAGTTCGGAGAGTTCAGATTAATTTTTTTTCAAATCCATCTTAGAAGAGTTCAATTTGAGCTGTTCAATAGTTTGATGGAAATATGTTGTTAGGTCTCGAGCTTTTCCAAGATCGGCTCTGAGATCAACGACAATTTCCTCAACAAGTTCAATTTTCTCATTCACAGCTTCACAGTATTCATGAACATTAATCAAAATATCTTCAAACTTTCGAATCAGCTGTTCACTGTGGATTTGTTCCATAAGTGCCTTGCCTTTATCCTCTACACTCATGTTCTCGAGTTAGATAATCTGCAATAAAGTTGTTTTTTTCTACAACATGCTCATACATTGCATTAAACTGAGATAAAAAGAATTTCCATCGATTCAATTTTCGCATGTGAGGTCCATTATCTAATGCTTGTTTTACAAAAGTAGTTGCTGCTTGGTTTAGGTAGTAAACAGAGTCTCCATTTCGTAATTCCTCTAATAATTGCTAAGAGTTTCTTTTCTATGGTATTATAATTTTCTTCACGTTCGGAAAGAGTTCCACTATGATTACCACAAATTTCATTTAAATCTGTCTTTAAAACTGCTGCCTACGTTTTATCAGAAGCATCTATTTGTAAAATTTAATTGTCATCAGGTTCAGGAAGCCTAAGACTAGGGAGTTGTAAACATTCTTCTTTTTATTTTTTAACAATGTCCGTATGTTTATTTGTCCAACCAAGAGTGTTGTTTTTTTGAGTAAACTTTGTAAATCTTTTTTTTTTGGGCTAAATCTGGTATGTAAGAACTAGCATAGTTTAATAGTCCTAAGAAACCTTGAATTTGTTTCTTTGCTCGTAATTGGTCGGGATATTCTGTGATTTTTCGAGAGATATGTGGTTGTAAATTAATTCCATTTATACCAACTTCAAAGCCTAAAAAATCAATTTTTTCTTTTTCAATAACAGCTTTCTTTTCACTAAGGCAAATTCCTTCTTTGATAGCTGTCTCTAGAAATGTGTTGAGATGTTCTCGATGTTCTTCAAGAGTATCTGAACTTATTAAGATATCATCTACATAGATAACAAGAAAGTTGTGAGGGTGTTTAAATGCATTGTCCATTCTTCTTTGAAAGATTCTGGCTACGTTTTTTAGTCCAAAAGGTATAATAATTCATCCATAAAAACCTTGAGGAGTACTAAAACCTATATATTTAATATTTGTTTCTTCTATTTTAATTTGCCAAAAGCCATATTTGCAATCAAATTTTGAGAAGAACTTTTTGTTTTTTTACAAGGTTAATTAATACTTCTTTGTTAGGTAGAAAATAGTTATCTGTTTTTGTAAACTGATTTAGTTTTTTATAGTTTATAACCATTCTAGCCTTAACCATTCTAGCCTTTCCTCTTCGTCATTCTGCTTCATTGAATACCATAAAAGCTGGAGAAGAGTATGCTCCATTAGATGGTCTGATTAGTCCTTTTTCTAGTAATTGTTTTATTTGTATAGAAAATTCCTTGATATCTTCTTTAGAGTATAACATTGGTTTTTTTTTTTTTTTGATATATATTTCTTGTGTTAGCTCTATTTTAGCTCTAGGATGTTCTGATTTCCAGAATTGTAATGGATTTTTAGAACAGATTCTTTTTAGTTTTGCTAATAGATCATCTTTCTTTATTATATTAACTTTAGAAGTAGATTTTTGGGCTTGTATTTGAAGTGCGATTCGTTCATAACCATATCCACTACGCTTTGTGCATACTCCGTAAGGTTGTTTTAAAGTAGGAACACCCATAGAAAGCGTACGAAGTAATAACCCAAATCACTTTGAAACTGGAGAACCAGCTAATCCCTTTCAAAACGATTGAGACCACAAAGACAAACACGCAGATAACTTTCGTAACAAATGAAAATTTCCTACAAAGAGACCTTTTATTAACGATGAATTCAAAGCGAAAAGTCCATTATAATTAGAGCCAGTGCTAACATGGGCCTATATTTTAAATCTAGACTGTGCAACAGATAAAAAAGTCACTATAGATAATTGGAGCTATTCAGTAATACCATCATTAATGCAAGAACTAACACATGCAGCACAAGGAAGAGATGTAAATGCTATCTACAATTTAATAATCTACTCTTTACAAGGAATAGTACGAAATTGGTATAATAGATTATCTGCAGCGGTAAGAAATATAATAGAGGTTGATGCAAAGAACAATCTCGCAAATGCTATAGAACATGGAGTATGGACTTTTGAGAAATATCTAATTGGACAGTTTCAAGGATATGATTATTCTCAAAATGTTGAACTTAATAAATTCGAATCAAAAAAGGAAGCATTATATAAACTAACTAAGCTAAGAATTTGCAATTTATGCAACTATAAAAATTTCTTTCGCGAATTTGATAAATATTATTATGACCTTTATAATTCTACAGAAGACCAAGAACTGTATATCCAATTACTTTTAAACAAATTCCCACATCTGTGGAATAAATATTTTTCAGATAAATTTGAAATTTTTGTCAAAAATCCTACTGCCATTAGAAGTGTAGCAGCAGTTCAATCCTCCATAAATCAAGAAATGACACGACTATGTTTACACGATTAAAGAAGAAGATATATTAAAGAAGTTACACTATGTTGTGAAAATGTTACAGAACCAGGACAATACAGATGTGAAAATTATCCTAACTTTCGACTTAAACGGAAAAGAACGTCAAAACAGACTGTGAAAAAACCTTCCTCAAAAAAAACTCCAAAGAAAAAATTTTCGAAAAAGAAAAAATTTACTCCAAAGAAGACAAAAACTAAAAAGGAAAAAACTGAAAAATCAATCAACAAACCTCAAAAAAGTAGTAAACATTTTCGACATGAACACTTAACTCAAGAAAATTGTAATCCACAAAATCGATATTATAAAAGAAATGAGAAACCAACTTCATGTCAATGTTGGAACTGTGGAGAAGTTGGACATAAATCAATTGATTGTAACAAGAGAAAGGCAAATATAGTGAAACTCTTTTCAGAAGAATTCGAAGAAATAAAAACTAAACTTTATGCAATAAACGTTAATATAAATGAAGTAATTTCAAGCTGTTATGAATCTATTAGATCTGAAAATGAAACAAGCACTTCAGAAACTGAAAGTCATTCAGATACAGTAAATGAATACTGATGAAACGGAAATCATGCAACAACAAGAACAAGAAAGTAATGAAAATTATACTGGAATAATTACTTTCAACCAGAAACTTTATGAAAAAATTATAGCAACTGATTTATCTTTAAGGGACCCTCGAATTTTTATGAAAAAACTAGATGATTTTCTAACACGAAAATTAATAAGACATTTTAAGCTTTATACTGCAGAACAACCAGTTAAAATTTAACATTTATAGGAAAATATCTGATTAAGATTAATGACTCAAGAAATAATTGATAAATTCTTAGCAGAAATTTCCACTAAAGATAGAAAATTAATTATGTATGTATATTTACAAGGAATACAAATTGCAATCAATGCTTGCTTTAAAGAAGGAATCAATTCACCCACCATTCTATCATTACATGATCAAAGATTTCGAAACACCCAAAACAGCCTTGTAGGAACATTACAAGGTAATTTAATTTACAAAAAATTAATTTTTGAATGCTATCTGAATTATTCAGTTACTCTGTAAAGTAAAATTATATAAGACACTTTGAATTTGCAATTTAAACTCTTAACAGATATTGGATTACAACCAGAAAATGATGCATTATCCTTTTACTACAGACGCTTATACATTTTTTTCAATACCAACTTTCCAATAAAAGATGTACAACAAATAGATAAAATAACTATAGATCCAATCTTTTCAATCATCAGTACTGTTATATCTCCTTCGATGCAGGAAGCCAAAATACCTGCATTAATAGACTTTCAATTAATTGAAGAAGATGAAGTATCAAGTAGTTATCAAGCACCTAGACTTTCTTATACAGAAAAAGGAATACGAATAGCCAATCAACCCGTTTTGACATGAAACTGCAGTACAACAATTATACCCAGGTTCAAACCTCTATTGATAACAACTAATCATAGTAGCACCTACAAAGTAAAATTAGACGATTTTAATGGACAAACATGAATCTCTAATAAAATCCTTATAGATACAGGCGCATCACAAAGCCATTGTATACCTCTACCTATAGCAGTCTCAGTAGCACCAGAATATAACTTTGTTACTTATGATGGTCAACGAGCACCTCTAAATCGAATGTCTAGAATAATGCTGAAAACTCCTAATTCTATTCTATTAGAATTTGATTGCTATATTGATCATTCTATAAAAAATGAATTTTACCATATACTCTTAGGTCACTACAAAAAAAGACCATATAAAGATGGAATTAGCGACGGAATAAGGTTTATCAGCGACGGAATTGGCGACAGAAGGCGGATGTTGGATTTTCGCTCGTCGCTGGGTACCTGTCGATGGAATTTTGAAATTCTGTCGCAATGAATGACGGAATCAGCGACTGATATTGCGATATACTTTTTTTTGCGGGGAAAAATTAGCGGGGCAGGGAGCGACGGAATGAAAAATCAGTCGCCACCATTGACGGAAATAGCGACGGAAATTCTGTCGCTGGTGGCGACGGATTATCCATTCCGTCGCCCCTTTCTGCCCAAAATAAATAAATAAATGCTTCCGTTCCGTTGCTAGTCCGTCGCTAACTTTCTAATTTTTTTAAAATAACAACGCTTGTTTTTTATCATATCCCTTAGTACATACATTTCAATCCCTGCAAGAAATTTACAAGAAATTCGCACTCAATCAACATCCAATGGCTTCGAATGTGACTTCATTCGAAGCCTTCTCAACAATTTCAAGCCACACAACCCAAAGCAACATTTCCAACCAAGAGTTTTGAATTCATAAAGCATAAGTCCCAAATAAAGTCTCTACACATCACAAACTATAAATCCAATCAAACCAGAAATTGCTAGTATTCAAAAGTAACGTTATGTTTGCAGAAGAGGGAGAAGCAGGCGCCAAATGAGAGGGGAATGAAATAAGCACCCAGGGGAGGGGAATGAAATAAGCACCAATGGTAAGGGAATCAAGCAGGAAGATATGTTCTCCATGAAGAACTAAGCAGGAGAGCCACTAGTTGGGGGAAAACTGCAACAGACTCAATCACCAAGGTGAGGATGATCCTCTTCGCTTTCCTCTTCCTCTTCCTCTTCCTCGTCCTCATTATGTTGCGAATGATGAGTAAATGGTGGCTGAGATTCCGAGCCAGAAGCTTGTTACATTTGAAAGGAAGCTTGGGGGCGCTGATCGATGCTCATCATTTGTTAGCTCAGTTGTTGGTTGCTTTGGGTGAGCAATTTGTTGGATTCCTCCAGTTGCTTATATTTTTCCATAAACAACTGGTAGCTTTCAGCTTGTGAAGTTAGCTCACCCCCCAAATTGGTTACTACACCCCTTAAGTCATCGAGCCCTTGTTGTGATGGCATATAACCGGTACCTGTTGACAGGCATTTAAGTGAGGTATGCATTAGTATTGCAATTAAGTAAATTCATCGTATAACCTTGTTCATTGAAACTTTAATATGAAAACTGTACCGGCTCTTTGAGTGGGACTGAAGTAACCGGATTCCTTAATGTTGACAACCTCATCGCCTATGCCATAAATACGACCCTTCTTGTTTTTGTATGCCTTCACCCACAACTTATTTGGGTTTGGAAGTGGCCGGTTTGGATCTTGAGAAGTGTGTTTGGATCTTGAGAAGTGTCATCTACGGTCCCTTGAGAGTTGATAACATCTTGGAAATCACGTTCAAAGAATTCCTACAATACCGCAACATGCGTAAGAAATTATGTATATTACAATTAATGAAAGTAAAGTACACAAGTTCATGTTGAACTGCCAATAAAGATTGAGAATAGCTAATTGCTTACATATATTTGTTGTGATTTTTTGTCAACCCAAGGGGCATCCTCTTTGTCATGGAGTTTGTGAGTACGGCTGAATAATTCAACAATCGTGGGCTCCGTCCCAAGTTGTTCCCTCTATGTACGTGCCAGAAAGAATGATGTCAACCATAAGCCAAACTACAGTATTGAAGTTAAAGAAATACATAGCAAATTCATTTACCAGACGCTGCCTATGATCATGTATAGGGATAAAGTCACAGGTGCAGAGAGATGGGCCACCACTTTTTGGAGTACCAAGTCGGTTCCTCTGCGCCGTTTCACGCAATTTTTTGTAATGTTCAATTGTCCAGTGCTGTTGGAGTCCCTCCTATTGAGCATCACCGAGCCAAACAGGCTTCTTGTTATGCTTCCTTGCTCTGCCAAGGAAGTCTCTCAAGCGTGCATTGTCTCGATTTTTAAAATTCCTTCTTATACAGTCCTCATGGACCGGATTCCAAGTAAACCACTTCTGCAATTATGAAAACAATAAACACATCAAATAATACAATAGTAATTTATCACGTTCACACAAACTATTAATATGTAGTCACTATAATTACCTTGAACTCTCCAAACCACAAATCTCGTACTGATTTGGGCACTTTACTCCAAGTAGGCCAAGCTCCATCATATTTGTTTTGAAATATGAGCGAAATCCTACTAACAGCACTATTATTGGGGAGAAACCTAATTGAACATAACACATCAAATTGATTACTTGTGATGCAAAATTCATGTAGTAGTTCATAACATATGACAATTGAAGACTTACTCGTTACCATCTAGCTCAATCCAAGTCTTTACTCGAGTGCTCCCATGACTGGATTGTGCTTCACTTTCACCAGTTGCAATGTTGTCTTAGGACTGGATTGTGCTTCACTTTCAGGCAATAATCTATTATACATCCACCTACGATGTGGAGAACCATTCATATTATGCTCAAATAACAATAACCACATAAGGTATTTGATAATAATTAATTTCAATTAAAATTATAATAATTACATAAATTACTCAATTATATATTATATATGTTTACTTATAAATTTCTACATGCACCCAAAAAAAAACTTATAAATTTCTACAAATATACTTATATTCTGACGAATTTCACAAAACTAATAATTCATACAAAGTTGACCACTTTATTCTATAAGCATATCAAATTTCAACTTAAATTTACCAAATCTAAGTGTACATTGCATTGGGTGAAATCTTCAGACAAATAAGAGTTATAACTTCATACGAATATCAGATTTGAACAAAATTATAAACTAAAGCATCTCAATCCACCAACATATCAACATTCAAGTTCACATCACCAAAAACCCTAAATTGCATTGAACAATATCTCCAGCCAAATTAGAGCAATAACCTCACACAAATACCACATTTCAACAACATTATCAATTAAAATATTTCATTTCACCAACATATGAAATTTCAACTTCAAACTACCAAACCTCAACCCTAAATCGTATTTACCAAATTCTTGTGAAGAATTAGAGCAATAACCTCACACAAATACCACATTTCAACAGCATTATCAATTAAACCATTTCATTCCACCACCATATCAAATTTTAACTTCAAACTACCAAACCTAAACCCTAAATCGCATTTAGCCAAATCTTGCACCAAATTAGAGCAATAACCTTATACAAATACCACATTTCAACATAAATATGAACTAATTATGAAATTCTAACAATCTAATATAAAAATTTGTAGAAATTACAACTAATTTAGTTAAAGAAACTTACCTCAAATTTGTTGAAAAAACCGACAAAAGGGGCGGGAGAGGGCGGCCGGCATCTACCGGCGGGGAGGGGAGGGCGGCAATGGCGGCGAACGGGGCCGGCAACGACTGGGTGGTGCTGGCGGTGGTCGGACGGAGCTCTAGCTTTCGCCCTTCTCTCTCTTTCTCTGTTTTCATTCGCGTCGAGTGAATGAAACCAGAGTTCTAGTTTCACTTAAAAGGGCTGACGACGGACAGGTGACGGAAATTTCGTCTCCAGCCCCAAAAAAATTTGAATTTCAAAATTCTTCATAGCTGGGCGACGGAATTTCCGTCGCCTGTGTAAAAAAATAATTTTTTTTAATCTGAGCAACGGAAATTCCATCGCCAAGGCTGAATTATGGCGACGTGAATATGTGTCCGTCACCAAGTTTGTCACATACTCTGGCTTTTTTTGTGATACTGTTTTGCCGTTGTTAACTTAAAAATATACCACAAGTGCACGACGTAGCTGTAGCTAGCAACCGGCAAGTACGGGCCGTGTCTACGAGGAACTTGCTTCCAACTACTAGAACTATTTTAATTACTCAAGCTAGGCAATCACAAGTGGAGTTTGTAGCTTAACTAAGGGAAACAATAACAACTAAAACATGGAATAAGTAGCAGAAGAGTAAACACCTAGGTTGGAATTAACAGTACGACTATGTTAGTGAATCAGTTACTAGCCCTGCCAAGCATTCCCAAGTATGCATCACGAATAAATAGATTGTCAATTAAGTCCATCTCCTCCCTCTCTCAAGGGTCGAAGACTAACCCTAGAACTATAGTCGCCTATTCTCATGGGACTAAAAGTTGAAGGATTACAATGTCTACAATCTCAAATTCCAATTAGGATCTTAATTATTTTCATATTAAAACCCTAATCGTCTACTAAGTCGCACTAGGTAAAGGCTCCGTCTCTCAACGCTCCCCTAAACCCTAATAAAGAGGATGAATGCTCTTTCGAGCATTTCATCGAGCATGTGGCGTACATAGTAGAATTCGCAATTACTAAACAAAGGGGATGCAGGGATTGGGCCAATTTATGATTCAACCATACATGTTCGGCGTTAATCCCAACCTAAGTTGGAGGATTTAACCTACAGTCATGTTTAGAACAATAATCCAATAACTCAATTCAACAACCATGGCATCCAAACTTTAGAACAATTAAGAACAAGAGAAGATAGATTTAAGATGAAGAACCTTGAATTAATCGTGTGAATTAACGGTAGAGCAAAACTTCAATCCAATAGCGAAATCAATAGTATGAAAATAAAACTCTCTACTAAAACCTAAAAATCGCCTAAAGAATAGTCTGGGGAAAGAAAACTGACTGAAAACTGAATGTCCCCTCAAAACAACCCTGAAGGAAATTTAAGTCGCAACGCAGAAACGGGGGTGGCACGATTGTGCCTAGAGGCACGGGGGAACCGTGCCAAAGTCCTGCTCGAAACACCCCGAAACTACACAAGTGGCACGGTGTGCCACTTGACACGGCCCAACCGTGCCACATGGCACGATCGTGCCACTTGGTTGCCCGGCCACTTGTGCGGGTCCGAGTGGATTGGCCGTGCTACGTGGGTCCGGTTCCGTGGGCTTTCGTGCAATGCTTTTCCGCAACTTTTCTCACCTTCTTGGCACTCCTTTCTGCTAAATGTTGTTCATCTTTCCGTTTCTTCAATAAAGTTCCTGAAAATATCAAAAGATGTTATATGAGTAAAAAGTGCACTAAAGGAGGCCGATTTGACTCTTCCGTAACGCGATCGAACGTGAAAATGCAGGAGAAAATGAGTCAAATAGGGGCTATGCTATGGGACTAAATAGAGGTTCATCACGCCCCCATACTTATCACTTGCTTGTCCCCAAGTAAGACTATGCTATGAAGGATCAGGGAAGATGGTAAACCTCTCTACACACCCTCCTCAGGCGGGGACGAATAGTCAATAATCTAAGTTAAACCATGCATTAAAGAGGGCCAAGTAAAAATGTGAAATAATTCAAATATAGCTTGCATACTTCCTTCTATGGGTCCCCATACCCAAATGCAATGCATCAAATGCCCTAGTACCGAAGCACATAACAAGACAGGACCTTCCTTGATGAGTGGTGAGTAAGCAGGACTGGTAGAACCTCACTTTGGGATAAAGTGGAACACTCCACTCAATGTGTTTAGAATATGTAACAAGGGTGCACTCAACACTCTAACCAATCAAGCAACTACCATAAGTTTGGTAGAGTTCTCAATTCTCCACCGCTTAATGCAAAGTGCAATGTGTAAATCATGAGGACTTGTAAAGGGATGCAATGGGGTCAAAGGTAAAGGGTGAGAAGTGGAATAAGTTTGGAAAGAGTAGAGCTAATAGTCAAAAGATTAGGGAGCAAAAAACACTTCCACAACTAATGCCGGAACAACAACTTCACACCACAATTGAAAATTTGAGCAACAAACTCCACAGAAAACCTTAAGGGAGAAATTTAGCAATCTCATTGTCACACTCCCATGTCAAACACCCTATTCACAACTTTTCTATTTTTTTCGCTTTTTTTTTTTGCTTCCTCCTTTTTCATTCATTTCTATTTCTTTTCTTTGAAAGGAGAAAGGCATGTGAATGGCATGGGGGGCACAAACTTTAATCACGAATCCCCCCAAACAAGCCACTATTAATGTACCCAATGTGAACTAACCTTCAAAGCAAACCCAACTCAACATGAAAGTGTCGCTCCACTAGACCTTGACAAGGATACGGAGAATATCAATAGGCCAAGTGTGTAGTGTGTAGGAGCAACAACAAAGATAAGGGGAAGGGCACAAAGGGCTAGCAAGAGGGTAGTACATATCAATGGGTGGCTTTTGGCTCATGTGGCTAAATAGAACAAAAATTACCTCAATCATATCAACACATGCACATGCTAGATGCGATTTCAAAGAGAACATGACTAAGTTCTAGAGATGCAATCCTGGATGAGTCACACAAGAAGGAAAGTATGAGACTATATGCAATGAATAGTCATTAGGCTCAAAGTCTCACAGGTAAGTCTACCACAGTCCAACAACTTACTTCAAGATATGTCCCACTTATCAAGGTCAATCAAGCCAAGTCACATGAATCTCAAGGGCAATATGGCATACTACATAGGGCAGGGGAAATACAGATGGCAATGTTAGAGCGCAATTCACCAAAAGTTCATGCCATAACAGGCCACACTTCAACACACAACTCAACCAGATCAACTAATCATCACCCCTTCCATTCTCATCATAAGAAGGGTTTTCGCACACATTTATTAAAAAGCAATAAAGCTAACTAAGAGCAGCAATAAAAGATATAAAGGATAGTGAGAAGAAGGGTAAGAAGTAGTACCTGGAAAGCTTAAGGACGCCCAACTCGATCACTTCTCCTTTTGAGATGCAACATGTAACTTATATGCTCTAACCTATATGCTCTATTAAAGGAAAGAAATGCAAATATACCCTAGGAAAACTATATGTCATCCAATCTATATGATGCAAATACAAGTGATGTCATTCAACCAACACCCCAAAATCTACCATTCCACGCAAAGAGCGATAAGCTCACCCCTTTATGCTTGAGATTTTCATTGTCCGCAATGAAAACGACGCAGAAAAAGGGCAAGGGAAGGGGAAAGGCAAGGAACGAAGAGGGAAAGGGCAGGAGTGACACACAATTTTTTTTTTTTAAGCGATAAATGTCTTGGGTTGCCTCCCAAGAAGTGCTTATTTAAGGTCCTTACCTTGATCCTTACCTCCAAATAGTAGACGGTAATGATGTGGGAGGTGGCCTGGGAGAGGTGTAGAAATATGAAGTAGGATCCTCTACCTCCGCAATACAAGTAGAAGCGGTCGCGAAATGAGATGGGACGGCCGCAGAAAAAGTGGAAGAGCCTCCAAGCAGTATGGGAGGTCCCCCATTTCCATTAAACATCTCGACCCCAGAAATAGCATCGAAGGGGGAGAGAGGGATAGGCTTCTTAGAAGGCAGAAGGAGGACAGGCGTTGAAGGTGGAGCGGGAGGAGGGAAGCTGAAATCCACCCTCTCCCCACATACAGTGAAGGATATGGTGCCTGTCTGCACATCAATCAAGGAATGGCCGACCTAAGATGAGTGGGGCCGGGAAGTCCTCATCCATGTCAATGACAAAATCACAGGGGATGAGGAACTTGCCCACCTGGATAGGAACATCCTCAGAAGGCCTACATGCTGCCTGATGGAGCAGTCTGCTAGCTGAATAGTCATGCTGGTGGGTGTGAGATCCCGTAGTTGCAACTTCTTGCAAAGAGAGAGGCGCATGAGGCTCACGCCGGCGCCCAAATTGCAAAGGGCTCTCTCGATCTGCATATCCCCTATGCAGCCTGGGATAGAGAAACTGTCAGAATCTTATAGTTTTGATGGGGACCGCCTCAGTAAGAGCGAGCTGCAGGATCCGCCGATAGGGGCCACTGAAGCGTCCCTAGGTTCGCCCTTCTTGGACAGGAGCTCTCTCAAAAATTTCAAATGAGCACGTGCTTCCTTGAGAGCTTCCAGGAAGGGGCTACTGACATAGATTCGGCATAAGGTTTCCAGAAATCGCGCGAATCTAGGCTCAAGTTGAGATAGCTTGGACCATGCCAGTCGCTGAGGGAAGCGCATTGGGGGCTGGTATTTGCGAGCGGGAGGTGGAAAGCTAGGCTTCCCAGCAAAGTTCAGATTCTCTTTTCTCTTCTTCCCCTCAGTTCCTGCAGAATCAAGAACTGAAACTACCTCATGGAGAACCATCACTGGGCTCTCCTCTAACCCCTCTTCCATCGTGGATATGGCATTGACGTGACCTCGGAGGTTAGTCTCGGGTTGGCCTGGCAGATGCCCCTGAGGTCGGGACAGGTGGCTTACTTGTTGGGCGATCTGGGTGTCTATCGTCTTCTGATGGGCGGCCATAGCATCGATCCCGGAGGTCCGTAAGTTGATTGACTCGCTAAGAGTCTCGTTGGCCTTGCTTTGAGTCCCTATGAAGCGCTCCATGAGACTCTCCAGGTGAGATGTAGGTTCGGGAGGTGGAGGGGGTGGATTGTAGGGAGCTCTGTTGTGGAAACTAGGTGGCTGGACAGAACTCTGGGGGTGAGGGTTGGGATTTTTGAAGAGAGGATTTGGATGACTCTTCCAACCCTGGCTATAGGTGGTAGAGTGGGGTTATTTTGTGGTGTTGGGTTGTAATTATGGAACGCGTTCACGTGTTCAATGCTAGGTGGAGTATTATAACACTCAACGACGGTATGTCATTGTACACCATAGGTCTCACAGTATGCATAGGCCCCCATTGATGGCCCCGCAGAAGTAAATGATGGGGTTGCTACTTTATCCAGTCGCTGTGCGAGAGCATCTACCCTACTTGCTAGGAGCGTCACAGCGTCCACCTCATGTCGGCCACCGCCCCTCCTGGGGGTGGCTCTTTCACTCGACCAGTGATAATTGTTGGAAGTCATCTCTTCCAACAATGCCTTTGCTGCTTTGATCAACTTGCCCATTAGAGCGCCCCCTGCTGCGACATCAACTGAGATCTTCACTGACTGCTCCAACCCATTGTAGAAGGTTTGGATTAGGAGCCAATCAGGAACTCCGTGGTGGGGGCACTGTCGCTGGAGGTCTTTAAACCTCTCCCAGGCCTCGTACAGGGACTCTCCATCCTGCCGGGTGAAGGAGGTGATGTCCGTCCTTAACTTGGTAGTCTTGCCAGGTGAGAAGTATTTGCTGAGGAAAGCCTTTGAGAGAGCCTCCCAGGTTGTGAACGAGTTGGCCTCCTCATTTCGCAGCCAGTCACTGGCTCTATCCCTCAGTGAGAATGGGAAGAGCCTCAGTCGAATCGCGTTGGTGGTCACCCCGTTGAGTTTGATGGTATCACACTTCGCGAGAAATTTGCGAAGGTGCGCGTTGGCGTTGTCCGAGGGGTGGCCGCCGAACTGGTCCTGCTCCACGAAGGTGATGAGTGCGGGACTGAGCTCGAAGTTGTTAGCTTCGACTGTCGGGTTCACAATAGACGATGTGATACCCGACGCTTGTGGCAAGGTGTAGTCATGCAACACCCTCTGGTCTTGTCGTGCCATTGCTGCCTCCGCTTTCTTCCTCCTTCTCGCTTCTCCGCTATGCCTGCGTGCTGCTGCTTCTATCTCAGGATCCAACGGGATAAGGTCTTGATCCCTTTGACTCCTCCTGCGCATACACAAGCAAACAATACCCCAGTGTAAATAGTTTCTAACAAGAAGAAGAAGAATTATAAACTAAAACAAAAGAAAGAAAAGAAATGCCTAGTCTAGAGTAGTCGAATCGGTTCTAATATTGGAAGGCGCAAGTTCCACGATAACGGCGCCAAAAACTTGTTGAGTTAAAAATATACCGCAAGTGAACGGCGAAGTTGTAGCTAGCAACAGCAAGTACGGGTCGTGTCCACGAGGAACTTGCTTCCAACTACTAGAACTATTTTAATTACTCAAGCTAGGCAATCATAAGTGGAGTTTGTAGCTTAACTAAAGGAAACAATAACAACTAAAAGATGGAATAAGCAGCAGAAGAGTAAACACCTAGGTTAGAATTAACAGCACGACTATGTTAGTGAATCAGTTACTAACCCTACCAAGCATTCTCAAGTATGCATCACGAATGGATGGATTCTGAATTAAGTCCATCTCCTCCCTCTCTCAAGGGTCGAAGACTAACCCTAGAACTATAGTCGCATATTCTCATGGGACTAAAAGTTGAAGGATTACAATGTCTACAATCTCAAATTCCAATTAGGATCTTAATTATTTTCATATTAAAATCCTAATCGTCTACTAAGTCGCACTAGGTAAAGGCTCCGTCTCTCAACGCTCCCCTAAACCCTAATAAAGAGGATGAACGCTCTTTCGAGTATTTCATCGAGCATATGGCGTGCATAGTAGAATTCGCAATTACAAAACAAAGGGGAGGCGGGGAGTGGGCCAATTCATGATTCAACCATACATGTTTGGCGTTAATCCCAACCTAAGTTGAAGGATTTAGCCTACAGTAATGTTTAGAACAATAATCCAATAACTCAATTCAACAACCATGGCATCCAAACTTTAGAACAATTAAGAACAAGAGAAGAGAGAATTAAGATGATGAACGTTGAATTAATCGCGTGAATTAACGGTAGAGCAAAACTTCAATCCAATAGCGAAATCAATAGTGTGAAAATAAAACTCTCTACTAAAACCTAAAAATCGCCTAAAGAATAGTCTGGGGAAAGAAAACTGAATGAAAACTCAAAACAGCCCCGAATGAAATTTAAATCGCGACGCGAAAACGGGGGTGACACGGTCGTGCCTAGAGGCACGGCGGAACCGTGCCAAAGTCCTGCTCGAAACACCCCAAAACTGCACAAGTGGCACGGTCGTGCCACGTGGCACGGCCAGGCCGTGCCACTTGGTTGCCCGGCCACTTGTGCGGGTCCGAGTGGATTGGTCGTGCTACATGGGTCCGGTTCCGTGGGACTTCCGTGCAACGCTTTTTTGCAACTTTTCTCGCCTTCTTGGCACTCTTTTCTGCTAAATGTTATTCATCTTTCTTTTTCTTCAATAAAGTTTCTGAAAATATCGAAAGATGTTATATGAGTAAAAAGTGCACTAAAGGAGGCCGATTTGACTCTTCCGTAACACGATCGAACGTGAAAACGTGGGAGAAAATGAGTCAAATAGGGGCTAAAAATGGGACTAAATAGAGGTTCATCAGCCGTCGCCATATCCGTCGCTATGTCCGTCGTTAAATAATTCCGTCGCTGTATTCCGTCATTCTTTTGAACTTTTCTAATAGTGGGTATGAATTTCCTTGACCAGTATACTAACTATAAAATTGGTCCTACCCATATAACTCTCATCAATTATAACACTACCATTATTCTTGAACGGTTATGAAGCAACTGGAAATACCTATTCTTACCTATATAGATGTAATTGTCAAAAAATTAGACATCACTACGACAACTTTGATTGACACAGGTTCAGAAGTTACCTTCTTTTAGGACTTTTTACTTCCTAAATGGGATAAACTCCCATCTGATCGAAACATTAGAATCAAAGGTGTTCATCTCATTCGTAACTATTCAGATTTGGTCCAGAATAATGTTTCCATCAAATTAGGCAACAAAATTCTAACTATACCAACCGTTCTACAATATAATTCTGGTTATGATATCTTATTAGGAAATGATTTCCTTAAAGAGTTTGTTAAATTACACAAACTCCATATACCGTCTATCTTACTACAAAATCTGATCACACCTTAAAAATTCCTTCTTTAAAACAGCCTTATAGAGTACGCGCGAAGCGTAATGGACATGGTTATGAACATATCACATTTCAAATACAAGCCCAAAAACCTACTTTTACGGTTAATATAATAAAGAAAGATGATCTATTAGCAAAAGTAAAAGGAATCTGTTCTGAAAATCCATTACAATTCTGGAAACCAGAACATCCTAGAGCTAAAATAGAGTTAACACAAGAAATATATATCAAAGAAAAACCAATGTTATACTCTGAAGAAGACATCAAGGAATTTTCTATACAAATAAAAGAATTACTAGAAAAAGGACTAATCAGACCATCTAATGAAGCATACTCTTCTCCAGTCTTTATGGTATTCAATGAAGCAGAACGACGAAGAGGAAAGGCTAGAATGGTTATAAATTATTAAAAAAACTAAATCAGTTTACAAAATTAGATAACTATTTTCTACCTAACAAAGAAGTATTAATTAACCTTGTAAAAAAACAAAAAGTTCTTCTCAAAATTTGATTACAAATCTGGCTTTTGGCAAATTAAAATGGAAGAAACAAGTATTAAATATACCGATTTTAGTACTCCTCAAGGTTTTTATGAACAGATTGTTATGCCTTTTGGACTAAAAGACACATCCAGAATCTTTCAAAGAAGAATGGACAATGCATTTAAACACATTCACAACTTTCTTGTTATCTATGTAGATGATATCTTAATAAGTTCAGATACTCTTGAAGAACATCAAGAACATCTCAATACATTTCTAGAGACAACTATCAAAGAAGAAATTTGCCTTAGTGAAAAGAAAGCTGTTATTGAAAAAGAAAAAGTTGAATTTTTAGGCTTTGAAGTTGGTATAAATGGAATTAGTTTACAACCACATATCTCTCGAAAAATCACAGAATATCCTGACCAACTGCAAAGAAAGAAACAAATTCAAGGTTTCTTAGGACTATTAAACTATACTAGTTCTTACATACTAGATTTAGCCAAAAAGAAAAAAGATTTACAAAGTTTGCTTAGAAAAAACAACACTCTTGATTGGACAAATAAACATACAGACATTGTTAAAAAAATAAAAAGACGAATGTTTACAATTCCCTAGCCTTAGGCTTCCTGAACTTGATGACAATTTAATTTTACAAACAGATGCTTCTGATAAAACATGGGCAGCAGTTTTAAAGACAGATTTTAATAAAATTTGTGGTTATCATAGTGAACTTTTTCCGAACGTGAAAAAAATTATAATACCATGAAAAAGGAACTCTTAGCAATTATTAGAGGAATTACAAAATGGAGACTCTTTTTACTACCTAAACCATTTAAAGTTTATACCAATAACCAAGCAGCAACTACTTTTGTAAAACAAGCATTAGATAATGGACCTCACATGCGAACATTGAATTGATCGAAATTATTTTATCTCAGTTTAATGCAATGTATGAGCATGTTGCAGGAAAAAACAACTTTATTGCAGATTATCTAACTCGAGAACATGAGTTCAGAGGATAAAGGCAAAGCACCTATGGAACAAATCGACAGTGAACAGCTAATTCGAAAGTTTGAAGATATTTTGATTAATGTTAATGAATACTGTGAAGCTGTGAATGAGAAAATTGAACTTGTTGAGGAAATTGTCATTGATCTCAGAGTCGATCTTGGAAAAGATCGAGACTTAATAATGTATTTTCATCAAACTATTGAACAGCTCAAATTGAACTCTTCTAAGATGGATTTGAAAAAAAGTATAATCTGAACTCTCTGAACTCTCCTTTCGCCCAAATCAGGGAAACGCTTCACACCCCTTCTTTAAAGAAGAGAAAGAGAAGCATCAATTGAAAGCTAAATTATTAGCTTCAAGACCAGTTGTTCAAAGTACTGACATTCGAACTATTGATCTATCAGACTCTTTTTATCTATACTATTATGAAGCAACAGTGCTTGCTTACTAGAGAATTTCTGATTTACCTGAACTCTACTATAACTCAAGAGATTCTCTTTTTCTTAGAATACTTGCTTTTAACAAAGCAGATCCTGAGATTATCTTTGAACTCTTTACCAATGGTTATTTAAATTATCTTTACTCAAGCCTCAGCCTTATTGAATTCTAAAAATTCCCAATTAACTTTAAGCATGCTGTTAAAAAATTCAGCAAAGGACATGTCTGCCTTCGCTTCTTTTCTATCTCCCCATAAAAAGATGAAGACACTATTTATCCCTCTATCTATATGGTCGAAATTACTAATGTCAATCCCAAACAGTCCATCACAGCTGATAAAAATAAACACTACAAACTTTCCATTTTTGACATCTCATGGATCAACTATAAACGGTCTATTAGAGCTTTAGCTGTCAAATGCCAAAGCGAAGGGCTAATGACCAAAGGAGCAAGAACTCTTCATTATAACGATAATCTCATCCTCATTACTACTAATGGAGCAGAAAATGTCTCTGTTGATGAACAACTTTTCGACTTTAGCTATTCACTTGAGCCCAAGAAGTTTTCAGGCAGTACAGCTGTATGCGCCAAGTTTACTGACCTCTACAAGGCCGAAAAAGAAAAAGAAGAAAAGCAAATTCAGCTTGCTTAACTCAGTCACTATGTGAGACACAAGGGACCACAACTTTATCAACTTTTATCTCTGCCGACACTACACGACAATGGACATCAAACAACTCTATCAAGAATAGGAACATCTTATCTGTAAATCTTATTTTTTTTAATAAAAATCTTATCTTTTCAGATTCCGATGATATAAGCGTTTATGTCATAGCGCACCCTCTTCCTCTATAAATAAGGTAGCCAATTTCAGAAGAATGGATCGGCATTTGTAAAAAAGAAAAACACTCCTTCAAATCTCTCTATAAGAAATCTCTCAACATATTCTAATTTTCTCCCTTTGGGAAAGGAGAACGATTATCAATGAAATAAAAGGAAAATCTTTCTTCAAAAACTTCGTATCTACAGTTTTGTTACTACAACCTTGATCAAAGAAACAATATTATCAAGGGAGAGGAGAAGGTCTGAATGAGTAGGTAAGTCTCTCCTCAGGTGCAGTAAGACGAACTCGAAAGAGTAAGACAGATCCAACTCTTGAAGGTATAATTTCTTTGATTCAATTTTGTTTTAATAGAATTGCATGATATTTAGTTTGAAATTTCATTTGATAATTTAGTATCCGAGTACTACCGTTAAAAGTTTAACAGACCCCTCTCAAATTGAATAGTGTGAATCACTTTAACAATTCAAAAAATAATTTTACAACTTTTTCCATAAAAAACCACTCGTGTCACTATTAATGGTATCAGAGCCCTACATTCAAAACTAATCTTGAACTTAATTACAACTATAATGGATTTGTTTAAAAATAAATTACAATCGAACTCAAAGTTAGACAGAGATGGAAACTATTTAGCAAGACAAAGCTTTAATTTACCAGAACTAAAATATTATACGCAAGAAGGAGCATGAGACTATTTAAGATCTTTTGATTTAACTCCCATAAGTATTAGACAAAACTTGTTTAATCACTACAAGAATAGATTAAATTATTTATCAACCATAGCCGAATGAGTCCATCCCATAACTATAAATTTATTAAAAGATAATATTGCTCTGTTAGAAGCAACTTTTGAATATTCTGTTTGGATTCAACCAAATATGAATAGTAATAATTCTCAAATAATATGTTATATAAATGAAGAAGAATAATTGGAACCAACACCATTAAAAAATTTACAAAATAATCACAACTTTACAGGATAACTTAATAATTATGTCACATAAAACCAAAAATTTTACGTGACTGGGTGACCATTTGCTCACCCCTATTTGAAGGGTTCATTTGGATTGGATTGAGAATGTACTGGTGTGGGTTGGTTTGTCAATTTTTTTTTTTTTTTTGAAGCTGTATCATAAGAGCATCCCCAAGCATGAGTAAGTTTTTTTGCTCATCAGTGGATGTTTACTTATACCATATCAACTTGTGAGCTAATTTTTAGCTCACAATTCTCTATCTTTTCAATGCAAGGTTTACTATTTTGGCTTATAAAATAAAATAATATCTATGGATCTCACAGTCAAACATATTTTATTACTTTAGTTTTTGTGCTTTGCCTTGTTATATGACTTTATTATATTTGCGAAAAATTATTTGCACATAATAATTTGAAAATAAAGCTAATTAATAAGCTCTTATTTAAAAAAAAAAATGCAAGAGGTCGACTTAAAAAAAAAATTTACACTTGTTTGAATAAAAAATTACAATAGTTCGATTAAAAATTAGAAAAGGATATATTGACTAACATTAGACTTAAAAATAACATAAATGTTGTGCATGAAAAAAGAAAAAAATTACTAGAGTTTGATAGATGATTACTAATAATTGTCACAATTTTTTAAGAGATAGTGAAATTTAGAAATTTTTTACATTCAATTTGTGACAAATTAAGCCATATTTACAAATCATACAATAACTGACAAAAAAAATTACCAGCCAAGTTTGGCTGTCGAAGAGGACCTGTGCAAACTACTACTTCCAGCACAGAATATATTTTCTTTTAAAAAAAGTTCTGCTTCAATGGTCCCCCCCAAAAAAACATGGGTCAACCCTTAAAATGATGTCGTTTTGATCACTACCCGATCAAAAAAAAAAAAAAAAAATTGAGCTTGAGCTGCTCAAGACTCACAGCCGCTCGGCGAGCGTCAAAAATCAAGCTGCACACTGCATGTCCTCGAGTCGCTCACTTGCTTAGGCCCGTGACTTTTCGGCTTGCACACCGACCGTTGGAGGTGCTCTGAATTAATGTTTTAAACTATTTGAGTAATTATTCTATAATACTGTGGATGATTGGCGGGTTTGTTTTAGTTTGTTTGATTTGTGCAAGTTTTTTAAAGTTGTATATGATAAGATGTATATTGTGATGATTGAAAAATCAATTGCTTTGTAGTATATCGGGTGATTGGTATGTTTATTTGGACTCGATTAAGTTGAACTTGATTTGCGATTTTTTTAGATTATTATAAGTACTTATCATCAATATTTAACACTTATCAGCAACAATAGTCATTGATGAGCACTCATTAACAATAATTAGTACTTTATTAGCAATAAATTACTTATGATAAGTTGGGAAAAGAATGTACCCTTGATATAGTTCTTTTAAAAATCATATGACAAAGGATATTGTAATAATTAAAACTTGATTTGTATATATGACAGCTAGTTAGAAAATTAACAAAACCGACGCCCTTTTTTTATATTTATTTGTATTTGTAACGATATGACTCAACAAGAGGTCTCATATTTCACCACAACTTCACCTCCTCAAATGCTTAAAGGTTGTTGGAGACAATTCCTACTTATAATTGTTGAATGATGCTCCAGTTGTAGGTAAAGCAGGAAGGCAATATCTCAACACATACGAAAAAGACATTGGTATGTGTCGAATATAAGTGAGTAGTCATGTACTCATGTGCTTGGCATGGATCATATACTGGTAAAAGGGATCCACAGAGGATACTGAATGAATTCTTAGAAGTTTCTTACAAGATACTTAGGAATTATTTATATAAGCTTACGTCTTTTACGTTGATGCTTGTTTTATTGACAATTTAGTATTCTTGGTCTAAATTTTAATGCCTATTGTTATAGTACAAGCCTTCCATACAAAATAAATGATGCATTTTTCACTAAATTGGTTGCTTTTTCTCATTATCGCCTCTGAATCGAGATAATTAAGTACTGCAAATTTTTTATTTACGCTAAACTATCTTTTATAATCCTACTCTTTATAAGCCTCACAAAAACTTCAAAATGATGATTTTGAAAGTGTAATAAATTTATCATCATTTAAATTCAAAATGCATCCATCATCAATTCATCATCCATCCAGATTCAGATCGTTACATCGTGTTTTAATTAAATCAGCGTACAAAGAGCACTGGGTTTTAATTATTAAGCTTAAACAACACCGTATCCCGTACTGCTGTAGCGTCTTTAGCTCTCTCCTTCTCTCTCTCTCTCAATTTTCTCGGGTCCGTACTTTTCAACCAAAATTCTCTCTCCATCCGTCAATGTTGGAGCCGGAAACTTCGTCGTCGCCGGCGACGGAGTTCCCGCCGGTGGAGCCGACGAACTTCGACATGATAATCGTCGGCACCGGCTTGCAGGAATCCATCATCGCCGCCGCCGCATCCACGGCCGGAAAATCTGTCCTCCACCTTGACCCTAACCCCTTCTACGGCTCCCATTTCTCCTCTCTCTCCCCCTCCGATCTCTCCTCTTTCCTTCGCTCTTCTCCTCCTTACTGCTCCCCCTCTCTCCTCTCCGATGAATACGACGCCATTCCTCTCTCTGCTCGCCCTCTCTACTCCGACGTCGAGATCTCGCCGGAGGAGCTGGAAAACTGTAGAAGGTTCTGCCTCGATGTGTCCGGACCTAGGGTTTTGTTCTGCGCTGATTCGGCAATTGAGTTGATGCTGAAATCGGGTGTGAGTCACTACTTGGAGTTCAAGAGTGTTGATGCGAGCTTGATTTATGAGGCTGAGAGTGGGAATTTGTCTAGTGTTCCCGATTCTAGGGCCGCCATATTCAAAGATCGGAGCTTAGGGTTGACGGAGAAAACACAGCTGATGAAGTTCTTCAAGCTGGTGCAGGAGCACTTGGAGGAAGAGAATGAGGGGTTGATATCGGAGGAGGATATGGAGAGCCCATTCGTCGAGTTCTTGACCAAAATGCGGTTGCCTAAGAAGATTAAATCGTACAGATTTCCATATGCCTTTATCTCTTTCTGTTAGTCACAACTTTTTTTAAATTTCCAGTCCTTTTTAAAGTAATTCTGTTGATCATATTACTGTGATTTGATTCATGACAGCAATATGTAGAAATCAGGTTGATTGTTTTTAGGGTGTGTGGAGTAAAGGGTGCTCCCTCTTTATGCTTTGGATTAGTTGATTCCTTGCTTTCGGCTATTAATGTATGTTGTTGCATTGGAGAATATAGTGTTCGATGTTTAACGTAAATGAAGGTACAGCTTTGGTTTATGCTTTGTCTATTATCCTCCTGTGCTATGTGATTGGAGTTGTGATTGATGATTGCTGCCTTGATTTAATTGTTAGCCAGACTCGGGTAGAGGGGCCATCCTGTGATACATATAACAAAGTGTGAGGATTGGATTTAGATTTTTCCAATGAAACATTAGAAATGTTTTTTTTAAAGAATTTTCATGCATATGTGATCATCTATTATAGTTGCCTTGCACTTGGTAGTAGAAATTAGAAAAAGATAGCTAATGTGGACATAACGACAAATATCAGCCTAACATGTTCCTTTATATGCGTGAGTTCTTTTGGTTTACTTGTTCTCTTTGATGTATCAGATGTAGTTGAAGCCAATATGTTAAGATCAGTTAGCCTCCTTGTTGTAGGCGTGAAGCTAGTGTTGTACTTTTCAAGTCAATGTGACCTTGGATAATCCTTGTGATTCTTTCTGAATATTGTATGAGGACCTGGTTGATTTAATCCTCTCCTTGCAGGATTATTCTGTATTCCATAGCATTGGCAGACTATGATCAAGAAAATGCTGAAACCGGTGAAGATTTACTCAAGACAAAGGATGGGATAAATCGCTTGGCTCTGTACCACTCATCCATCGGAAGGTGGGAAGTTGTGAACTTTAGATGATCTGCAAATTGTCACTATTATTCTGAAATTGACTGCAGACTGATATTTGTGTATTTGTGCTCCATATCAATGTCTTATCGAAGATTTAATGCTCAAAGTGCTATGCTATATCCTATGTATGGCCAAGGGGAACTGCCACAGGCTTTTTGTCGACGTGCTGCTGTCAAAGGATGCATATATGTACGTCCTGAAAAGAAGTAATCTGAAACTAGTGATTTTCATTTGATTATCCTTTTGATAGGACTCTCAGTCCCTCTGTGTGTCTGAATTTACTTTAGTATTATCTTAGGCTATAGATCATGATATATGTTCGTGTACATAGAATACTGAAAAATATTCGAGACCACCTTGACACTCCCTTTGCTTTCTGTGTTCTTTGGTGCAATCCAATGTAACACTTTAGATACTCTCTTTTGTCTTAATTTATACGCTTGGTCTATTGGTTGCCTGGATTATCCAGGAGTAAGGTGTTCCAGCACTGCTGGAATAGATGGAGAAGGCCTGAAATAGAACTGTATGCTGAGAATTAGGTGAAGCAAATGATGGTATTAATTGAGAGAATAATTTTGTAGATAGGCATGCTTCCAGTTATGCATTAGCCTTGTTGAAGCCTGATTCATTTGATGGTTGTCGTTAGTCAGATGTGCTTGCCCCTATTTCCAAAGAACTTAGCCACTTAGGCGAAATCTATAACCATTAATTAGTTGTGGTCCTATTTTCTTTTGGGTCAGTGCTATTGTGCAGATCCAAGTTCCACTCTCTCATGATGTGCTTCTTTTTCCTGATAACTCTTATAAAGTTCTGACTGAGATATAAGTAATTGCACTGTGATACTGTAGGTTTTGCGGATGCCAGTAGCTGCTCTGCTTGCAGAGAAGGTAAGGAGATGTGATCTTAATGATTATTTGGATGTATGTAATAACACACATGACAGACCAACAATTCTGTGTCATTTGGTTGAGAGCTGCAGGGTACTGGGCTTTACAAAGGCGTGAAATTGAAGTCTGGTCAGGATCTATTGAGCTCCCAATTGGTTATTGATCCACGCTTTGTGGTTCCCCCCTCATTAGCCTTATCTAGGCGTGGTGCTTCTCAAGAAAGTTCCCAAGATCCAATTCCAGCAGCTGTCAAAGGGAAGGTGGCAAGGGGAATATGCATTACAAGATTATCCTTGAAGTCAGATGCATCAAATCTTTTGATAGTTTTCCCTCCTAGATGTAAGATACTTCTGCATGTTCATGTATATTTTCAAGGGAAATCATTACCTTATCATTCTTTCTCTAGCTTTGTGCCCTGAGCAGGCAACATCAGTCAGAGTCCTTCAACTAAGTGGCAATGTGGCCGTTTGTCCTCCGGGCATGTAAGTGTTTGTATTCTGAAATAAGATATTCTCATCTTTGCATTATGGTATGCCCCTCAAGGCTACATTATTGATCAGTTTAGTCATTAATTCATTATGATGTCTTTGAGTGGCATTCAGCGATACTAAGCATTCGTGTACTGTTTACAATTTTAATTCACTGAAACGAGCTTAGTTGTACAAAAGGAAAGTTGCTGTAACTGGTCAAGGACAGGAAATATTTTGGTTGTCTCCTAAAAGAAGCATGTGGCTGGGGACAAGATTTTTCAGCATAGGATTTTATAAAAGGTTCACATTGTCAATTGCTGTTGTACAGGTTTGTTACGCATCTTTCTACTTTGTGTCATGATGCCAGCCAAGGAAAGAGACTGTTAACAGCTGCCATAGATGCTCTATTTAGAGACACAATGCCTGGAAACTCTGAAACTAGTTGCTCGGAAAATCCTGAAGATACTTCGGCGTCTGAGAGTGATAATATGAAAGTGCATAGCTCTGCTTTGCTATGGACTGCACTATATATCCAGGAAATTACAGAGGTGTGATTGCTACCCTTAACTATTCTGTTTTGGAAGTTATTGGCTATGTAATGATTTTTAACTTTCTTTTTTTTTCTTTTTGCTTTTTTCTTTTCTGAATTATCAAGCTTTTTTATTTAGTCTTGACGTCTGGATCAGTAGCGTAAATAATCTATCTGGACTAGATAGATAATACACCAACCTGATGCATGGTATGCATGAATTCTATCATATTGCTAGAAAGGCAGAAAGTGCCTCAGTGGATTTTTCATCTCTGCTTCAGTTTGGCATAGCCCTGCGCTGCTCTAAAGTAGGATAGTTTTCCACTGAAAGCTACAGTAAGCTTACGTTTGATTTGCGGCTTTGTGCTAGTCTGATTGAAATCGGATGAGATGGACCTCATTACTTGTTGGTATTGAGTTTTTCTTTCTGTAAAGATGTAGTGTGCCTTACTACAAGATTCCAACCAGAGTTAACTTTTGTCTTCTGGATAATTAGATGCTAGTCTGATTGAAATTGGACGAGATGGGTCTCATGGCTTCTTCTTGTTGGTATTGAGTTTTTCTGTCTGTAAAGATGTAGTATGCCCTGCTACATAATTCCAAAGAGGGTTAACTTTTGTCTTCTGGATAATTACATGAAATGAACCCTGTTATATTATGGACATGAACACCCCCCCCCCCCCAAAAAAAGAAATAAAAGAAGAAACTGGCACTTTTCATGGAAAATATGGGTTACCAGACCCTAAACAATTGGACTGCAGTCAGTGGCGTGCAAATGATTATAAATCAGAAGAAGGTGGTTCATTGTAACTCCCTTCACTTACTTGGCTACCAATTTCTCCTCCTCTTCCCGCACGATTTATATTGTAAATTGCAAATATCGTGACTTCTTTCGCTTTGCTATTTAGCACCATCAATACCGGCTCCCCCCCCCCCCCCCAAAAAAAAAACCGGAAGGGGGGACAAGGATCATTTCTGACAAGTATGATTTATCACAACGGGCCACCTCTGTTGGTTTGTGTCGTTACACCCACCCTAGGGTCATAAAACTTGGCTGTCAGTTGAAAATATTGTGGAGAAATTGAAGCTGTGTCGCAGAGCTTGGTTTGGGATGGACACCAGTGTGCAAATTGTGATACTGTTAGTGGAGTTTGCAATGGATATACTCTGATTTTTTTTTTTAAAAAAAATTTTTTTGGTTGGTTTTACTTCTGCAATAAAACAACTGAGGCCTGTGCAGGATGGTGGTTCTCACAACTGAAGCCTGTGAGGAATGGTGGTTCTCATACCTTTTAAACATGTGAATAAGGGATGTTCACATCACTTTTCTTGCATATTTTGTGGGTTAAAGGAATAATCATCTGGTAGAACAGGAAGCGTAATAAATGGGAATCTGTTGCCCTGTCTACCATTGATCATGAATGATTTCTGTTGAGAACTGCGGATGCTCCTCAACTGAAATCCGTGTCCAACGCATCTGAAATGCATATTCCTTGGACACTCTCAAACATGTGTTAGATGTGCAAGAAATTGTGTTTTGATACTTTTAGAATGCAGAGACTAGGTGTATTTTGTAGTTTTTCTCTCCATGACTAATAACATAAATCTATAACGAACGCACAAATAAACATTTTCCTCATCAATTTGTCTTTTTACTAAACATATCTCTATCTTTTTTACCCCCTTGAGAATCATTGTTGTATTGTTCCATTTCTTTTATCATTGTCCATGCTTCTTGGTAGGCTTTGTGTAAGTTTGATGGTTGTTATTTATGTTGGAATTCCATTACAAGATTTTGGTCAAATACTTTGCTACAAGTGAAAGGACTGATGCTTAGCAATATGGGTTCCATATTAGAGTTGGGATGATATGGTGGGTGGGTGTGAGACTGCAACTCTTTTTAGTTGTTCTTGATTCTTAATTTGTGTTCTCTTTCATGATGAAGGGATCAAATATGTGTCACTTAGGTACTCCAGTACAACATAGGATTATTTCAGGCCAGCAGTTTTTTGCTGAAGTGAAGGGCTGCATCATTATCAGAAATATCTTCAGAAGTTAAATAAAGTTAGTTTTTTAATTGAAGAATGCCTGTGTGAGGGACATATTTGCACTTCCTGCATGATAAATTTTAATTAGGCTTAGCTGCTCGTTGTTCTTTCAATTGTCTACTTCTTAGTTGTGCATCTCGTTCTGCTACCTTAAAGCCATTTATTTCTATGCGTCCATTTCAGGGTTCTGTTCAGACTATTAGCAGTGGGCCTTCTCCAGATGGAAACTTGAGCTATAATGACCTGATAGATGTCACTAAGAAGGTATGAGATGGCTACATCAATGAACGATTTAATCTTCATGTTTCATTGGCAGGAGAATATGCATTTAATTATTCTTTGTTCCTTGCAACTCATCTTGTTTTGGAGACTGTTGAATAGCTGAGCATTCATTGATCAACTGGCTACCAGTCGGAGCACACGATGTGATATTCATATATACGTTACATTGATTTTATAATTACAATTTTGAAAGTATTTCGTACCATATTTCAAATTCTCTGGTTTTAGTCTATTTGAAATTTCAGAATCTACTAAAAAATTGCTTACTTAGTACTTCCAAAGCCAATTCAATCAAGCTGTAGCCACTGTGGTTGAGATTATTCTACACGTTGTTTGTCATGCTAATTGGAATATATTGACAATATTATTGTACACAGATGTTTCAGCAATTATATCCTGGTCAAGAGTTCTTCCCAGAGAAAGCCTCCTCTGAGGATCCTGAGGACAAGAACAGTGATGGTGGATGTAGGGGTGATAATTCCTCAGAGAAGAACAGTGATGGCGGAGATGGCGGCAGCGGCAGCGGCAGCGGCAACGGCAATGGCAACAGTGTTGGCGTCTACCCTGAGTAGTGAATGGGGAGGCAATAGTGTTGGCGTTGACCCAGAGTGCTGAATGGTGATCTTCTTTACCTTTCGAGGGGCTTGTTTTTTGGGTTGGGGTGGGGAGGATACAATTTTCTCTCTTTTGCACAGTTGTGAAGTGGATCTTGGAAAGCGAGATGTAGATCTTGGAAGTTGCTTTGCTTGTAGTTCAAATCCGTGATGCGCATATTGTACAAGCACAGTTTTGGTTATACACTTAATGCTGTATGCTTTCGTTGAATTCTTCCAGTCTTGATTTTTGCAGTTTGTGAGCTGTGGTTTGGAACATTGAGGGGTAAACCCAATCGTGTATAAAGGGACGCACGGTTTCTTTCGATGATCCTCTTGAAATGGAGCTTTAACTTCATGAGAAAAGTGAAAGATGTAAACTTTCCAACAAGGGTAAGGAGCAAGGCAACAAGAATCCAAAGTCAGCTCAAAATTCGCCTATACATTTTGCAATTGCGAAAGAAGGTTTGGATGTTCGAAAATCACTTGGTGTTTTTGCTATCGGTGATGAAACTCTGACAATTAGAAGAATAACAAGAAGCTTGAGAAAAGAATTGGATAACAAAAGGCAGGCCAGAGTTCAATAAGGGAACGCTCTAGTTGATGTTTGTGTTGGACTTGCGAACTGTATGTGTTTATATGTTTGTGATTTATAGCCTATATGATATATTAGCTGTCTTCTTAAGCTGTACAGTGGCAGTATCTTTTCTTATTTAAGGGCTATGCCCATCCAAATAATCGGAAAAAAAAAATAGTCTACAATTGGTTGTGAAATTATAGCTGCCCTTCCTCATAAGAAAAGTAAATGAATAATTTGTTGTAAATCCTTAAAACGATATCATAGCAACTTGCATACGTTAAGAAGCACACTATTAGGAGGGAGATTTCAATTCGGTGTTTTTTTTGGGTTGGGGGCGGAGGCCGGAGGGGGGGGAGAGGAGGTGAAAAATAAATCTAAAGATGTCTTTTAAGTTTTGATGTCTAATAAAAGTTGCCATGCAAGTCTAGATTCTCTTTTTTTTTAAATTTTAAATCACTAAAATATGTCCATACCGTTCTTGCATTAGACTACGGGCCTGTTCTTTTAATTAGGAATGGATGAAGTCAATTGAAGTGGGTTGAGGTGGGTTGATTTTTTGTTGAAGTGGTTTGACGTAGGTGGAAATGGGTTGAATTTGATATATTTTTTATATGATAGGTAAAAGTTGGTTAAAATAATAGATTGAAATAAATTGAAGTTGGTTAAAGTTGATATTTTTTATTGAAGTTAATTAAGTAAATTGCAGTCAGTAAATTAGAATTTACCAATGAAAAAACGGAACCTACACATAAATGTTATGAAAGTGAAATTTTAGCCGTTCGTACAAGCGTTGAATTTCAAATTATTTTTCACACAGTTCCAAAATTCATGAATTTTGACATATGAAAACCGATGACATCGTCTGAAATTACCAGGCATTACAAGCCACGCTCATGAGTCATGACACTGGTTTATTCTCTCTTCACGTTGCTTGCTTTGGTCCAACCACTTAAATCTTATATATATTCTAGACCTGGTAAATGGGTCATTCGGTGCGGGTATGGATCGGGTCAAGTTTGGATCGGGTCATGTTCAGGTTAAGTGACATTTCGGGTCGCTTTGGTTTGGGTCGGGTATGGTTCGAGTCGGGTTGAATTCGAGTCAACCAATTTTTGGTCAAATACGCTCGTCATGCCAAAACAAGCAACTTTGTAGAAAATTTTGGATCATATATGGTTCTGTTCACTCATGTCACTTCGGGTTTCGGGTCGACTTTTGGGTGAGTATATTTCAGATGTCGGGTCGGGCATAGGCCCGGATCGCTCAGTTTGGATTTCAGATCAGTTTTGCCAAGTCTAATATATTCCTATGTTGCCATTTTATAAGGCTGGTAAACCAACTTAATTGAGATACATAATTTGTTAATAAAAATACACAACAATAGCAAGTGGTCAGAGTTGCACCTTCAGAGGTAGCCTAGTGACAAGGTACTTGATTTCCAGAAATCAATGTTTTAACACTCCCTAAGCTGTGAGTGCGTAAATTCAACCATGAGCAGCAAGAGCCAATAGCCCGTACTGCCATAGTGCCATACATGACCGGCCACACTATGAAATGAATTGATTCTTCACCTACATGCTCATCATGCAACTTCATGGCCAGGGATCCCCTTGCACAAGTACCAACAAAATTACAATGTAATCAACTATCAGAGAACCCCTGGACCATAGTAATTTCCACCATTTTCCAAATCATGAAATGGTAATCAAATGCACATCTGGGAAGACTAACAGACATCCACAACGATCAAACAACAGAAACCATCTATTTTTCAGCTCTTGCACTGTGAGCGCAGAAATCGGAAAAGATCACAATAAAAGTCCATGATATGAAGCCAGTAAGGCGCTATTGTATGAGTTTTGATAATTAACTAAAACATTAAGCTCAATCTACTAGCAATGAAAATATGGGACAGAAGTTGAAATCTCAGAGGTAAACTTCACTGCCTTGATCTTGACTCAGCTCGCCTTACTTCATCTGGTGTTGAGGGGAAAAGCTCTACATAACGTGTACCTATTGTCTTCTTGTCCTTGCACATAGCTCTCTTGGCCTCGTCCGCAGAAGCAAATTCGACATATGCCTCTCCTGTAGTCTTACCATCAGCCCGGCATGCAATGTGGATTTTGTCCTCGGTCACATTGAAATCTCCAAAGAATTTCACAATATCTTCCTTTGTCACAGAGAAAGGAAGGCCCCGCATCCTAAGGAACTCAGTGTACTCCAACTGCTCCTTGTCCACAGAGCCCCTAGACTGACCTGGTGGAGAGTTTGGGCGATCATTATCATAGATTCCTTCATACTTCACCTCAGAAGCCACGGCATTGTAGTAGTCCTGTTTCTTGCACCTGAAAACTTCCACATATCTTCTACCCATATTTTGTCGATCCCTGTTCAGAGCCAGATCAGCCTGCATAGGTGAGGCAAGCACCACGAATGCTTCCCCCGAGAATCGGCCATTCTTGTGAACTAAGAGCACATCAACAATGTCCAGGCCAGCAAAGAACTTGATGATGTCAATATCAGTGCAGTTGAAAGGGAGACCCCTAAGACGGACAACGGGGAACCCCGAGGGCTGAAAACTGGACCCATAACTGTATGGCTGGTACCCTCCAGGAGTGCTGCCCACTGCGAAGTAGGGATTTGATTCCATCATTCTTTGTCTCTTTGAGCCGACCTCGTACCCGTCCGAAACCCCCCCGCTTCCCAACATTGCCCTTTAGATACCCAACAAAGAACAAAAATCCCCCACTTAACCTGTTAATATAACCAAGCCCAACCCAGAATTTCCTAGGAGTAATACCTAAAGTTTGAATCCCACAAAGCATTGAAGCCATAGCATTCTCTCAGAAGAAACATACATCTACCCACTTTTAAAAGCACGTAAGACACCACATAAAAAGGACTCACAATAGCAAGAAGCAATACAACCAAAGTGCTAAGCAAGATTCAAGTAAATGCCTCTACATCATTAGGTAGACAATCTACGCAGCATCTGAGATAAAATTCCACAATTAAAGGCATTACATACCCAACAAAAACTTTGAGCCTTCCCAGTAAAATGCACCAAACTTGTTTAGAAGCTAATGCCCAGTACAATGATAAACAAATACATAGATCTAAGGAACAAATTTGCCAAGATTAGGCCTTGCTTTCCGAGGTTGGGTACAAATAAAAGAGTAACAATATGAATTATTATCTCCTACATTTCCCTAAAAATAAATATGTGATTTTGCTTTTACAATGTTTCGATGACAATAATATGGGCATTGAAAAGAAAGGGCAATCCCGTTCATTTATTTCAATCTTCATTGCGAAGAACCCATCGACAAACACTAAACAAACAGGAAACGTATACAATCCCAAAGAACACACCAATTCTTCAGCTTTTATCTGAATTACGCACTCGAAATTGTCTACTTCACAACCCAAAAAAAAAAAAATCAACTTTTTATCTGAAATACTCGTTCGAAGGGGCCGGAAGTTGTATACTTCACACAACAGAAACAAGAGTCCGCGCAAAATGGGGGAAAAAAAAAAACCCTAGTCACAAGAATCAGGAAAATCAAAGAAGGAAGACATACCCTCTAGGCGGATAGCCAGACCCATAACCCGAACCATAACCTGATGAACCGTACATGATTGCTTCCTGCTTGAGAGAGAGAGAGAGAGAGAGAGAGAGAGAGAGAGAGAGAAACCCTAGCTGGTGACTGGAGGCAAACAACTCGAGAGGTCTTCCCCTCCTTTTTGATTTTGATTCCATCGTCAGAGCCCTAGACCCGACCCGAAACCTAACAGGAGGTTCGGGTTCGCTAAAACAAACACCCCATCTCCACCATGAAGGAATCCACTCCGTATATGGGTTGCACATCCAATCCAGACCAACCTCAGTGGCCCATAATTTTCCAAAAAGAGCCCAATAGTCCCAAAGTAGAAAAATACTTTTTTGTAAAAATTTTGAGGAATGTTTTTTTAGAGGGGAAAACTACTACATTTTCAAACAAAATCATTTTTTCTAACAAATAAGAATAGTAAAATCACTTTCTGTTAAAGATGTTTTGCAAGAAAATCAATTCTTTGTTTTTCTTTTCTTAGCGCTTGCCTAAAATTAAATTTCATACTTCTGACTCATATATATATATATACACACACCACACACACACACACACACATATATATATATATATATATATATATATATATATATATATATATATATATATATATATATATATATATATCTAATGTAACATCGTCTTAGTTAACCTCCCCCTTTTCTCTTTGTTAATGATCTATTGTAGTCTCCTTTTCCATCCTTCTTTCTTGCCATACGCCCATAATATATGGGTTTTGAATGAGAGTAATTTAAGTAGTTATAAGCGCGCAACCATAGTGGTAGTATTTGCGGTTGTCTTCACAGACACATGGTGAACTAGGTCATTAGGTCTAACCACTTAAAAGCACTAGAAACGCTAAAACAAGTTTGGATTAACTATACTAATTCTAAAGCAAATATGATTAAGACTAATCAACACAAAACATAATTATAACCACTATTCCAAAACATGATTTAAACTATCCCCAAAAAAAAAGAAAATATAAAACGCTAAATCTAAACTAAGAGAAGAAGAGAGAGAGAGAGAACTGGAATGGCTAACTAGCAAATTCAACCGAAAATTGGGGCATGGACCTCCAAATTAGGGGAAGAGGGATTGATTTGTAACTTCAATCCACTTATTTGCTACTAATCAACTCTACTACACTAAGAACTAAACCATGATTGCATAAAAACCCAACGTAAAAAGATGAGTTTAAACCTCTAATTTAAGAGCGGAATGCAACAGCATTTTGGGTAGTATTTAGTGTTTTGACCAGGTCATTACACTAATTAGTTAATTTTTAGTATTCGATAAACTAATATTTTGACTAGCATTTCAAGTAGCATTTAACATTTTAAGCAACGTTTTTAAAAGACTAATATATTAACGTTTGATATTTAAAAGTAGTGTTTTATATTTTTTAACCAAAAAGTATCCTTTAAAAATTTTATCCTTGAAAATTATCTATGTCCTTTTATATAAATTTTACATTAATTAGCCAGCATAACAACTAAATTTACCGAACACATTAGTTTAACCGCTCATCTAAATAGCTATCTGCTAACAGCTAAATTAGAAATACTATTAACTATCTAAATAGCTATCCAGTACTTAAAGTACTAATTTTACCGAACAGGGCCTAAGAGTGGAGGATCAAAGGAAAACATGATTAGCAAAGCAAAGCAATATCTTCAAGCACTAATCCAACAAAAGTGTGTAACTTTAAACATGAAAATAATAGATCAAAACATAGCAAAACAAGAACTTGAATGTAAATGAGAGTGGGCAAGAGAGAAAGAGACAACTTGTACAATATTAAAACTGGATTAATTTGAAATGTGGTTACAATAATCAAATCTACCTTTAATGTACTCTTAGGAACTCTAACTCGAACCTAAACTAAGCTAAAAACATATTTAGAACCACAAAATAATTGAAGATGGGTATTTACTATAAACCCTGTATTGAGAATGTGGCACATGAGTGCACTCCCAATCAGAGTGTCATTTTTTGAAACTTAATCTTGCCACATCAACAAAAATTTTATATGTTTGGAACTTGCATGTCATCACATCTCCAACCCATGAAACTCCAATTTTAATAACCTAATAAAAAAATTTATCATGGACCCACCTTATAACACACAATCTATTTTTTTAATCAAATAAAAATTATAAATTAACTCAAAAAAAAGAAAAAACAAAAACAAATTAAAAAAATCCAAAAGTTACACGCATGGAGGAATGCCCACCGGTTCCTCCACGCGTGCCCCCCATTTCTCCCATGGCTGCCAGCAGATAACTCCCACGCGTGGGACACGCGGGGCGCATTTACCCCCACGTGTTCCCCGCGTTGTACTATATAGCACAGTTCGAGCGTGCCAACTGCCTAAAAAACAGTGCAAAATAGCTGAATAACAAGTTCAAACAAATGGTGGAATTTTGGGAGAAGAAACTTCTGCCTTTCCATTCAACGAGTTGGCCAAGATATACACACATGCCTTTCCTAAACATAATCCACAAAATAAGCTATACAATCAATTGTTATCCCAAAATAACCCGCAATAACTCCTACAATATCATCTACCCAAAAATAGAGTATTGCCTACCAAAAATACAAATATACAATAATATCACAATACCCCCCCTCAAGTTGGAGCATGGAGATCACGAATGCCCAACTTGTGAAGTAAGAATGAATATTGTTGGGGACCCAAAGACTTGGTAAAAATATCCGCTAGTTGCTCATTGGTTGGAACAAACTGAGGATGAATTTCCCTTTGGACAATAGCGTCGTGAACAAAATGGCAATCGACTTCAATGCGCTTGGTCCGTTCATGAAAAACCGGGTTGTGAGAGATGTGCAAAGCAGCCTGGCTATCACAATGAAGGGATATGGTGTAGTGTGGGGTACTCCAAGGCTTGATAAAACACCTTTCAACCATTTCAATTCACAAGTGGTCATGGCCATTGAGCGATACTCTGCTTCAGCAGAAGAGCGATAGACCGTTTGCTGCTTTTTCGTCTTCCAGGAAATGGGAGACACACCAAGGAATATGAACCATCCGTTCAGTGATCTTCGAGTCATCGGACAACCAGCCCAGTCTGCATCACACCATCCGTGTAGGTGCAAGTCACAAGCATTGCTTAACAGGATACCTTGCCCGGGGTTCTGTTTCAGATAACGAACAACACGTAGCGCAGCTTGCCAATGATCCTCCCGCAGTTGTTGCATGAATTGAGACAAAATATGAACACTGTAAGATAATTCTGGCCGTGTAAAGTACAAATAAATCAGGCGCCCTACCAAGCGGCAGTATGGTTCAGGATCAACAAGAAAATCACTAGTAGACAGAGCCAAACGATGATTCTGGTCTATAGGGACACGCACGGGTTTAGCTCCCAATAGACCCACCTCATTAATAATATCCAATGCGTATTTTCTTTGATAGAGAAAGAATCCTTCTAGGCTGCGTGCTACTTCAACCCCAAGGAAATACTTTAAGACTCCTAAATCTTTCATGTGAAACAATCACTCAAATAAGCTTTGAATTGCTGGATAGCGTTAGTGTCATTGCCTGCAACAATTAGGTCGTCAACATACACAAGTACACTAGGATGAGTTTTTCCATGGGTCATGGAAAAAAGGGAATAATCTGTGTAGGACTGCCGAAAACCATAGACCTTTAACGCAGCTGAGAGTTTGGCAAACCAGCACCGAGAAGCCTGTTTAAGCCCATACAGAGACTTTTTCAACTTACAAACTTTGTTGGAAGTCAGAACTTAGAACCCAAGAGGTAACTTCATGTAGACTTCTTCCTGAAGATCGCCATGAAGAAACGCATTGTAAACATCCATTTGATGAACTTCCCAATTTCTCGCAGCTGCTACGGCCAGGAATACTCGTACTGTAACCATTTTAGCCACCGAAGCAAAAGTCTCAGTATAGTCAATCCCTTCAATTTGATGGTTCCCTAAGATGACGAGCCGAGCCTTATATCTTTCCACTGTACCATCCGAATTATACTTGATTTTGTAGACCCCCTTGCATCGGAGAGCTTTCTTGGTTGGTGGTAGGTCCTTTAGCACCCACATTCCATTAGTCTCCAATGCCTGTATCTCCCGTTGCATGGCTTCCCGCCATCGCGCATCTTTCACTGCCTCAGAGTATGTCATAGGTTCTTGTTCGGCATGTATCGCTGCAAGAAATATTCTATGTCGTAAAGAGAAATTGTTACAATTCACATAGTGTGCAATGGGATAGGGACTACCTGAGGAGTGCTGCGGTGTGGGTGTTTATGCGGATGGACTCAATTTTTGTATCGAATGAGTGACATAATCACACAGTAATACTGAAGCCTTTTTCTGTCTGTGACCTCGGCCCAATAACTTCGCCTCAGAAGAGGCAGACTCATCATGCCCAATGGATTCTTATAGAGCCATGTTAGGAGTGCAAAGCCTCAACATTCAGTGGTTGTGCTAGCACAGCACTAGGCTCGACTTGATCAACTTGCCTTCCTACTCCCTCCCTCATTCCCAGATCATCACAGTCCTCAAAGTCAATAGATGGGTCCCCAAAATTAGAAGGTAGAACTAAGTTATCATGAGGAAGAGAAGCAAATGGAAATTCAGTTTCATAGAACTTGACGTCATGGGAAACAAAGAACTCATGTGTTTGAAAGTCATACAAACGCCACCCCTTTTCTCTGTATGGATATCCCATAAAAATGCAACGCCTACTCCGACTATCAAATTTGTCGCCTGTCCTTCCTTGTTTATGAGCATAACACAGGGAGCTAAAAACACGAAGATGATCATATGTAGGATCACGATCATAAAGAACACTGTACGAAGTCTTTCCATCCAAAACCGAGGTAGGTGTTCTATTTATCAAATAACCAGCTGTCAGCACACATTCTCCCCAAAAATCAATAGGTAAGCGACCCTGAAATCTTAACGCTTTAGCAATGTTCAGTATATGTTGATGTTTGCGTTCCATCCGCCCATTTTGTTGTGGTGTCCCCATACAAGAGGTTTGAAAAATGACGCCATTCTCAAGAAAATAATTTTTCAAACAAGTAAATTCCGTTCCATTGTCATACCTCACAATTTTCACTTGTTTGTTGAATTGACGCTCTACCATAGAGAAAAACATTTTCATATTCTGGGACACCTCTTTCTTATCTATTTGCAAGTAAATCCACACAGCTCTAGAGTAATCATCGACAATAGTCAAGAAATAAGATGCTCCACAAGAAGAGACATGTCGATAAGGACCCCATAAATCACAATGTATCAACTCAAACAGATCAGAAGCTCTAAAATCACTAACAAGAAACTCTTTTCTAGTCTGTTTTGCACGCTAACATACATCGCAACACTTATTCAACTTAACATTATTTTTCTGAAAACCTACAGCAAGAATTAACTTGATTACTTGCATAGACGGCTGGCCCAAACGTTGATGCCAAAGATCCAAAGACGCCACCTTGTCAATCTTCAAAGCCAAAATATGCGGAGTCCCTTGGAAGTAATAAAGTCCATCCCGATGTTCACCCATACCAATCAGCATCCTCAAAGTGTGATCCTGTATTACACATATATTTCGAGTGAATGAAATAATAATATTCGAATGATCTATGAACTGAGATACAGAAAATAAGTTGCAAGTCAATCCCGGTACATATAAAACATTCTCAAGACAAATTCCTCCATCAAGAACAACAGATCCCTCCTTGGGGGCCACGACATTGTTCCCATTCGGCAACCCGACAGTACATGGCACGATGTCCCGCAAGTCATGCAAGAGATTTAAAGTCCCCGTCATATGGTTTGATGCACCCATGTCTATGATCCACGACACTTGCTTACCATTCATCTTCTCTGTGTTGGAGATTTTCTGACTGTTTAGCATATTTAACAGCCCCTGTAATTGATCAGAACTCAGTCCAAGTGAACCTACAGCATTCCCTTCTGAGACGCTTTCCGTAGCCGTGCTGCCTGGAGAGGTTTGAGCTGTGTAAATCTTCATAACACCACGTCCGCGCCCAGCCCCTGTTCGCTGCTGTTGTGAGAGCTGCTGTCCCCTACCACCTCCTCTAGCTTTCTTGTCGTTATGTGGTCTATCACCCCACCAGTCCGGATACCCGATGAGTGCAAAGCAAGACTCAGCCTCATGTCCGTTACGCTTGCAATGAGAGCAGACCACTGATTTGTCTTTCTCTTTCATTCGGCTACGACCAGCAAACGTCATTACTTCTCCTCTTTCTTCTTTCCCTCGAGCCACGGTCCTTGCTCGCTCTTCTCATATGAGAATCGAATAAACCTTGTTCAGATTAGGCAGCGGGTCTTGTGCCAAGATATTGGAGCGAACCGTCCCGTATGTTGTTTCGTCCAACCCCATGAGGAAAGTGTGCACCCTCTCTTCTTCTCGTTTCTTTTCAAACTCCGATCCAAGATTGCACTTGCACTTTCCGCATTTGCACATTGGCATTTGATCAAGTTCGCTAGTTCATCCCATAATTGCTTGAGTTTGCCGTAATAATTGACAATGCTCATCCCTCTTTGCTTGCATTGCGTGATCTCTGATTTTGTTTGCTGAATTCTTGGGCCATTGATCACTGAGAATCAATCTCGTATATCATTCCATAAATCCGCTGCAACCTCTATGTGTGAGATTGTTGAGCGGAGAGAAGGCTCAATGCTGTTTCGAATCCAAGATACAAATAAAGAATTGATGGTCCACCAATCTTCGATGTCTGCCGAGGTATCAGCAGGCCTTGTAATCATCCCATCTACGAACCCGAATTTCTTCCATGCTCTTAAAGCCGTGCACACAGAGCGTGCCCATTCATCGTAATTTTTGCCTTTCAGCTGTACTTGAGTAATCAACAATCCAGGATTATCAAGTGTGGTTATGTCATAAGGTGAGATGGTTTTCCGTTGAGAAGTTCCATCAGTCACGATCTGTTGGTCGATCATGGTGTTTTCTTTAGCTTGTATGGCTCTGATACCATAGCAAGTTCAAACAAATGGTGGAATTTTGGAAGAAGAAACTTCTGCCTTTCCATTCAATGAGTTGGCCAATATATACACACATGCCTTTCGTAAACATAATCCACAAAATAAGCTATACAATCAATTGTTATCCTAAAATAACCCGTAATAACTCCTACAATATCATCTACCCAAAAATAGAGTATTGCCTACCAAAAATACAAAAATACAATAATATCACAATACTGAACAATGGTGAACTGTAGAGCATGACTAGATTTTGGAGTGGTTCGAGCCTTCGAGGACACCTGGCAAGTTTCAGGTGGAACTAGGACCAGTTTATGCACTTTCCCGACCATGGGTATGCGTGGGGTAAGTGGGCTCTGCGTGTCCCATGCGTGCCTCGGAAGCTCTGCAAGCATGAGGGAAACGGTAGGAGCACGCGGGCCAACACGTCTGCCTGTTTCCCCCGTTTCTTCGTTTTTTGTCATTTTCTGATTTTTTATTTATTTTTCCTTTTTTTCCCTAATAAAAAATATTATTTAGATAGTTGAAAAAAACTATATTATAAGGTGGGTCCATATAAAATATTTTATTATATAATTTAAGTTGGAGTTTCATCGGTTGGGAAAATGATGGAATATAGGTTCCAGAAATGTGGAACTTTTGATGATGTGGCAGGCCTGAGTTCCAAAAATTAGAACTTAGGTTGGAAATGCTCTGATGGATTTGCAAGTGCCTCGCAAGGAAACTGTTCGGTTCTGCCTCCTCGTTGACTTCATGCCCTTTTTGCCATTCATTTAGTTTACTTATTTCCTTAAAAAATCACAAATAAAGCCATTGAGTTTACCTTATTATGAGCTAAAATTTAGACATGACGGTACAAGATTTGTAAGATTTTTGGACTTAATATGTACGACAAAGGTGGCTAACAAATCATTATGACCGTTGCTGTTATTATTAAAGGGAGGGATACAGAAGAAGTTATTTTGAAGTGTTTTTTTTTTCTGTTTTTTCGGGGCGGGGGGCGTGGAGTATTTTCTACTTTTTTTTGGAAAAGGGTAAGTATACTAAAAGAGTAGTAAATTGTAACACCCCCAGCCCCTAGGGCCCGGAAGCGTTACATTTTCTTAACTTTCTATTTAAATTTTGGGACGAAATGGGCAGAATTTCCCCTAAAAACTGACCGTTCCCAGGCTAAAAGCCTTACAATAACTCCCTGTAAATCAACAGAAGCGTAAAACATATGGACATAGCTCAACGGCTATACGCCGGAGATCATAACTCAACGAGCCATCCGCTCAGAGTACACCAAACAGAATAGTTCATTAATAAAGGAAAAGCAAAAGATACAACTCAATGGTTCACACAACCGGAGTATTGGGGTTTACATCCCAAAATATAATTAACTTTAACCAAGAATACATTTAACTAATTAGATGGTTGACTCATATGGCCATACAGAGCGACTCGTAATCAACATGCATTATATGAACTAGAAAACTTAGGTTACAATAATTACAAACTAAGAGTACGTTATATAACATCGTCGAACTCGAGAAACTACTTCTATATGGCACACATAACTCTTTTTCAACCAGGGGTAAACTTCAACTCCGCGTAAATGGCTTAACTTTCACCTGTCACAAAGAAAACCTGGGGAAAAGGGGAAAAAATAGTGGAATGAGCAACCACACGCTCAGTGAGTGTCCCCCAACCTCCTTAAAACCAAAACCGTTGCAGGCAGTAATATCTTTACTAGTCACATATCACGTATTCATACTTTACTATCATATTAGGCATTCATAAAATTCTTATGGAAACATCACTAACCATAAACTTCACTTTAGGCACTCAAACACATTTCTAGGTCTCTAAATGACCAAACTTCTTTACTACCAGGCAGTCAAACATTTAAACAAGGGACGAGGCTAAGCACAGAGACTTTCTTTTTCATAAATATAACTTCTTGGCATTCTATTCCAACTATGCATGAAACCCTATTCATATGATGTGCACATAAGGTTATTTCTTTTCAGAATCATACTCTTCTTGGCATTTCATTCGTATGGTATGCATAAGATACACACATTTCAAGTCTCAATCAATTCTCATTCATAGGATATGCATGAAATATGCTCATAAGACTTACTTCTCATATTCGTATCTTACTTAGCATCTCATTCATAAGGTATACTTAGAACATGCACATGTCATACACAGGAAGCTTTTCTTGTTTTACTGAAAACACTTCATTTAGCCTCTTGAGGCTCATAAAAACTCTTTTCTTAGCCTCTTGAGGCTCATATTCTTTTAAAGACTCTCTTTCATCTTGGTCTCATAATGACCCTTAAAAACTTTCTTTCTGAAATACTTAAAAAGGCGAAACGCCAACTGCTTTTCTTATTTAATAAGAAACTACTCTGGGTATAAGATCGTCATAAAGTGCTGGTTGGGAGAGATCTACACTCAATCCTAGTGAGATTAACTCACACTAAGCTCTTACTCCCGGGATGGCAACTAACTTTGGACCTTAACCCTTGTCAGAGTCTCTAGGAATTACTCCCTAGGCTAGGGATTCCCCCATTTAAGCAGGTTCACTCCCATCTATTGTCCCTAAGCACTTATCTTAGCCATTTAAACTGGTCATAACGACTAATAAGTTTGCTGCCTCTCACAGCGAAATCATTTATCATGCAACCCACGCCTTTGTAAAACTCTTTAGGATTCCCCCGTTCAAGCAAGTTCACTCCCAAAACTGTATTCATTTAGTTAAAATATGCCATCATGCACTAATATTTATGCCTATTCTTATTTCAAACATGAAATCCTTCTTTGAAAAACTCACTCTTGTGCACATAATGTAACTTGAGGACACGAAAGGGAAGGGGGTCCACATGTATCACATTTAAGCACTTCATAATCAATTCAGCACAATGAGCCACACACGGCCACGCAATCCACACGATTGCGGTTAATTCACAACCCAGGCTCCCTCCTCACAAGCACCGTACCACAAAGACCTCGAACCACTCATAGTTCTACCTCAAACCATCCAACTACCATCTCGGTTTCAATTTCACAATCTAGCAACCTAATCACTATGATATACTGAAGGCAATGCATAACTTACACACTTACCAATGCTGAACTTACCGATTAAATATTAGCAATTAGTCGAGCGCTGCAACCAACGGTTATATCCAAGCACACATATATATACATGTAAGCATTCATACGGCTAAACTTAATAAGAAGCATGGGGTGTGATTGGCGTTCATGTAGGTTAGCTAGGAGTCGCAAACAAGCCATTCTAAAGCTAAACGTAACTCACTAAATGGACAAGTGTTGGCTTCATGTTACATTTAGCCTATTACGTCATTTACATTTTCACGGTGAACATAAAACGACTCACTTATTACATGACCGTTTATATCATTGAAGTCTAGCAAGAGTCGAATATCTAGTTAGACATAGAATGAATCACTTAGTTAAGCTAACATGGTCCATCAGGCATATTACGACCCTCAGCTTCCGTTTGTCATATCACTGTCGCTAAACAAACCCATTTAGGTCACTTAGACATAATGCGAATCTACACATTCATTACTTGTAACGACATTACTATCGAACCTATTTAGACCTTTTTAGCATAATGCGTCTCAGGATGTTCGTTTCCTATATTAAGACTATCTTGCAACCCTTTTCGTGTCATTAAAGAATAATACAACCTTGGGCAATTATTTTTAGTGTCGCAGTTACTTATTCACGTCAATCTTTCAAGTACGCGTTAACTAGATTACTAGAGTGGATATTAAACATGCCTGACTTGGTTCGAATTAGACTTACAAGCATGTAATAACGGAATATACTAAACTTGGTTCTAAACATGTATCGCTCACTTCAATCTAAATCTTCAGGCATGGATTACCATATGCATTCGAATTAACGCTAAACTTATATAGTTCGTCTCGAATTAAAAACTTAGGCATGAATTAACTATATTGATTCGAATCGAAGTTAAGCATATATAATTCGTTTCGAATTAAAAACTTATGCATGAATTAACTATATGCATTCAAATTAACGCTAAACGTATATAATTCGTTTCGAGTTAAAAACTTATGCATGAATTAACTATATGCATTCGAATTAACGCTAAACGTATATGATTCGTTTCGAATTAAAAACTTAGGCATAAATTAACTACATGCATTCGGATTAACGCTAAACTTATATAATTCGTTTCGAATTAAGAACTTAAGCATAAATTAACTACATGCATTCGAATTAACGCTAAACTTGTATAATTCATTTCGAATTAAAAACTTAGGCATGAATTAACTATATTGATTCGAATCGAAGCTAAGCATATATAATTTACTTCGAATTACAATCTCAGGCATAAATTAACCAAATGAATTTAACTTAAACATGTATAGCTCACTTCTTGACATTTTTAACGAATTTAGCGAACCCTAATATGACATGCAATATCAATCTGCTGAAAAACATTTCCGAAAATAGTAATAGCTTAGGAGGGAGAAACACTTACTTGGATTAATAGAATTTTCGACTCTAATCAACCCCAAAGCACGCCCTAATCTGCTTACTCCCGAATCCCAGCCGCGATCTTGCAAAACCCAGGCGTTATCCTCCGTAGGTGTGGTGTTTTTGGTGGTTTTTTGGCTCAAATTCGATCCCAAATTTATAGAGGGGACCGAGGGAGGTGTGGGTCGCCGGATTCCGGCACGTGGGTGGCCGGTTTCCGGGTGGTGGACGCGTGTTTGGTTTGATTTTTGGCCGTGAGAAGTGGAAAATGTGGGTGGTGGAGTTTGGGTGGTGGTTGGCATGGCTGAGGGGACCGGTTGTTCCTTTCTCTCGCGCGGCGACAGGTGGCGGTCGGGGGTGACGCCAGCCGGTGATCGTGGTCGCAGAGAGAGAGAGAGAGAGAGAGAGAGAGAGTGAGGTTTAGAGAGAGAGAGTGCGTGAGAGGGTCGGGGGGGTTTCGGGGTCCTCAGACCCGAACTCAGGCCCCTCCCCTTTTGACATTTTTTTTTCCTTTTTTTTTTTTTGTTTTGGCTGTTCAACTAGCTAACGTAACCATGTTCTGGCCCTAAACTCATTAGTGATTAGGCTAATTCCAGCCAAAAACGTCCCACAGGTAAAACTTCAATCTAGGTTTCGGGAGTCAACTAATTAAAACAAAAACGATTCTAAAAACTCAGGTTAGCGTCGATTCAATAAATTTATAAATGAGTAATAATAATGGTAACATATATCGTAAAGTCGTTCTTTTAATGAAATGAACACCTTTGATTCAAATTTTTCGATTAGATGGGAGTCCATCCCATTTGGGAAGTAAAAAGTTCTAAAAGAAAGTAACTTGGGAACCTGTGTCAATCAAAGTCGTCGTAGTGATGTCTACTTCTTTGACAGTTACATCTATATAGGTAAGAATAGGTATTTCCAGTTGCTTTATAACCGTTCAAGAATAATGGTAGTGTGATGATTGATGAGGGTTATATGGGTAGGACCAATTTCATAGTTAGTATATTGGTCAAGAAAATTCATATCTAAGAGTATATGGTAAAATTCATTTTTTATAGAATGATCAATATAGAAATCAAATTCTAATAGAGTAGAATTAGGAGTTTTCAGTATTATTCTAGACATTTGATTTAGAGTTGTTCGTTGACTATCATAAGTAACAAATTTATATTCTGATGCTAATGAGACTGCTATGCGTAGAGGTATACAATGACTTTGTGATGCACATGTATCTATAAGGATTTTATTAGAGATGTATGTTTGACCATTAAAATATTCTAATTTTAGTTTGTAGGTGCTACTCTGATTAGTTGTTATCAATGGAGGTTTAAACCTGATTATAGTTGTTGTACTGCAGTTTCGTGTCAAAACGGGTTGATTAGTTACTCGTATTCCTTTTTCTATATAAGAAAGTTTAGATGCTTGATAACTAGTTGATACTTGATCTTCTTTAACTAATTGAAAGTCTGTTAATGCAGGTATTTTGGCTTTCTGCATAGGAGGAGATATAATAGTACTGATGGTTGAAAACATCGGATCTACAGTTATTTTACTTGTTTGTTTTACAACTTTTATTGAAAAGTTGGTATTAGAAAAAATATATAAGCCTATGTAGTAAAAGGATAATACATCATTTCCTGGTTGTAATCCAATATCTGTTAAGAGTTTAAATTGCAAATTGATAATGTCTTCTATATTTTTACTTTGCAAAGTAACCGAATAATTCGGATAGCATTCAAAATTTAATTTTTTGTAAATTAGATTACCTTGTAATGTTCCTAGATGGCTGTTTTGGATGTTTCGAAATCTTTGATCATGTAATCATAGAATGATAGGTGAATTGATTCCTTCTTTAAAGCAAGCATTGACTGCAATTTGTATTCCTTGTAAATTTACATACTTAATTAATTTTCTGTCTTTAGTGAAAATTTCTGCTAAGAATTTATCAATTATTTCTTGAGTCATTAATCTTAATCGGATGTTTCCTTATAAATGTTGAATTTTAACTAGTTGTTCTATAGTATAAAACTTAAAATGTCTTATTAATTTTCGTTTAGAAAATCATCTAGTTTTTTCATAAAAGTTCGAGGGTCTCTTAAAGATAAATTAGTTGCTATAAGTTTTTCATAAAGTTTCTGGTTGAAAGTAATTATTCCAGTATAATTTTCATTACTTTCTTGTTCTTGTTGTTGCATGATTTCCGTTTCGTCAGTATTCATTTACTGTATCTGAATAACTTTTATTTTCCGAAGTACTTGTTTCATTTTCAGATCTAATAGATTCATAATAGCTTGAAATTACTTCATTTATATTAACGTTCATTGGATAAAGTTCAGTTTGTATTTCTTCAAATTCTTCTGAAAAGAATTTCACTACATTTGCCTTTCTCTTGTTACAATCAATTGATTTATGTCCAATTTCTCCACAATTCCAATATTGACATGAAGTTGTTTCTTACTTCTTTTATAGTATCGATTTTGTGGATTATAATTTTCTTGAGTTAAGTTTTTATGTCGAAAATGTTTACTAACTTTTTTGAGGTTTGTTGCCTGATTATTCAGTTTTTGCCTTTTCTATTTTTGTTTTCTTTGGAATAAATTTTTTCTTTTTCGAAAATTTTTTCTTTGGAGTTTTTCTTGCGGAAGGTTTTTTCACAGTCTGTTTTGACGTTCTCTTCCGTTTAGGCCGAAAGTTAGGATCATTTTCACATCCGTATTGTCCTGGTTCTATAATATTTTCACAACATAGTATAACTTCTTTAATATATCTTCTTCTTTGTTCTTGTAAACATAGTTGCGCCGTTTCTTGATTTATGCAAGATTGAACTGCTGCTACACGTCTGATGACAGTAGGATTTTTGACAAAAATTTCAAATTTATCTGAAAAATATTTATTCCACGGATGTGGGAATTTGTTTAAAAGTAATTGGATATACGGTTCTTGGTCTTCTGTAAAATTATAAAAGTCATAATAATATTTATCAAATTCACAAAAGAAATCTTTATAGTTGCATAAATTGCAAATTCTTAGGTTAGTTAGTTTATATAATGCTTCCTTTTTTGATTCGAATTTATTAAGTTCAGCATTTTGAGAATAAGGATTTCTATACAAACTGTATGGTGATACAGATATGTTACAACTGCTGAAATATTTATGTCAAAACAAAAATAACTGTTTAATTTTTGAATTAAAAATAATAACTATAATTAATCGACTTATGGAAATTTATTTACTTGAGAAAAATTTTCAGCATAATGGAAAAACCTGAAATTCCTAAACTAAAAATACTGACTCAAAGAAATTGTGAATCTGTTCTCAGCTTATATAAAACTTTTTCGAAAAATGAAATATTACAAAAAGAGAAATTTTATATACAAAAAATGGAACGTCTAAGAAAAAATAATAGCTCCAAAGAAATAATTTGGTTAAATAAAGATAGACTAGGTCTCTTAATCTATGAAGAAGAACAAAGAACTTATTTAGAAATTTGTAAAAATATAGACAACAACGATGATAACAACTTAGATCAGTTTGGTGCGGAATTCTGGTTTAATGATGAAGATTAATAAACAATGAGTTTCCGCAACTAGAAAACAAACTAAAAGATGTTAAGGAAGAAATTAGAGAAATGAATAACTCTACTAAATAACTAGTAATGCAAATGCAACTTATAAATTTAACATTTGAAAGAATGTTGAAACCTAAACAAAAAAGGAATATACTCCAATAGAAATTACACTTTCCAAGAAAGTAACTCCCAACAGTGATGATGCTAAATATATTCAAAGATATCAAAATAACATTATCAAAGCTCAAGAAGAAGCGATTCAAATAACTATTGAAGAAAAACGTTTACTTAGAGCAAAAGAAAAACAAGAAGAAGTAGAGAGTAGTCAATAATGGGCGAATATAATAAAGCTATTGTGGAATTACTAAATGACTTTGAAAATCTGCAATTAACTGAACTAGTAAAACGAGTACACATGCAATTAGGAATACCCATAGGAAGCATAGGAAGTAATAACCCAAACAATTTTGAAACTGGAGAACCATCTAATCCCTTTCAAAATGATCGAGACCACAAAAACAAACATGTAGATAACTTTCATAACAACAAAAATTTCGTATAAAAAGACCTTTTATTAATGATGAATTCAAACCGAAAAGCCCATCACAATTAGAACCAGTGCCAGCATGCAGCTATATTTTAAATCTAGACTGTATAACAGATAAAAGAGCTACTATAGATAATTGGAGCTACTCAGTAGTATTATCACTAATGCAAGAACCAACACATGCTGTAACACCCAGGATTTTATCCCCTTCTTCCGCTATTTTATATCGTTAGAAATTAAAATAATATCGACGCGCCTGCTTAGGTGCTATTTTTACTGAAAAGAATATTCTTCCTATTTCATTGTTATGGAGGATTTTATCGGGCACTACATTGCGTAAATTCCCGAATATAACTAGATTGGCGAACCTTGGGACTAGTCATGCAATTTATTGAATCGAACATTGGGAATTAATTATGGTGTGACAAAGTGGATAAGCTTGTATTAATTATCATGTGATAAGTGGATAAGCTCGTATTAATTATGATGTGACGAGGTAATTATCCAAAACAAAAGAAAAGGAAAAAGAAAAAAAATATATCAAAGGGGCCGAAGCCCCTGTTTCTTTTGGGGGAGGAAGCAGATCGCGAACAGGGAGGCTTCTCGACCCCCAGCCCCACGATCACACAAGCACCGGGAGAGAGAGTGAGGGACGGGAGGTGGGGCCGCTGGCGACCGGCCGATGCACGCCCGGTCATCCCCCACCCTGGTCGACGCCCGAGCCCGAGTCAGAGAGAGAGACAGAGGGCGAGAGAAGGAGGTCATGGGTTAGGGTTTGGGGACCTCGACCCCGCGTGACCGCCACCAGCACGGTCACTGTCGCCGGACGCCGGCGACACGGCGGCGAGTAGAGACGGTAGGGAAAGAGAGAGGCAGCAGGACAACAAAAGACTGAACTGAGCCCACACCGAGCCAACCCAAGTCAAACCCTAAGATGGGTCCTTTAGCTTGGATTCGAGGTGGGTTTCCTCTTCCTCCTAATTATTGCTAATTTTAGTGAAAGTTTATTGTTTATTGTTAATTTCGTTGAGGTTTATTGATTATAATTCGCCCAGGTTGAATTCGAATTAATTACTAATAATTCAAGGAAGGTTTGTTGACAATTGTTAATTTCATTGAGAGTTTATTGATCATTGAAAGTATATCGATTATTGCAAGTTTACTGAAAGGTTATCGATTATTGAAAGTTTATTGAAAATATATCGACTATTGCAAGTTTATGGAAAGTTTATTGATTATTGAAAGTTTATTGAAAGTATATTGATTATTGAAAGTTTATTGATTATTGAAAGTTTATTGAAAGTATATTGATTATTGAAAATTTATGAAAAGTCCATTGATGATCAATAATTGAGGAATTGTCAAGTAAACTGAAAGATGCCTAATATATAGGTTGTTTGTACTGAATAAAAGTTTATCGATTATATGTATCTGTTTGTAGTGAATGCATAGAAACGATAATGTTATGGGTTTGGCGACTGTATACAAATTAACAATAAATGATATCGTTGTTCGGTAAACTTTTATATGAATGTACACTGCTTGAACTTTTATAACGATTATATATTTGTAGTGATGGGTATTGTTTATATGTATAAAGCGTGAATTAACGATACCTCCTCTGTTATAGTGGTTATATGCTTGACGATAGTAGTTGTATGATTATATAGAAATGTTCATAATTCAGGAAACTTGAACAGAGGAAATGGAAAAGTAAATCAAATGATTGCATCGATTTCAATCGTGTGGGTTGCGTTATAGTTGGGGAATTGGTTGATGATATGATTTCATGACGTGACTATACGTGTTATGTGAAATCCTTTTCCCTAAATTAATGAATGCATGGAATGACATTGATTTCAAAGTGTCTCTAAATGTTTATCGGTTGCCTGTTTAATTAACAAGTCATTGGTCACGAAATAATCTTAAATCATCGGACTGCTCAATTGATTGAGGCAGGCGGCCAATTAACAAGTCTAGGAATTCTTTTAAGAAAGAACTTAAGTAGTAAGCATCCGATTACGCCATACCCATTATTATGGTCGACTTAGGCAACCCAGTATCCTTTATTAAAGTTGACATAAGAAATTCAAGTTCAATGTCCATTGTCTGCCAGAAGGCAGAAATTCAAAGTTCAATGTTCATTGTTCTGCCAGAAGGCAGAAATTCAAGCTCAATGTTCATTGTTCTGCCGGAAGGCAGAAATTCAAGTTCAATGTTCATTGTTCTGCCAGAAGGTAGAAATTCAAGTTCAATATTCATTGTTCGGCCAGAAGGCATAAATTCAAAGTTCAATGTTTATTGCTCTACCAGAAGGCACAAATTCAAGTTCAGTGATTCAATATTCTGCCAAAAGGCAGAGAATACAAAGTTCAGTGATTCAATGATTCAAAGTTCAAAGTTTTATAGTTCTGTCAATAGGCATAAGCTTCAAAAGTTTAATGTCTCATAGTCCAGTCAATAGGAAGAAAATTTAAAGTGCATATGTCTTACAGTTATGCCAGCCGGTAGTAGAGTCATAGTCACATGTTATAAGCCCATTAACTGGTAGGCCAAGGGGACTTCCAGTGCATATGATGATTTATAAAGCATCATACTTTTACTAAACAAACATGTGATTTACAGCAGAGTCCAGTGAAATTCAAAGGTTATATTGCTATATTATTGGTTCACTACCCACGTGACATGGTTATATGTTCTATTTTATGATTATTGTTCTACGTCTTATCAAAGACACCTACTCATGCATGTAGACTGTTGCTATATGGGATAGTGAAATCAATAAACGTTCAGCGTAATGTTCAGTGTCCAATGTTTAAGGTTCAATGTTCAATGTTTAATAATCAACGTCCACCAGGTGTTGTTCACAGTTTTTACAAATTCGCAGTTCATGCGAATTTAATGTTCCATGACCAATGTTCAAGGTGCAATGTCCAATGTTCAATGTTCATTATTTATTGTTCAACGTGCAAAGTTTAATATTCAGTGTTCATTGTTTATTGTTCAATGTGCAATGTTAACATTCAATGCGTTTTAATGGCTCTTTACGTTATAGATTATATGAAATGAAATAAACTTTTCATAACAAGAATTCCAACAAGTGGTGTTTAAGGGTTAGAACCCTTTCTTTTCGTTGAATTTATGAGTTTATATGAATTTCTTATGGTAGGTTTATTGAGCATGGCTATTTTAGAGTTTAAGCTGTTGGAGCGACTGCTATTTCCCTTGCTTTGTGGTTTAAATATACTATAAGGTAAGTGAGCTCTTCGAGGGAAGGAATTGCGAACAACTTTTGTAAGTTATTCTTGCATTTGAAGTATTGTTTTGGGAGAGGGGGTTATCCACTGAGCGATTGTTGCTCATTCCCACCTATTATTATTGTTCCCTTCCCAGGTTTATGAAATATCAGGTAAAGGTCGGGCCAAGTAAGCCGAGATGGATTACTGCTATCCTAGGAACAAAGCTACATGCCCTTCATGTGAGCTGCAAGTTGTATTGTGATGTATGGTTTATTGTTATGTAATTTAAGTCCTTGTGTGCCTGTGTTGCATATCATCTAGAGTCGCTCTGTACGGCCATGTGAGCCGATCATCGTTTAGCTAAGGTTGTTTATAGTTGGGATGTAACCCCAGTACTCCGGTCGCGCAGTCCGTGGAGTTGTACTTTTATTGTTCCATTGTTTTAGTATTGAGCTGCGCTGGTTGATATGCTCCGGACGGGTGGCCTGTAGAGCCGTGAACTCCGACGGGTAGCCGTTGAGTTGGTTTTATTATTGCGTTTAATTGCAGAGAATTTAATGTAAGGCTTTAAGCCTGGAAAACGGTCAGTTTTCAGGGAAAACTCTGTCCGCTTCGTCCCAGAATTTAAAGAAAAACAAAGTACAACTTTAACACTCCTAACCTAGGGTTGGGGGCGTTACACATGCAGCAGAAGGAAGAGATGTAAATGCTATCTACAATTTAATAATCTACTCTTTACAAGGAATTGTACGAAATTGGTATAATGGATTATCTGCAGTGGTAAGAAATATAATAGAAGCAGATGTAAAGAACAATCTCGCAAATGCTATAGAACATGGAGTATGGACTTTTGAGAAATATCTAATTGGACAATTTCAAAGATACGATTATTCTCAAAATGTTGAACTTAATAAATTCGAATCAAAAAAGGAAGCATTATATAAACTAACTAACCTAAGAATTTGCAATTTATGCAACTATAAAAATTTCTTTTGTGAATTTGATAAATATTATTATAACCTTTATAATTCTACACAAGACCAAGAACTGTATATCCAATTACTTTTAAACAAATTCCCACATCCATGGAATAAGTATTTTTCAAATAAATTTAAAATTTTTGTCAAAAATCCTACTGTCATTAGAAGTGTAGCAGCAGTTCAATCTTGCATAAATCAAGAAATGATGCAACTATATTTACAAGAACAAAGAAGAAGATATAATAAAGAAGTTATACTATGTTGTGAAAATGTTACAGAACCAGGACAATACGAATGTGAAAATTATCCTAACTTTCAGCCTTAACAGAAGAGAACGTCAAAACAGACTGGGAAAAAACTGTCCCCAAGAAAAACTCCAAAGAAAAAATTTTTGAAAAAGAAAAAATTTATTCCAAAGAAAACAAAAACAGAAAAGGCAAAAACTGAAAAAATCAGTCAACAAACCTCAAAAAAGTAGTAAACATTTTCGACATAAAAACTTAACTCAAGAAAATTATAATCCACAAAACCGATACTATAAAAGAAGTAAGAAACAACTTCATGTCAATGTTGGAATTGTGGAGAAATTGAACATAAATCAATTGATTGTAACAAGAGAAAGGCAAATATAGTGAAACTATTTTCAGAAGAATTTGAAGAAAAACAAACTGAACTTTATCCAATAAATGTTAATATAAATGAAGTAATTTCAAGCTGTTATAAATCTATTAGCTCTAAAATGAAACAAGTACTTCAGAAACTGAAAGTTATTCAGATACAGTAGATGAATATTAACGAAACGGAAATAATGCAACAACAAGAATAAGAAAGCAATGAAAATTATATTGGAATAATTACTTCCAACCAGAAACTCTAATTATAGCAACTGATTTATCTTTAAGAGACCCTCGAAATCTTATGAAAAAACTAGATGATTTTCTAATACGAAAATTAATAAGACATTTTAAGCTTTATATTACATAACAATCAGTTAAAATTCAACATCCACAGGGACACGTCCGATTAAGATTAATGACTCAAGAAATAAGTGATAAATTCTTAGCAAAAATTTCCACTAAAGACAGAAAATTAATTAAGTATGTACATTTACAAGGAATACAAATTGCAGTCAATGCTTGCTTTAAAGAAGGAATCAATTCACCTATCATTCTATCATTACATGATCAAAGATTTCGAAACATCCAAAACAGCTATCTAGGAACATTACAAGGTCATCTAATTTATAAAAAAATAATTTTTGAATGCTATCCGAATTATTTGGTTACTCTGCAAAGTAAAAATATAGAAGACATTTTAAATTTGCAATTTAAACTCTTAACATATATTGGATTACAACTAGGAAATGATGTATTATCCTTTTACTACAGAGGCTTATATATTTTTTTCAATACCAACTTTCCAATAAAAGATGTAAAACAAACAGGTAAAATAACTGTAGATCTGATGTTTTCAACCATCAGTACCATTATATCTCCTCCTATGCAGAAAGCCAAAATACCTGCATTAACAGACTTTCAATTAGTTGAAGAAGATGAAGTATCAACTAGTTATCAAGCACTTAGACTTTCTTATACGGAAAAGGAAGACGAGTAGCTAATCAACCCGTTTTGACACGATACTGCAGTACAACAACTATACCCAGGTTTAAACCTCCATTGATAACAACTAATCATAGTAGCACCTACAAACTAAAATTAGAATATTTTAATGGTCAAACATACATCTCTAATAAAATCCTTATAGATACAGGTGCATCACAAAGTCATTATATACCTCTCTCCATAGCAGTCTCATTAGCATCAGAATATAAATTTGTTACTTATGATGGTCAACGAATAACTCTAAATCAAATGTGTAGAATAATACTGAAAACTCATAATTCTACTCTATTAGAATTTGATTGCTATATTGATCATTCTATAAAAAATGAATTTTACCATATACTCTTAGGTATTAATTTTCTTGACCAATATACTAACTATGAAATTGGTCCTACCCATATAACCCTCATCAATCATCACACTACCATTATTCTTGAACGGTTATGAAGCAACTGGAAATACTTATTCTTACGTATATAGATGTAACTGTCAAAGAATTAGACATCACTGCGATGGCTTTGATTGACACAAGTTCCGAAGTTACCTTCTTTCAGGACTTTTTACTTCCCAAATGGGACAGACTCCCATCTGATCGAAAAATTCGAATCAAAGATGTTCATCCCATTCCTACCTATTTAGATTTGGTCCAGAATAATGCTTCCATGATATTAGGCAACAAAATTCTAACTATACCAACCGTTCTACAATATAACTCTGGTTATGATATCTTATTAGGAATGATTTCGTTAAACAGTTTGTCAAATTTACACAAACTCCGTATACCGTCTATCTTACTACAAAATGTAGTCACACCTTAAAAATTTCGACTTTAAAACAGCCATACAGAGTACGCACGAAGCGTAGTGGACACGATTATGAACAAATCGCACTCAAATACAAGCCCAAAAACCTACTTTTATGGTTATATAATAAAGAAAGATGACCTATTAGCAAAACTAAAAAGAATCTGTTCTGAAAATCCATTGCAATTCTGAAAATCAGAATATCCTAGAGCTAAAATAGAGCTAACACAAGAAATATATATCAAAGAAAAACCAATGTTATACTCTGAAGAAGACATCAAAGAATTTTCCATATAAATAAAAGAATTACTAGAAAAAGGACTAATCAGACCATCCAATTGAGCATACTCTTCTTCAGCCTTTATGGTATTCAATAAAGCAGAACGACGACGAAAAAAGGCTAGAATGGTTATAAACTATAAAAAACTAAATCAGTTTACAAAAACAGATAACTATTTTCTACCTAACAAAGAAGTATTAATTAACCTTGTAAAAAACAAAATGTTCTTCTCAAAATTTAATTGCAAATCTAGCTTTTGGCAAATTAAAATGGAAGAAACATTAAATGTACAGATTTTAGTATTCCTCAAGGTTTTTATGAATGGATTGTTATGCCTTTTGAACTAAAAAACGCACCAAGAATCTTTCAAAGAAGAATTGACAATGCATTTAAACACCTTCACAACTTTCTTGTGATCTATGTAGATGATATCTTAATAAGTTCAGATACTCTTGAAGAACATCGAGAACATTTCAACACATTTCTAGAGACAGCTATCAAATAAAGAATTTGCCTTAGTGAAAAGAAAGCCGTTATTGGAGAAAAAAAAATTGAATTTTTAGACTTTGAAGTTGGTATAAATGGAATTAGTTTACAATCACATATCTCTTGAAAAATCACAAAATATCCCGACCAACCACGAACAAAGAAACAAATTCAAGGTTTCTTAGGACAATTAAACTATGGTAGTTCTTACATACCAGATTTAGCAAAAAAGAAAAAAGATTACAAAGTTTACTCAGAAAAAACAACACTCTTGTTTGGACAGATAAACATACAGACACTGTTAAAAAAATTAAAAGAAGAATGTTTACAACTCCCTTGCCTTAGGCTTCCTGAACCTGATGATAATTTAATTTTACAAACAGATACTTCTGATAAAACATGGGCAACAGTTTTAATGACAGATTTAAATGAAATTTGTGGTTATCATAGTAGAACTTTTTCCGAACGTGAAAAAAATTATAATACCATGGAAAAAGAACTCTTAGCAATTATTAGAGGAATTACGAAATGGAGACTCTTTTTACTACCTAAACCATTTAAAGTTTTAACCGATTACCAAGCAGCAATTACCTTTGTAAAACAAGCATTAGATAATGGACCTCACATGTGAAAATTGCATCGATGGCAATTATTTTTATCTCAGTTTAATGCAATATATGAGCATGTTGCAGGAAAAAAAAATTTATTACAGATTATCTAACTCGAGAACGTGAGCTCAGAGGATAAAGGCAAAGCACCTATGGAACAAATCGACAGTGAACAGCTGATTTGAAAGTTTGAAGACATTTTGATTAATGTTAATGAATACTGTGAAGCTGTGAATGAGAAAATTGAACTTATTAAGGAAATTGTCGTTGATCTCAGAGCTGATCTTGGAAAAGCTCGAGACCTAACAACATATTTCCATCAAACTATTGAACATCTCAAATTGAACTCTTCTAAAATGGATTTGAAAAAAGTCCAATTCGAACTCTCAGAACTCTCCTTTCGCCAAAATCAGGGAAACGCTTCACACCCCTTCTCTGAAGAAGAGAAAGAGAAGCATCAATTAAAAGCTAAACTATTAGCTTCAAGACCAGTTATTCAAAGTATTGGCATTCGAGCTATTGATCTATCAAACTCTTTTTACAGAAACTATTATGAAGCAACAGTGCTTGCTTACCAAAGGATTTCTAGCTTACATGAACTCTACTATAACTCAAGGGATTCTCTTTTTCCCAGAATACTTGCTTTTAACAAAGCAGATCCTGAGATTATCTTTGAACTCTTTACCTATGGTTATTAAATTATCTTTACCTAAGCCTTAGTATTATCGAACTCCAAAATTTCCCAATGAACTTTAAGTATGCTGTTAAAAAATTCAGCAAAGGATATGCCTACCTTCACTTCTTTTCTATCTCCCCAGAAAAAGATGAAAACACTATTTGTCCCTCCGTGTATATGGTGGAAATTACTCATGTCAATCCCAAACAGCCCATCGCAGCTGATAAAAATAAACACTCCAAATTTCCCATTTTTGACATCTCATGGATCAACTATAAACGGTCTACTGGAGCTTTAGCTATCAAATGCCAAAGCGAAAGGCTAATGACCAAGGGAGCAAGAGCTCTTTATTATAACGATAATCTCATCCTCATTACTACTAATGGAGCAGAAAATGTCTCCGTTGATGAACAACTTTTTGACTTTAGCTATTCACTTGAGCCCAAAAAGTTTCCAGGCAGTACAGCTGTAAGCGCCATGTTTACTGACCTCTACAAGGCCGAAAAAGAAAAAGAAGAAAAGCATATTCAGTTTGCTTAACTCTGTCATTATGTGAGACATAAGGGACCGCAACTTTATCAACTTTTATCTCTACCGACACTATACGACAATGGACATCAAACAACTCTATCAAGAATGGGGATATATTATCTATAAATCTTATCTTTTCGATGGGAATCTTATCTTTTCAGATTCTCATGATTAAGCGCTTATGTCATGGCGCACCCCATTTCCCTATAAATAAGGCAGTCGATTTCAGAAGAGGGATCGACATTTGTAAAACAAAAAAAAAACAAAAGGAAACACTCCCTCAAATCTCTCTGTAAGAAATCTCTCAAAATGTTCTAATTTCCTCCCTTTGGGAAAGGAGAATGATTATCAATGAAATAAAAGGAAAATCTTTCCTCAAAACTTTGTATGTATAGTTCTGTTACTACAACCTTGATCAAAGAAATAGTATTATCAAGGGAAAGGAGAAGGTCTAAACCAGTAGGTAAGTCTCGCATCAGGTGGAGTAAGATGAGCTCAAAGGAGTAAGACAGATCCAACTGTTGAAGGTATAATTTCTTTGATTCAATTTTCTTTTAATAGAATTGCATGATATTTAATTTGAAATTTCATTTGATAATTTAGTATCTGATTACCACCATTAAAAGTTTGACAGACCCCTATCACATTAAATAGTGTGAATCATTTTAACAATTCAAAAAATGATTTTATCGCTTTTTCCACAAAAAAACCACTCGTTTCACTATTAATAGTATCAGAGCCCTATATTCAAAACTAATCTTGCACGTAAGTACAACTATAATGGATTTGTTTAAAAACAAATTACAATCGAACTCAAAGTTAGACAGAGATGGTAACTATTTAGCAGGACAAAGTTTTAATTTACCAGAACTAAAACACTATACGCAAGAAGGAGCATGGGACTATTTGAGATCTTTTGATTTAACTCCCAGAAGTATTAGACAAAACTTGTTAAATCACTATAAGAATAGATTAAACTATTTATCAACCATACCGAATGGGTCTATCCCATAACTATAAATTTATTAAAAGATAACATTGCTCTGTTAGAAAGAACTTTTGAATATTCTATTTGGATTCAACCAAATATGAACAGTAATTATTCTCAAATAACATATTATACAGATGAAGAAGAAGAAGTGGAACCAACACCATAAAGAAACTTGCAAAACAAGTACAATTTTACGAGACGACATAGTAATTATGTCACATAAAATCAAAATTTCACATGATCGGGTAACCGTTTGCTCACCCCTACAGGATGAGGGTAATCATTTTGCATTTCCTTGCTGTCATATCAAATCTAACTCTTTTCACATGTAATCCTATCTAGGTAGGCCAGTGTTAGTGGTTTAGAATGTCTCTGATGGCTCTTTCATGATCGGTAATGACAAGTAACGCTTCTGTAAAAATATATACTATTATTAAAAAAAAGGTATTGAATCATATTTAAAAAGAACGGTATTTACTTTACGAGATAATAATTCGAAGGTGAGCATATTGAATGAGTCATCTATTTTTTTCTCCTTTTCTAGGAAGTATCTCAATGCACAAAATACCAAGCTAGATCAGCTGGATTGCACGTCAATTGCTCAACCCACGACTAGTACAAGAAGCAATCACATTGGATAATTTATCAGGATTGAATAATTCATCTATTTAATATCTACAAGAAATTTGAGCAGCAAGTGAACTAAAGAATGCGACTTATGAGACGTATTCAATGGCAAACAAATAGAATAATCCATAGTATTTACAAGATATTCGAGCAGCAAGTAAACACAATAAATATTGCAACTTCTATACCTGTCTATATATATACACACGCACATTCACATTCTGGACAAACGTACATGGATGACACTGCACAAGCCAACTAAAAGCTCCCAGCCAAAACAAGTGATGAAAAGATGCAACAAGCAACACATATATTTCAGGTCAGAACCAATGATAAAAGAGTCCGTTTCTGCCACAATCCAATGCAAAATCACGATTTATTGGCATTGTTTTTCTGCTCAACAATGCGTAGGGTTTCTTTCGCCATAGATGAGAATGACCGAGCATTGTCTTGCATCTCTGCTGTTTTCAAGTTGATGCCCTATAAATTTTAGGAAGACAGAGGAATTGTTACAACGTTTGAATTCAATTCTTAAATGAATGAAGCTTTGAATAGGTTTTGTTGGTGGCTAGTTGCCAAACAGTACACAGATTTGACTACAACTGTTTTACATGGATGTAGTTGACTCCCAATTCGCTTAGGCGATGATGATCCACAAAATGATGCTATTCCCATGAGTGCTCTTGTAGAAATTCAGAACTGTACATTAGTGTTGTTCTTTCACAAGCATCTAGATGATGACATGTAGGGAATCCCGTTCATGCTGCATGGCATTTTTTCAGGGTGATATTGGAGAATGGAACAACTGGTTCGAACTAGAACATGTATCTAGGTGTGCTTTCAGGATTGACTAGATGAATAGGCAAAACGAGAAGGAGGTTTTCAGTTTGAGGATTATGATGATGACGATAGTGACACAATCAAGAGTACCTGTAACTTCTTCACATTCTCAGCCAGCTTTGCTTCAGCCATTTTAGCTACACTTGTTTCCTGTAATAAGAACGGAATCCAGAAAAGATGTTATCTGCCAATCCCCATAAGAAAGTGAGTTAAGGGAAATAGAGAATCAGCGATATGTGAGAAAGACGATGAGCATAATCAATTGAAGGTAACTAGATTTGTAGTGCTGGATAATTGTCTATCAATTATTATTTCCAGATGGGCCAACTCTATACCCCCCATTCCACACAAAAAAGTTGAAGCTTCTAAGTTCCAAGAAACCAATAATAATGCAAATCCTCGATTCTCCACCAATATACCGCTGTTTGGCACTTCAACAAATGCATAGATTGGTGGAAGATCTAGGCAAAGACGCATGGTTTTTACGGACAGCTATTAAAACCAATGCCCATCCTGTATATGCAATAAAAGGCAAAATGAGTACGATATGTTCTCACATTAGGAGACGAAAACCCGTATTTCTTCTTGATCTGATCGACCGCCTCAGCCTTCCCGTTTTGTGGTTCTTCCTCTGTTGGATGTTTCTCATTCTTTACTGTCATTTGTTTCAATTTCCCTGAAAAAGGCATAGTTTCAAACCAGTGTAAAAGCCATCTGACAGCTTCTTCTTCATCCGTGTTGGCAAAGCAGGCAATATGCCACAAAAGCAAACATACTTTGGGTATGATTAATTCATGAACTGCCCTCCATGAGATGCTGAGTATGGCACAAAGGCACACCCATTTCCAAATCCATAGCTTAAAGTCTCAGCAATAAGGTCTTTTTAAAAAATTGCTCCTCTTGCTCCGTTATTTCTTCTTCTCTTTTATTTTGGGGTTTTTTTTGGGGGGTGGGGGGGGGGGGGAGGTTGCCTAGTTGCCCTTTGTAAATTGCAAAGGGGCTGTATTTTGTTGGATCCTAGATTGAGAGGATGTTTATTGACGACTGCTCTGTTGGAACAGAAGTACAGATCCTATGTGAGCATTTCACTTTAATCTTCCATAACTTCAGGCAGTCAAGCTGAAAAAAGTTGCCCAAAAGTCAACTTTTCAGCTACACAGCATGTCAGAAAGCAGCTCATCTGAGCTATTGAGATTGATATTTGTGTTCTGTTCCCCCATTATATGCAAAGAATCAGGGAATTTCATTCAGCAGATTTCATTGCTTGTAAGCCAAAAAGACTAATGTACTCACCTTTGAAAGACTGAAACTTGCTTGCTAATTTCTGCTTATTTAGCAATGCCATCACATTGTTTCCCTTCGGTTTTTCATCTAGATCATCAAGATCAATGTCATCTGCAGACAAATCAAAGAGAGACAAACACATCATTCCTCATTTTTTTAAAAATATGACCTAGTAACTGGTCCAACTACAGCTTGAAAAACAACATAAGCACAATTAGACTCATAAAATGATTTGGTAGACTAGAAGAAGATGGAATGAACACCATGTTATAAAAATCAATGCAGAGAGAAAAAAATTGAAGTGTCCGTCTATCCATACTGACAATCACCCATACTGGGCTTTGCATGTCATACAATGTATCTGATATCTCATCCAAGTCAAGCATATCAGGAGTGTGATCGCTTACCAATATCCAATTGATCATCATTCTCCAATGGAGCATTATCTGTATTTTCAGCATCTGCAGGAAAATTGGAAACTGAAAAAATTGTGAAGAGTTCTCCAAAACCTGCTTTGACATCTTCTGCTATAATATCAGCTCCCTGGTTTGTCTTACTTCCTGTTACATCTTTGAATACAGAGCCAAATATTCCCTGCCAAAATATAAGGTATAGTACACTCAATCTTGGTACTTTGAAGTCGACATGAAGCAAGGAAATGCTTAGATATTAAACTGTTAATACCTTCTTCTTTTCTTTGTGGGGGACCGCACGAGGAGAAAGCCCATCCTCTGAAGCCATCAGATTCTTATCATAGACTTGGGCAAAGGAATCCAAGTGTCTAGTGAAGTTGAAGGAACAAGTGAGTATGGATAGCATTCAGCAATAGAATCTTGTCCATCATCAATTAATAATTCACTTTTAAAAACTAGGGAATCAGTTTATGATTGTTTAAAACTTTTCAAAGGCTGGCGATCTGTTGGGCTTTAAAAATCTACTTCTAATTTTCCTGCTTAGAGACAATGTTTTCATCATCTCTCTTATCTTGACTCTATTGTTCTTTTCGTTTTTTTTTGTTTGGGGGGGGTGGAGGAGTGGTTAGTGGATGTCTTTCGTTCCCATTACTCCACTGATGTAGAGAAGTGAGTTAGAACTAGGAGTTGATTCTAAGAAATCAACTTGGATAATGATTCACTTAGCCATTTTTCAGCACCTGTTTTTACCATGCGATACTTTTAGGAGTTATGAATGAATGCATGGGCACATGAAGGTGGACAAACATGCACGTACCTATATCTTTCATTTTGGAGCAACACTGAAGCAACAGCTATTTCTTGATCACCCCTTGCCTGAACCAGGAAAAGAAAAACCCTAAGACATATTTTAAACATATCAACATTTAAAAAGATAACACAGAAGAGGAAAATATTAAAAACATAAAATAAAAGTGCACCATTATAACTTCCCCGTCCACAGAACAGCACATGAAACGGTCAGCAAATGAATTTGGCTTTGAAGGAGAGTGCATAAAACTCTTAAGTGCAGTTTCTTTTACAAGAGACAACTGTGGCAGAGACCTAGAATTTCAAAATGAGTGCTTTAGTAACAGCAATAAAGGAGAGATAATAATAACATAGGGGCTTCACGAATGTCAGCGTCTGTTATTTCACTTAGTTTCTTCAGTTAATGATGAACTATCAAGGTGAGATACAATCAACTTCTCACTTTCTCTGATATGGCAGAGACATCTGTATTGATTGGTCCTCTACCTCAAATTCTAGGTTTGTCGGGGCCTTTTCCATGTCCCTTAGCCCAAGGCTGGATTGGACAGGGCTACGGACCACTGTCTACAGTCAAGGTGAAATTTCAGAGAAGTGAAAGTGTACAAGGTCTAACCAACCTTATTTCAATCTTTCCACAGCAAAACAGAAGTATAAGTCCCGCACTGGAGTTACTGCCGAATGTTGATGCAAAGCAACAAGAGGACTGGAACTTTTTTTTGTACCATACTTTCTTAACCCCTTGAGCTACATGTTCTAATGAATATATATATGCAGCTTTCTCTGAACACAGCAACAACAATGATTGTTTTCTTGCTGCATGCTCTGTGGATGTTGCTTCTGCACAATTTGATATGTTGGACTTGTGACCATCAATCAAGCATACACGAAAAGAATGCTAAAAATGAACGAAAAGAAAATCGAAGACGTTCTGCTTAAGACCCTTGACGGAACCGCAAATACTTTACTCTTTCCGTGAACGTCATTGTCTCAAACTACAAGCATAAAATTTAATTCTATGAAAGTGGTATAGTGTACCTATTATCTGCATAAAAAGGGCCTTGAAGGGTTTTTTGGGTTGCACCACTCTGCTGCTGAGTATATTACCAGAATCAGCCTCGAGGGCCAATGTAGATGAATCTCTTGCTGCCAGAACCAATATCTTCTTTTCAAAACCTTGAAAATCACAAGCTGCAAACTGCGAAGATATGATGTCTGCAGAGAGCTCGGTTCCAATTTGTTTCTGGTACAAAAGAGAGGGACCTTCTATGTCAATAACAGAAACCTGCAAGTCAATAACAGAGAATCAATTAATGGTTTTTGGTACTAATTATGGCGACTACTTCTATTCACCTGCTGAAGAGGCATATATGGCTACATAGAGACAAATCTTGAACGAATTCAATGATCTTTCAGGACTTCCATGATGGAGATTTCCTCAAGTGATTTCATGTTGAAGGCTTTAGAACCGATAAAATGCATGTAGGTTGTGAGCTGATGAAGAGCATGCAACTTCGGACTCCATGGTGAGACAGGAAGAGTTTTTTATTCTTTGATTTTCGACAAAAAGTCACTATCATTCAAAGCATGAAAGGCAATTGCATGTTGTATAAGCAAAATGCATTGGATGACTAAGAGGTACGTTGAAGGGGGGGTAAAAAGTGGCAAATGCAGAGGAAAGCAAGGCAAAAAATTTGAAAAGCAGGTCAAAGTAGTTGAAAAGCTACAAAGAGAAGGGAGATGGAACAGAAGCTTACATGTCCTTTTTCAGATCCTACAGCAAGGTGACTTGAACTACTACGTAAGTTGAAAGAAAGTACACATCCATTGACTTTTATAAACTTGACACTTTGTATGATGTGATTGCCCCCTTTCTTGGAACCTCCTGCACTCATAGCAAGCTTACTATTTTAGAAATATCTACCACCTATAAAAGAATAAGCAACTAAAGGTTGAACGTTCCTACGCCAGATTCATTCTTCCCTAAAAAGTGACACAATCTGAAAGTGATCACACCAAAAAAAAAAAAAAAAAAAAAAAAAAAAAAAAAAAAAAAAAAAAGATATAAGCTGAAAGGGTACAACTTGACATTAAGCATCAGCCACAGATAGATTCAACAGGACAGAACAGAAATTCATCTCTATCAATGTAGTTATTCACAAATATCAAGTAGATATGCCAGTCTAATAAGACCTTCACATTACAACATGCTACAGCTTCACAAAACCTCCAAAGTGAAGCCTGGCATGGGCTATGCTTTCACAAGACCTCCACAGTGAAGCCTGGCATAATCTGTCTGAAAGAAGTCCTAGCACATTTAATATTTCACGTGTTGATGATAAAACCTGTTCTTTCTAATCCTACTTATCATATATGAAGCATTTGTTTGGGCGATGACTGGAGTTCGGCCTATAGTAATGCTACTTGTGCACTGCAAGATCTACTAGCCATTGGTAGCCTAATAGAACTGCCTTCTTTTGCTGTTCAAAAGTGGAGGATTTTTTTTTTGGGGGGGGGGGGGACGAACCAGAGAGACAGACAGAGAGAGAGAGAGGGTCATGATCAAATCCAGGATAGGAAGCAATTTACCAGATAAAGAAAAGAAGCTATTCTCTGTGGGAAAGGGTTCAGGCTTAAACTGGTACATACGAACCTGAGAAGCAAGAGTATAAAGACGCATTTAACAAAAGGGGGTAACTTAATCAGCATATCACAGTTGTGAAGTAAATCAGGACGAATATTACCGTTCCACTTTTGTCACCAGAAAACAGATGCCGTGATTCAGTACAGTAATAAATTGCTGTTACTGCTATGCCAGTCTGAGAAGAATCATCCTCACTCTGCAAGACAAGACAACAATAAGCCAAGAGAGCTGTAAATCAAGGATAAAGTTTGCCATGAAAGATCCTACTAGCATACAGGGACCCATTCTTTTGCTTCATGATCCTTATAGAACAGTTGCTTTTTCCTATGAAAAGCCTGTTTTAATAAAATGCAACATCCCAAATATCGGAAAAGTTACTTGTAAATACAATAAGCAAGTCGTTTAAGTATCTTCCTTCTCATCAAGTGAAGTTCCTCAAACAAGTTTCTAGTTGCAACGCCGAACTTCCTCTTCGTGTTTTTTTCACAATAATTTTCTATGTTAATTTTTGGTTTTTCTTCATATTTTTTCCTTTCTTGTTGATGGTGTTCCGTCATTTGCAGCGTTCTTGAATTGGATATTCTTGTAACATACAATTAGGCATGTTTTGCTAAAGGGTATAATTTCATCCATGGCAACGCACGCATCCATGCATCTGGTTGCAGTGTGTTAAGAGTAAGGGAAGTTAGCTATCATATTGCTGAGTTGGACCAATGATGTAAGGGAGTTGGTTATGAATATGTGGTCTGTAAATAAGCAGGGTATGATATAAGAAGAGGCTCTCACATTCTGTAAACCTCAGAAAATTTCATTCCCAAGATGCCATTTCCTTCCAGTGTTCTCATTGTCTCCCCCCCCCCCCCTTCTCTCTTAGCTTCAATGGCTCCAAATTAAGCACAGGCTGGATTTTATCAGAGCTATCACAGTGTAACAAAGTTGAAAGGAAAAAAAACATTACCTGTTGTGTTATCGATAGAAGGGGGATTAAGAGGGGGCATGAAACATCCCAGAATTTTATAGTTCCATCACTATGACCTGTTATATACAAGTTCTTAATTCTTGCAAATCCAGTGAAACGAGGTGGATCAGAATGCTTTGATTCAGAAGGTAGAAGGGATGGGATAGTTTTCACAGTTGACACGTAGTCCTGCAGACATCATTGCATATATGAGTAATGACATGAGTAATGATGAGCAGGAAACAGGAAAGGTAGCAGCAAATTGATGGTGGTATTACCTGATCTTCAGACCCTATAGTATTAGAGGAGTTTGTGATAAATTGAGCAGAAAGAATGCTTGAGTCAGAAAATGGCAGTTTGATCATCACTTCCCTTGGAATTGAAGGTGGCGATTTCGATTGAAACTGCAACAAGTACTTTTCAATTGCATGATCATCATAGGCATACATTTGACCTGATTTTCCAATCAAGAGGAGAAGCCCATGTTTATGCTTGATGTGCTCATTGGAGCATGAAATGATCTCCAAATCAAGACATGGCTCCAGCAGCTGAAGCCCAATTTTGATTGTCCGGGATTCAGCATCATCGTTCAACAAGATCACCTGCCACATCAGAGTTAAATTAGCTCAAAACGCCACCAAAATTGTCCAAATAGTTCTAAAATAAATAATATGAATATCCACATCCATCAATGCTGCATGTGTCATTCAGATGAGATGTAAAACAGTCCAGAGCATTTGATCTTGAACATCCATGAAATTAACTTAGAAGTATGATTTTGTCCAATTCAACATTATTTTTCATTTTAGATTATATCAGACAACGTAGAATAACCAACGTAGTTGTCAGCTACTTCTGACTTGGTGCAATGTAGAAGGCTAGCCATGCTTGGTTACTTGAGTACTTGACCCCCTCTTCTACCATGTGTTGTAGATTCCAGAGGGAATTTGATGGATAGCTAGAGTTCCTCAAGTTTGAAACTGCAAAGCACCAGAACACATCCAATGTGGATGCTACACAGACGTCAAAATCATGGTCAGAATCATATCTAGATACCTGAACCAAGTTTGTAGGAGTGGCATCGGAGGCACCCATTGCATATAATCGACTCGATTTCCCATCTGAGTAAACCCACTTCAAAGATGCAATGGGAACTTTTTCCACTCTGTAACCAAGATTGAGCTTAGAAATGTGGCCAATTTGCGACTTGTATGAATCTTTACTCATTGAAGAATCATTCCCAAGCTCTGAATTAGAAGGGATGGAATAGATGTGTATATCCCCAGTGCTGTAGCCTACAGCAACTTTACTGCCAAAGGGGCACGCCCAGCATGCAGATATTACTTCTTTACTTTCCTGTGAAGAAAGTTGTGTTGTGGTTCTGCCAGCTGCGAAAATAGATTTGCTTTCTTTGATGTCCCACAATGACAGCAGCCCATCAGCATGTATAAAAAGGATCCTGCATTGGAAGAAAAAGACACAAGGAATGGGCATTTAACTAAAACTGGAAGCTCGATCAGAAATGCTAGGAATTTGTTCTCCTCCTCCTAGTATGGGTCCCGCTTCTGCAAAGGTCTAGGAAAATGCTAGGAATTAGTTCATCTTTTGAAAAAAGGCCACTTATCTTCTGAGGATCCAGATAACCACATTTAAACAAACCTACCAATATCCTCTACTCTTCTAGAATCTAGACTGAATGAACAATTGAAGTTAAAACACACTTGTAACTTGGACGCTTGGGCATCAACTGAACTCGGTGTCCTTTATGGGCTTTGTTATCAATGACAAGCTGAAAGAAATTATGTGGATGAGCCCTTCACACCCCATTTGTTTTCTCTTGGTTCATTTTTTACAGCTTACAAATAAAATGTGATGAATAAAACCAACATCTTGCCGAAAGCTGTCGAGCAGGACAGTTGATAATCCTGGATAATCTTAAGGAAACATCCTTTCTGCATTGTCTATTATCCAGACTCAGCCAACTAGAGTGACGCTTAGACTTCTCTAATCTGTATTGCACAAGAGTAATGTGCAAGAGAGATATGTCACACATGGACTTTTAAGTTTGGTGCAAATGAGGTGGGAGTTGAGGAAGGGGCTGCCGTTGAGACATGGCATTGACATGAAAATCAATTGTACTTCTGTAACTTCAATGTGCTTTACAACATCTAACATCATACCAAGAAAGCAGCTAAGAAGCTAGAACGGACATTAAAGAATGTAAGCTCATGGGGTTCCCTCATTATAGAAGTTGAAAAACATTCCGATAGCACTTAACAAACTACCTCTTGTTTCAGACAATAAAAATATTTTCTGCATTTTGTGCAATTTTTTCAATCAAGACTATCTACTAAATATTGTTTAACTGTTTGGACACTATTTGAAACAGAATAGAGGATATTACGTAAACTACCTCTTGCTTTCTGCAGTTGGCTGGGGTGATATAAACATTATAGCAGTGCCACCAGCAGCTTCATCAGTATCTCCTGAAATAGGCAAGCTATAATATAAAACCAAGGCGGGCATTGGGGGGGGGGGCGCCAAACAATATTCACACTGTTGTAGTGGAATTGAAATACAGATATATCAATCAGATAAACGAGCAGTTAACTAGCTCTTCCTTCATATAAAATCCAATTTGTTTGCCCAAATCAATAGATCCTGACAGTTCCTAAGCTAGAAATCCAGAGGATAAAATTATTGCAAAATTATAATTTGAATCTTCTCTTTCAGCAGTGAATCTAGGCACAGGACAGCCCAAGTCCATAGCAATAATAAATCAAATTAAAATTGTATGATGAAATTTAAAACATGCAGAAAGATGTTATCATCAGGTAACATACCATGTGAAGCTGAGCAAGGGATCCAGTACTTCATTCTTTCTATGTGACGGTCTTGATTAAGCTTCCATACAGTGACATTACCAGCAGAATCTCCTATAAATCTGCCAACATAAATGAAAGATTTAGGGAAAAAGAGTGATAAACTCCACTGCTACAAAACTATGCCACTATGATTCCTCCGGATATCTAGGGAGGTGAAGATACATGTAGGCCATATACTTGACAAGTAAAAAGGTTTGTCAGAAGGATCCTCAGCCAAAAGATTTCAGAGAAGGCGAATGCCAACAGGATCCATTAGAAGTGTTCAAGTACTTACATGAAGGAACACTGGTGCATTATAGTAAAAGATGTGATCTCTTTCTCAAAATCATGTACATAGGACAAAGTCTTTCTGTCAATGTCCCAAACCTAAATGAATCAGTCATAACAAAAGCATTAGAACTGCAGATGATTGGAAGAAGATTATGGGCAACGGAATGAGCAGCATAATTTAGATCCTGGAGAGTCTACCTCAATTTGGTTTTTCAACGTCACGTTCAAAAGAATGCCTTGGTTGTAGACAAACTACAATGCCGATCACGGTGTTAATTAATGTGTTTCAAAAGCATTAAGCAGGAGCAATCTTATAGTTAAACGTCCTAAATCAAAGAATCAAAGCTTAGAAGGATTGGGCGAGCATATGGACACGTAAAAGTAGAATGGCAGCTTGACTTGACAACCTGCAAAAACTTGCTAGGCTGCACATCATTGGATTCCAACAGAGCTTGAGTGTTGTCTTTTCCCAGTAACTTGATTTGTCCATTCCTGCAAGAAGGCAAACATTCACTTAAAGAACACTTCTTCATTGATCCTAATAGCAATAAGTTCTGAATATAATATCTAGGCAATATGATCATATTCAAACAAGATACATGATCGAGGAGTTTCACCAAACTTTCGAAAGTTTGTGTTAAAGAACATCAATGCCATCTGATCTCATGGCATTGTGAAGCTGGATAATAACATTATTCACAAAAGTCACCAATTAGATGAAGTGAAGTCTTTACTCTTTCATGCAGTAGCTAAATTAGAGGCATCACAACTTTTCAAGTGCTTTTATGCGGGAAAACATGTAGGCATATGACAATGATAGCATATACTAGAAAAGCAACCCAGCAGCTGGTGACTTACTTTGTTGATACTGCAACAATCTTCTGAACTGGGTCATAAGCCAACTTAGCAGCTTCAGATGGAATCCCATAGTGAAAAGCTAAACGAGGATATACATTTTCGGCTTTCAGACTTTCCACGTTTCCTCCAGGCTGGAAAAGAATATATTGTTAATGTTAAATAGATCAAAAGTAATGTTTTAGTGAAATTAGCAAGAAAGTATCACTTCATCTAGACTCCACATTCCTGACCAACCTTCGGTGGGATTCCCCTTTCTCATTGAATTTGTACTAGACTTCGCAGTTTGCACCTTATTTGAACCATAAATTTTATTTAAAAAAATATAATTGAAACAGATTATATTTGTAATTTCTCCCATGCTTGAAATGGTTCTTTCCTTGCATTTTTGGAACTACTCAAAATTCATAACTACTCTTGATGTGGATATTAAACTGCGACTAAACACCCTGATCAATAAGTTAAATGGCATAGAATTACAGAATAATACTACTTCCATTTGAAATTACTTGTCCTTAAAAACAAAAGTTTCATTTATATCGCCCAAAAATTGGACTCTTAGTTCTAAAAGAAACAATTAATTTGAGACGAAATGAATAATAGAGTACGTTTTAACAAAATATATACCAACTTTTTAACTTGTAGAAAGTGGCCCGTACAGTTACAAGAGGCCCAAAATTAAATAATCAAGTGGACTTTACGCCGGGCCTTGACTTCAAATCTCAAGCTAGTAAATAAATAGCCCTTTTGTGGCCCATCGTCCTCCTCCTATTAAATTTTGGTCATTAAACCCTTCCAATTGAAAATCAAAAATCGAAGATTATAATTTCCCTCCCACCAGGGCGTTTCCGATGCCCGAATTCCACCGCCCATCACATGGACATGTTGGAAAATATAAATATACTCCTTTTTTTTTTTTTCTTGTCAAAGAAAACATAAACATACTCCTACCAAACAGAGAGAGATGAGAGAGAAAGAGAAGCATTAGGCGGGCCCATTCTTATCCGGCCCGACCCTGCATATACTGAAGCACCTGACATGCTGACAAATATTACATGTTTGGTCTGTATTAATTTAACGCAAAGGATGACAAAATAAAATTGGCCTAGATTAGTATTTACTTACTTAGACAGTAAACATTTCTTCGACTAATTATTTTCATCAGTGGCCTGCAGTCTATAGTAGCCTTTGCTCTATATATATGCAAGGAGAGCCAATCAGCGAAAGTGATCGAGGTCCTTGTAATAAAATGACACTAAAGATATGATTTTTCTTTTTCTAAAATTAAAAATAAGATCATCAATATTACGGCATCATTTTGGTTTTCCTTTGGGGGCATTCTTATACGAAGAAAAGTGCAATAATACTTAGTTTTATGATGTAAATATGCAATACTAATCAATATATATATTTGGTTAGTATCAATTGAAAATCACATTTATAAATGTACGTTGTTATCTCTTTTTATATATAATTTTTTTTAAACAGAACACAAAGATCGATATGAGTAGAATTTAAACCTAAGTCTCTACTAATAATTTTTTTAAAAAAAATTTAAAAACTTGATCAGTTAATTTGACTGACATTTACCACTACGATATTTTCTTATACTAGGTTTATCTAGAGCTAAGAAAAGCTGACCCGATACGATTACCGACTCGAATCCGACACGAAGTTGAGTGAATTTGAGTATAAATTTTCGACCAGTTTAATTAAATGGTTTGACACGTTCAACCAGTTTAATTAAATGGGTTAGCTTCAGATTGAAATTCTCGACACGAAAAAATACATATTTAACCCGTTTAATTAAATGAGTTAAATAACTCAACTCATTTTTCCATTTGTCATTTATCCATTTACTTTTTATTAGATAATTAAGAATATAAAAATTTTTAAAAATTGTGAATTATGACGAATTAAGGGAATTTTAAAGAGTAATTATTTAATGTGATATGTAAACTTAATTTCTAATACTACAATTATGTATTAGTTGAAGATATTAAATGTATAAATAGTTAATTAGGCGATTGAACTTGACTTGTTTATCTTAAACGGGTTAAGCCGGTCAACCCGTTTAAAAATTAAATGGGTACAGATCAAGATTTTTCAACCCGTTTAATAAACGGGCTAGATTCAGATCGAGAAATTTTTAACCCGTTTAAATTCGACACGAACACAAATCCGACCCGACACTACCGATTACCCACCTATAGGTTTATCAATTACATTAGACAAGACATTGTTGCTACAGACAGTAATACACGTGTTCTCTCAAAACATGTATCCTTGCTTAACAATGACAAATGAAGAAGCTACCAAATTTGACAATTGATAATTGACAACGATTTTACCACTGTTTTCGCTAACTCATTTGTCTGACCTAGAATGAGCCGTTACGGCAACAATAATGCCGTTTTTTGACCAAAAAGCAGTCATACACCTAAACACTAAACAGAGAGCGAGATCCTTCATTCTGATTTCTAAAATTCGGACAAATATGCTGATAAATCACAGTTCACTAACAAACATCCAAATAAAAACAATGAAAAAAAAAAGCACGATTGACGATGCAAGATATCGAAATTGCGGAGATCATCAAAGCGGAAATTCGAAAATTTTGAAATTTAGTGAGTAGATCATTCGCCGATGAATTAAACCACTGCAAACACAAATACTGAGCAGTGGTCTAGATCTGTCAATCAACGATCGACGCCGAATTGATCAGATACGTACGCAGAATCAATGAAAGATCAAAAAATGAAGAACGAAAAAGTGAAAATCATGGAGAGAGAGAGAGAGAGAGAGAGAGAACATGAAATATTCAATTTGAGGTCTGCTGGGTGACTGACCTTCTTGTTAGTTGCCTTCTCCACAAGCTTGTTCACCATAAACATCTTCCAATTCGAACTTGCTCCAACTCAGAAACCAGTATGCGTGAGAGAGAGAGAGAGCGAGAGAGAGACGAGGGCTGAATGACGAAACGTTACCAGTGAAAAGTGAAGGAGAGAGAAAGAAAGGGAGTGAGTGGAGCGGTTGATTTCAGTTAAAAAGTTTGGTTGTCTTCTTCACTTATAAAACGACTAGCATCAACTATCAGCCTTCTTTTTTCTTTTTTTCTTTTTTGGAAATAAATAAGAAAAGAGGGATGAAAATGACAAAAGGGTTTCTTCATTGGTCTTAGATCCCTTATTCTATTAGAATTGAGTTATGATAAGGTTAATAAAAAATAAAACTCTCTCATTATAAATTTTTTAATATATAAAATTTGAATTTAATATTTTAATTAAGAAAAAAATCAAATTATTTAAATCAAATTGTATTAGTAAAAAAAATTAATTAAAATAGGATGGACGGTGGGAAATTTCAGATTTGGTCCGTTTGGATGGAGTTAAACATAGGATCCTTTGCCACGTAAGGTATTAATTCATTGATTGATTGATTGATTTGGAATGAGTGGATTTTAGTGGAAAGAGAAAGGGGCTTGACTACCTTGACTTTTTGCGATGCGCGAGATACCAACAAAACGAATTGCCACGTCGACTACTGGTTTCATCGTATGACTAAGTTACTGGGCTAGAAAAAGACAACTACGTCATAATATTTTTTCTTCTTTTCAATTTTTTGGGAGCACAATAAGTTTGGTCATATTGACTGAAACAATCATGGATTCCTATTTATTCTGTTTCTTGACTCTCATAAAAGTACCGATTTGAGAGAGATTTACACAAGTTGGATTCAACATTTATGATCAACATTAACGTACAGTTTATCAATATTTACTAAATTTAAAATTAAAAAAATTGTTATTTATGCTTTCTGTGAATTCGTACTACTCTCTTAACAAAAAGCATTTAGTCGGATGATAAGTATTGCTTTTCCCAAGCTCTCCATCCGGATTCGACTCGAGAACGAGGAGACACATATGTTGTGCTTTGTGCACGGTTGTGCGGTTCGACTTGATTCCTTGGCTTGTTGCCTTGCCTGGACTTTGGTATCCTTGGACATTCCCACCGACTATGGTCCATTAGTGACTCCTAAGATGGGAGAGCCAATGATCTGGACATATGTGTAAAAATAATAATTAAAAAACTATTGTTTACGCTTTTTGTTAATTCTTACTACTCGCTTGCACATGTGTTTTATAAATTGTTTATCATTTCTCATCGTTTCTGATAGATTTAGACTGTATCTTATTTGCTCAACAATTATAAGTAAGAAAATAAGAAAATAACTTTATATAGACATATAATTGTCAAAACACAAAATTTCTAAATAGAAATGCCTGATCATTTACCCATAGAGTTTGTCATGGGGCGCGGGGGGGGGGGAACAAGTACCAACATTAATCCCTCTTTTGTTTTTCACCTCCCCTCCCCTACAAGAAAGCCCTAATCTATCGATCTCCACCTATTTAAAGAGACTGTCAACAATGCTTTTTGTCGATGGTAAGCCCCGTTTTTTTAATTGAAATTCATAGCGGTCAATAGTTTAATGATTGTTTTTTTCTATAAATAAAGTATGTCTATTCGTATGTAATAGTTTTAGTTTACCTTTTTATGGGAATATTAGTATCTTTTTTAATGAGAGTTGTGTCCATTTAGGTTGGCCAAAGATATTGAATAAAGATCGATTTTCAAATCGCTATAGCACGAATTATGAGTTTCTCATCAAAAGTAAAGATACAAAGTGATCGAAGATTATTCATGACAAGATTGCCATAATTTTGGAATTAGACATCAGTAACATTTGTATTAGTTATTTGAAAATTGAATGTCATAGTTGTATTTTAAATCTACAATTGTTCATTCAGGATTTTCATTATATGTACTATCACGCTTATTATTAATAAAATCGTTATGGATTATTTCAAAAAAAATGTCATAGGGGTGAGCACGGATAACAAGGACGACTTTGGAACCAAAGTAGAATCAGTCAAGCGATTTTGATTCTTAATATGAAGGAACCACTCCGGTTGGCTTTGGTTCCTATAATGATATGAAAACCGAAACCGAGGAACCAATTATGTCCTTGATACATTCCTTTTATTGGTGTCCTTTGCTGGAGGGTAATTCAGTTCACGTAGTTCATCTAGACTTTATTTGTTGTATTCTGTACAGTAATATGGTGCTACTGCTTGTTGGAGAATTGAGATTGGAAACTAGATCGAGTTGGTTGCTATCTTGCTGCCTTGTTGGACTTCCTAGTGATCCAGTGAATATAGTTTGCTATCTTGGTGTTGGTTGTGAAGTTTGGATAATGAGATTTAGGCCCTGTTCTTTTCGTAGTTTAATGAACCCAACCCACTCCTTCCCCCCCTTCCCACTCCTTCCCACACTTAAACAAAAATACTGCTCCTTCCCACTATCACCCACTCCTTCCTCCCCTTTCTCACACTCCTTCATTCAACTCCCCTCTTTATTCAACTCCTTTCAACTCTCGCCCACTCTCACCCACTCCTTCCCCTCTTTTCCCAAACTTAAAAAAAATACCAGTCTTACCAACTCTCACCCACTTCTTCCCCCCTTTTCCATACTCACGCATCCCAAATCCATCATTTCCCACTGAAAAGAACAGGGCCTTAGTCTTGAAATGAAATCTGTTGGGCTATCTACTTTTTTCTTTTTATTTGCAGTACAATACGAAATACAAAACGTTTCTCTTTTTTTTTAAAAAAAAAGTATAGTTAGACACTAAGAGGAACAAACGCGAATATATGACACAGATATGACACGACACTAATACGTGGACACGTTATTTATTCAAAAAAAAAAAAAAAAACTAGGATAGGACGTATAGTAATTAGAAAATGTTTATTATATTCCTTATGTGCTTGTAATTTGCTTCGTGTTGTCAACCATCGATAAGATTGTGTTTAGAGAAGAACAATAGTAAATAGTTCATAGTTGTGCATTCTACAACTATCAATAGCTAAACCCAATTTCTTTACACTATTTATATGTTTTACATGCATTTGAGAGTGTCCGAGAGCATAGTGTCGTGCATATGTCAAATACGGATATGTAAGTGTCTGCGCTTCTTAGATTAGGCACATACTCGAAGTTAGATTGGTTTTGGCTTCCAAAATTTGAGAACCGGTACAACTAATTCCAATTTCATTTTCAAAAAGTGAGGAACTGGTTTGATTTGTTCTGGTTCCGCTTTGGGGGTAAACACCTAGAACCGCTTACTCTTAGTTTGTTATAGTTGAAGGGTATGACCAACTATGCATGCTTCTTATTAGCTCAACACGTACTGCTATACATGGTGTCATTGGCAATGCTAGAGAGTGCGCGCCTGTTCTTTTCGTAGGTAAATTGAGGTGGGTGAAAGGTTGAAGTGGGTTGAATTTTTTTTGATTTGATAAATTAAACTTGATTAAAATAGTGGAAGTGCGTTAAAGTGAGTTGAACTAGATTGAAGTATGTTAAAATATGCTGAGATTGGTATTTTAGAATTAATCCACGGAAAGAACATGGCCTACATCAAGGTTCAAGAAGAAAGGTAGGCAGAACTTAAAGGAGGATGAAAGCATATCAGTTTTTCTCTTTCTTAAACATGCAAAATTTTCTTTCTTAAAGTTAATATAATTATTGACAATTCCCGTATGCCCATTAAAAACAAAAATTCAATACAACTATTAGACAAATAGAATTTTCGCACAAAAATTTTTTTGAAAAAAAAAAGACAACTTAATCCAAACAGGTTCACTTTTACCTTGATGAATTTGAACCAAACAAGTTCGAATTCTAATTTTGCCCAAAATCCTTATTTTTCAGGGACAAATTCAAATCGAATAAATTTTTGCCAATTCTACTGCGTACCAAGGGATTTCCCTTGTCACGTTCCCTATGTCTCGCAACAAAATCTGGATTTTACCAAAATGAAAGCCTCTTGGTGATAGGCGGGCTTGCAACTGGACCCAGCATGTTCTTGACTATGGGACAAGTCCCAAAATAGGCCCGTAATCATAGTCCTTGTGTGGTTATTAGTAAGGGGCCGATGAATGAACCTACCTGGAGCGAGGACACCTTAGTGTCCATGCAATTCCATATTTTTAATGCCTCACAGAAGTACTTGGGCCAGCCCAAGTGATAGGCTCATAAGAAGGGCACACCAATGGCGTGTTATGTAACCTCAACGTCCTACACAAGTCCCACGGGATATGTTTCTCCTAGAAATACATATTTTATTTCTCATTGATCACGTAAGAATTTGTCATAAAAGAAAGTTCTATTATGTGTGTGATTATGTGACTTTTGATAGTAAGTATGACATATAAACTGCAAAGCACCATTCATACACTTGACTAGGAGCTCCTCTTTAGACTCAGTAAAATTTGACATAGGAAAAATAAGGTAGGTTTCGTATACAAAGAGTAGAAAACTTTGATATTCGATCTGATTTAAACTTTAACATCTCCTTCGATGGAGGAATTACATAATGTTTATGTGGAAGTATTCTTTGACAATTTTTATTATATCGCCTAATGCAATTACATCACATGTATAATTCACGCAAGGGAGAACCCAGCTGATGTTATTAAGGCATCAATCTGCCCCATATAAAACAGTCTAAGAGGCAAAGATCATATATAACTTATGATCAATTGATCATGAATGGAAAAAAAGAGAGTACGTACTGTCGGTACAGAAAAATTATTTATGTTTACAGATTGATAAGATTGTTACCATCTTTCCATCATAGATTATGGACAAATCTTGTCACACATTACTTGACATACATAAACATATGTGCACATACACATATAAAAACGGCTTCACTATTTTAAGCCAAAAATAATTTTGGATGTGCCAACTATAATTGCAAAATTATGCTAAAGAATATTACCAAAAATTGAAAATTAGATTTAAAAAATGATAAAATCCTCAAAATTTTGCAGTCACAATCAACTTACAAATTAGCAACGAATTATGAGGTCCAGATTCAATGGAACAAAATCTAATGTTGGAAAAGTCTGACATGATATAATAACATAACTCAAATCTAACCTAATTACTTAGAGAAACATGAACCTGATACAAATAGTTTACAGAACCAATTTTGACTTAAAGTCAAGACAATTTAGGGGGTGTTTGGTAAATAGCTTTTTGAAGAGTTTTTTGACCAAAAAGATTTTTTTAACTAAAATTAGCTATTTGATCAAGTAAAAAAGCTAACTTGCGTGCTTGATGAAAGAGAGTTTTAGGTCCAAAAGTTAATTTAAAAAAGCTAATTTCATGAGTTTTTTGAAAGAACTTTTTGAAAAATTAGTTTTTTGTCTCACAACTTTATCAGAAACAGTTAAATTTGCCAAACAGTTTTTCAACAAACAACTAATTCAAACAATTAATACAAACAGTTAATTCAAACAAGTAAAAACTAACAGCTAATACAAACCGCTAACAGCTATTTGCCAAATGTAACTTTAATTATTTATGGGAAAAATATACTATTTTTCAACTTTAAAATAAATTTAAACTATGTTCAAAATTGATACAAAATTAATCACTAAATGAATTAACTTAAACCCACCAATTTGACAACTCTGGAACAAACTTCCTGCGTGAATACTTTCTTCTTGATCCAAATATGCGTATCAGTTTAAGATATCAATTGATTTTGATTGATTGGACACGCTAAAAGCTATACCCTATTGATCAGGGACTAGCTAGCTGGAGCAAACATTTTGGGGTGACACAGACTACCATCCTGCACTAAAAATAAAAAAATAAACAAAAAGACTACCATATCAAATTAAAGCCTCGTGGTTTTGTCTGAAAAAGAGAGCATAGTACATGGACCCCTTTGCCGGCGCGTATTATCTCATTTCTCTCTCAACAAATGGTAAGAGTGGGAGAATTTTGAAGTCCTTTCATATATATTTTTCCATATATATATATATATATATATATAGCTGGTAAAAATTTATCCGATTTAAATATCTAAATTTATTCGATTCGAAAATAATAGGAGATAGCCATAAATTTCATCCGAATTTTAATTTCGAATGCAATGTTTTCTATATTTCTATTATCGGAACCTGATTAGAACTGATATTTAGTCTTGCCTGAATTATCCATCTGGAAAAAAATCAAGTATTGAATATCAATTTCTTATCCGAATTTTGACAGTATCGATTTATCTGACCCGAACCATAATTTTTGCCAGCTATATATATATATATATATATATATATATATATATATATCTATATATATATATTATATATATATATATATATATATATATATATATATATATATATATATATATGTCCCACAATTTTTCGTTTATTGTATTGATGCTTTTTAATTTGTTAGATTTGATTCTCAATGAAAAGAGTTATGTGCACATGACTTCACGCAGTTCACATCATTTGAAGGGCCACAAGAAGGCTTTTACAACCAAAACTCGACCTAAAACAGGTTGCCCTTTGCATGCTCCAGTGCCAGTCCCCCATGCATGATTGCATTAGTTGTTAGACGTGCATTGTCATTAGACAAGATGCATGCTTAGCTTCTTTAGCTATAGGCTTTGAACCCCCCCCCCCCTTCCCCCAACACCTTTTGTGTATATCATTCATCATTTCTTTAGGTTGGCTGGTCCTAGTGCGGATTAGAAATTCTATACAGCGGTATCCAGTTTTAAGTTTTGTAAGATCTAAATATATCAATTAATTTTTGTAGGTGTGCGTTCATATTAGAATTTTTAAGAAATTTTATATAAAAATTATAACAATTTTTACGAACATCGTTATAGCCAAGATTGATATGCCCATGGCTAGCCCAAATTTTCGAATGGCTTGGGAAGTAGTGTTTCTATGTATGTTGAGTCGAGGATACACATACACATATTAGTCTTCTAGTTTGTGACCCGAATTCCAACTTGAAATTATTGAGGAAACATGAACCTAATCAATTTTGATTCGAAGTCGACAGGATTTGGTCATTTAACTTGAAAATATGTTTGTTTTCGAGTAAATCTAAACTATTTTCAAGGCTAATACAAAATTAACATGTTTATTAAATGAGTCGACCTACATCGACATGTTTGTCAGCTTTAAGAACCTTAATAAGTATATAAGGTTCTAGGTTTGATTTTCATGCTCTGATATTTTATACTGACATTTACGCTTCATGTGAACCAAAAAAGAAAAAAAATATATCTTTCATATTTTGTATAGGCCAGAGGTATTTAAACCTCGTTGTGTTTATTTCATTATTGAAACCTTAAGCAACTGTATATTGATATTAATGAATTACAAATTAAAATTTTGTATAACCTTTATAATGGTATTTATTTTTAAATTTTGAATGATCTATGTCATTTTTTGTGACTTTATTTATCGTTCTAGGAGCGACGTTAATGGGGTTGATAGCTAGGTCTCTGACCAATTTTTTAAAAATTGTAATACAGGAGTGGATAATGATATATATATATATATATATATATATATATATATATATATATATATATATATATATATACGGATTAAATTCTAGAGGAGAATCAAGAGGTCTATACATTAATTGTTTAGAATCCATTATTATTTAGGCTCTGTTTGACAAGCAATTGTTAGCTGTTAACTATTAGCTGTTAGCTATTAGCTATTTAAATTAATTATTTGTAGAAAAACTGTTTGGTAAGATTAGCTATTTTCTGATAAAGTTGTGAAATGGAAAGTTCATTCTTAAAAAAGCTCATCCAAAAAACTAATCTTTATTAGCTTTTTGGATCTAAAAAGCTGTTACAAAAGTCAAATTACCAAATACCCAAATTAACTTTTTAACTAAGTTAAACAACTAATTTTAGTCCAAAAAACTATTACCAAACACCCCTTAGTCTAGTAAAAATTTTATCTAGTTTTGGTACTAATTGATCCATGACAACTTTCATTTTAAAATGATAGCAAGAAAGCTCCGTGTAACAGCTAGCCTTCTATAAAATGCTGATTTGGAATCAGTTTGAGATCATATAAAATGATAGTAAAGCTGTTCGGTTTTCTAATGCGCAGCAACTTTATCTTTTGCAACTCATATTCTCTGTGTAATATGACCAAGGAGAGTAGCTGCTTGCTTCTGTCTAATTATTAAAGCGGCCAGGAAAAATCGAGGGCTGAGATGATTGTATTGGCCAAAATGGATCATTTTCGACCGATGAATTAGTCAATGAGGTGTTTAATAAACAATTTTTTGAAGAGTTTTTTGGCCAAAAAGAATTTTTTTGACTAAAATTAGCTATTTCATTAAGTAAAAAAGCTAATATGTGTGTTTGGTAAAAGGGCTTTTAGAAGAGATTTTTAGGTCCAAAAAGCTAATTTGAAAAGGCTAATTCCATGAGCTTTTTTGGAAGAGCTCTTTGAAAAATTTGCTTTTTGTCTCACAATTTTATCAGAAACAGTTAATTTTACAAGATATTTTTTCAACAAACAACTAATTCAAATAGTTAATTCAAACAGTTAACAACTAACAGTTATTTGCCAAACAAGGCCAATTTCCTAGTTGAAACTCACTTGAACACTCCTCTGTTGGTCGAGATTTTGGGATTAATAGGGAGTGTTACTATCGCTTGGTCTCTGTGTTATATGAGATATCAAGTTAGGAGGTATTTTATATTATAATGCTCCCTTTGTCCGAGTGTAGATGGTTGGTATTATGAACTGAAATAGGTGGTTGGTACTATGAACCGGACTATCTTAACGTATCGTTTTTATTTGGCTTTACAACCCATCCACGATTAGAGAGAGAGAAGCGACGACTTATGTGTAGTGGTGGTTATATTGTGTTAGAGCTTGTTCGGCAACAGCGTTTTGAGTAGCGTTCAGCGTTTTGACTAAATTAATACACTCATCAAGTAATTTTTAGTATTCGTTAACATAGTGTTTCGACTAGCGTTTCAAGTAACGTTTAGCGTTTTAAGCAGCGTTTCTGAAAAGCTAATAGTATTAACGTTTGACATTTAAAAGTAGCATTTCATATTTTTTTACCAAAAAATATCCTTACGAAATTTTATATTTGGAAATTATCTATATCCTTTTATGTCAATTCACATTAATCAGCTAACCCAACAGCTAAATTTACCGAACATATTTATTTCAACTGCTCATCTAAACAGCTATCCGCTAATAGCTAAATTAGAAACGCTATCCGCTGCTTAAACCGCTATCTGCTACCTGAACCGCTATCCGCTACTTGAACCGCTAATTTTGCCGAACAAGGCCTTAGTCGTCTAACTATCTAACAAGATCGTTAAACATTGGGATCTTAATTAGAATTAATTGGGATTCTTAGAGCAAGAATCCTAGGATTAGATTGAGATCTATAAGATTTTGTTATATTGTTAAATAGTGAAAATTATTTATATGAAAATGAAAACTTCAATGTTAAAAAAATAGAAATTTAATTTTAACTATATTTTGTGGAAAATTTTGATACAAAATCTGTATCATTATCATACATTTTCAGACATCGCTTTTTTTCCCCCTATTAGTAATAGCCAAGATGACAAAATAATACAATTATTAAACAAGCTGAAACAAACAACACATCACCGCCACAACTCCCAACTCTAATGGAAAAAAAAAAAAAAACCAATGGTACGATGAAATTTATAACCTTATATGATCATCGAGTCGTATTACAGTCCTACTATACGTTGTTTGAGCTATCTTAGTATTCTAAAATCGCAACAATATGAAGATTTTAGTAAAAATTGAATCGATAAAGACTTCTTAAATTACAAACTCGTATAATTGTAAAGTTTAGATTGGGAGCTTAATTATCATTGTTAATAATAACAGAAATTAAAAAACGAAGCTAAGATAATAAAGAAGAGGTCTAGGGGCTAATTAAGAAACCTACTTTTCAAAGTGGCCTTATGCATGTGATCCGAGAGCCTAGGGCCAAAATATTAATGGTGAAATGTTGCCCTGGCTTTTGCCAACCGAGTTTAATAAAGCAAGTACTATATCAACAACAAAGGGGTGTCACTCACTTGGTGGTTGGCTTAGTCTTGGGCACATCATAGTACTCATCATTTAGGATCACAAATTATTCTCTCCTCGCTGTATTTCTTCATTTAAAAGTCCAACCAATCTTGGCCCTCTTGTTTTAGTTGATAAATTCAAATTTACCAATTTTAAGAGCACCTTCAATGGAGGTCTCACGGGTCAAAATTTCATGCCACGGGCGAGCAGGCGGCTCTCTCGGACTCCAGCCGTTGGCCTGCGCGCGAGAAAGGGGCTAGCGGCCCGCCTCTGCGAGCGGCCCTCCCCCAATTTCTACATTTTTTTTGACTATTTGTGAACCCCAAAAAAAAGGAAAAAGTTTAAGTTTTTTTTTATTTATTAAGATAAATTGGGTTTCTTTAATTTGAGAAAAAAATGAAGGAAGCCATGGAAGGAGTGGGGTGAAGAAGATGAAGGGATGAGAGAGAAAGCGGCGGAATGGGAGAGGGTTGTATCGTGATTGGGATTTTTTTTTTTTGATAAAGAAAAAGATAATGGAAATTGTTACATGTATTAATGGAAAAGATAATGGCATTCTAACCTTTTTTTTTTTTTTTTGGTAAAAGACCTTTTTATTTATACACTACTATGTATTAATGAAAATTATTACTTGTATTTGTGTAAATTATTTTTCAAAAAAAAAACTCAAATAAGAAACCAAAACACAAAAACTAAATTAATTAAATATGATTAAGTGTGGGGTCCTTATGTATTATTTTATTTGGTGGGCTAAAATGGTGAACCTTTCATTGGAGAGTGTGAGGATTTGGGCCAAAAAGTTAGAGATAGGGATAATGTGGCAGTGATAGGCCTCCACTGGTGAGTCAAAAAATAGGTTCACCATTGGTTATGCTCTAACAAACTTCAACGTACATCAACTCATATCAACTTACTCTACGAACTTCAATAAAAAATACCGACTTTAATCCACTTCAACCAACTTCAACTAACTTTTCACTATTTTAACCAGCATCTACCTATCATACAAAAAAAAAAAATCAACCAACTTCAATCAACTTCAACCCACTTTAATAAAAAAATACTCACTTTAATCTACTTCTATCAATTTTAACCAATTTCACCCATTTATCAACCCATATTTTCCAACGAAAAGAACAAGTCTAAAGTCTCACAAATTTTAATAAAAATTTTGGCCAGTGGTTGGTTGCTTTATTTTAAAACACAAATGCAAATTTATTTAAGAGGTCTGTTTAAATGATGCATAAAGGACATAAATTAAATTTACATTTTTACATAAATTTTTGTACGAGACGGTCTCACGAAAATTTATTATGAGACCGTTTACATGACAAGATATTTTTGTTTTAAATCTGTGTGTTGATTAATAAGTATGTAAGACGTCTCATATTTATTTAAGAAGTTTGTTTAAATGATGCATAAATGTCAAAAATTAAATCTAAATTTTTAAGACTATGTTTTATTAATTATTTTGTCAGTTAATTTATTTTTTTTTAAATCCCCAGTTAATTTAGTTGACGACCAGGCATTGAAGTTCACTATATCACATTGTACAGTACGGATAATTGTGTCATAGCGGTGTCATAAAGAAAAAAAACGCTAAAAATAAAAGACTGGATTGCCAAGGGTCAATTAGAAGTGTGAACCCACAAGCGAAACCGCAAATATTGTCAAAATTAATATGTACTTACATTACTTGATACAAACTGTTTGGAATTAGACTTTGGCCCAAGATCTAAACTAGGAAAATTCTTGTGACATTAAGGGCTTTTTTTTTTTCAACTTTAATGTTGCATTCTATTCGATGGTAGTTCCCCCCCCCCCCCCAATTATTATTGGGTCAAGAGATTACGAATAGCATATAATAGATTCAAAAACATAAAACCAAACATATTTTCACCCTATGAAAAGTAAAGTCATCAAATAAGACTAAACTCCCAGTGCATCTCTTAATTCCTTATCAAAACCCTCCACAAATAATTAGACCATAAAACGCCAACTAACCTATGTAGGTATAAGTTCTAAAAAAACCCGTGCAAATTTGTAGAATGGATGGAGCTAAAAAAGAAATTGTAAGCAACTAAGGCTCGATTTGGACCTTGAAAAATTTGATGGAAAGAAATAAATTTGGAAAAGTTACTTTTTTTTTGGTTTGGTTTAGAGAAAATCACAAAGAAAAAAATATGGAGGAAAGTTAATTAGAAAAATTGTTAGAAACAAGTGATAAAGTTTTCCTCATAAAATTGTGAGGAAAGTTTTAGGAAAATTTCCAACATCTTCCAATTCTACATTGCTTAGATGATATCAACATGATCCAAGTAGTTCATCGACATTCAAATTTCTCAGCTAAATTCTTGTATTTTTTCCTTAATTCAAATAAGAGAAAAAAACTCATTTTCTCCCTACTTTTTTTTCCTTCACATTTTTTTCATTCAACTTTTCTTTCTGCCAAATTTTCTATGAATCAAACGGAACCTAAAGGAATTGTTATGTTTAAAATTCCAAATTTACATGTTTGACTTATATAAATGTCTTTAATGTATATCATATTCAAAATTTTGTACATTGTACATTTTAGACTTTTATTTTTTTAATTTCTTCACAAGGACAATACGTTCAGTGAGCAACCAAAGTGCTCTATTTTAATAAACCTATTTAGAAAACACCTGATTTCAATTTCGCCAAAATGAAAATCCTAGTTTAAAAAAAAAAAAGATAAGGTCTCACATAATAATCCTCAGAAATGCATTTAAAAAAATCCTCATAAAGCTTAAATTTTTACCTTTTTCGTTTCAAATAATATACTGATTAGGCACCGTTTATCTCCAGAATTTTTTTTGTTGGCAATCTCATGGTTTTACTTATATTGTTCCCAATGATGATTGGGAAAAAAATAGATACAGTGATACAAGAAATAGATGTCCACGAAATAAAGAAAGAAATAAAAAGTCAAACTTAACCAACTAATCTACTTCTCGATTTTTTGCCTTTCTAAAACTATGTTGAATATAGACTCGAGTGTAACAACTAAACTGTCATGTTCTTTTCATTGATAAATTTAAATTTATCAACTTCAACTAAATTCAACCCACATCAACTCACTTCAACTTATTTTACGAAGTTCAATAAAAAATACTAATTTTAACCCACTTCAATAAATTTTAACCCACTTCTTACTATTTTAACCAACTTCTACCTATCATATAAAAAAACTTTAACTAATTTTAATTAACTTTATTAATTTATTAATTCTAATTTACCAATAAAAAAGAACATGTCCTTAGGTTAGCCTTCCATACCTCAACAAGAGTTTGAATTTGCGGAGTAATGTGAACAAATCACGTTGTATAGTACGGATATATGTGTAATAACGGCTTCAAAAACAAAGAAAGATACAAAAGACAAGATTACTAGAGAGTGGCGTCCGCAACCACAGGAAAAGCCGCAAATATTGACAAAATTAATCTGTACTGACATTACTTGAGACAAACAGTCAGGAGTTCGATTGAGAAAACAAATACAAAAACAGCACACCTAAAGCTGGACAAATTCGAGGTCAAATTAAGGGTATGTCCTCTTTCCCTTTGATATATCTATATGATGTATATATATCAGCATATTTGTTTTGAATTTTTTATAATTACTTTTCATCAGTAGATGTATATATATCGTCAAAATAATCGATGAATGTTAATTTTAAACAAGTTAATATTGTACTTTATAAAAGGATACTTAAATTTATTGAAAAATATGAATATATAACACTTTTATGCATAACCATTGAAACTCAATCATTAAAACAATGTATGATTATCCAAGACACGATGTAAGGTATGACAAAGATTGTAAGTAGTTAAAATAAAACTAAAAATCATGCTAAATGACATGATAATACGTTAATTTGTGGTGTCAATAATGAAGAATTCACATTCTCTTCTTGTATCTACATTAAAAATTAAGTTCTTAGTAATAATTTGATTAGCAATGGTATAATGAAGATTACAATTATATCTTGTGTACCTGATGTACTTAGCATCAGTGTTTCGTAAGTAATATACCTCCTTCTTCCAACTAATTGGCGCAATAAGAGTGATAGACAATTCTATTTTATGGTATCGTTGAGGCTTCATAATAAATACTCATGGTTTATCTATACAATCATTTATAATCGCATATACTGATAGATGACCATACGGTTGTAGAGAATGTTATAATGAGATAGTCAGTAATCAAAAAATAAAGTGTCCAAAACATGATGAACAATATGATACATGTGTTACATATGAATCCAATTGTGTTGTTGTATGCAAAATAACCCGAGTATCATTATGAAGAACAATAAATCTTCTATAATCTGTATGATCTCACAATAAAACTATGCAGATTTACCTATAATTCATATAAAAGAATATAGTATATAATAATGTAAACTGTTCAACCAGAAAGTAAGTTAATTTATACCATTCATTGTCTATTATTTGCTCCAACATAAATGATTAAATTAGGATTTTAATATTATTTGATTTATTATGTAGGAATTGAAAAAAACTTGAGAAAAATAAATAGTGCTCAACTAATTAATATTGGATCAAGTGGAGAAAAGAAGAAGAAGAAGAAGAACCGGCCCAATAACCCCTCTCACTTCCATTCTTAGCTCTTTTTCTTTCTTTCTTCACACTATGCATGTCCGCCTTGTTCTTCCACAACCTAATCTGCGAGGACCATTTGTGTGTCCAATGTCAAGCCAACCTGAAGCCCCAACTTCCCTTCTCTCTTTCTCTTCTCTCCCATAAGGACTAGTTCTCTTCTTTTCCTTTTCTTGGCCCGCACGTGTCCATTTTCCACCTTTTGTGGGGGCCTAGATTCCCCTTCCAAAATGGCCTCTTTCGCCCCTAACCCATCCCCATCCAAGACCAGTTCTTTTTCTTTTTTTCTTTCACTTAATTCACATGTGCTTGGACCGGATATCCAACCCTCCTCCCCTTCTTCTTTCTTTGCTTTGCTAGCCAGAAAAGTCCGACTCCACCTTTTTAGCATGCTAATACTTTATCACCATCATTCTTATTTCCAATTGTAGATTTATACTCTAAAATTTGGTTCAAGATTCAGAATTTTGCTAGAACTGATTTTTGATTTGTTATGATTTAAAGTCAAACAATAGTTGCAAATTCAAGTTCATATTCCTCGCGTATTGGCAGAGCTTCAGTCTGGCCTATACTTGAGTTTTCAATACTGGTCATTCTTTGGATAACTGGATTTTCTATTCGGTTCATATATGCGTTTAGATTCATATTTTCATTCCAGGCCAGAGCTGAAGGGAATTGGATGTGAAGAGGTTGAGTTTAATTTCTCTCCTGTTTGTTAAGTTCTTTGTTTGTGTTTCGATTATCCAAGTTTGATTTTGTTTGCATAATTTGCCCATAATTAAAGTTAATGATGATGGATAGGGTAAGCTTCTTTCTGATATTGATCTTCCAGTATAGCGTTTTGAAATCATTAGTTACTAATTGACTAAGCCTTGATAATTTAATTCAATCGTATCACATTTAGTTTTATAACGATCTAATTTCATAGCACATCCCTGAGGATCGACATCCGTATTTGCCACAGCGATCAACCATACACTTGCGAAATTCACAACATAAATATACAACTGGAAATGTATAATCAAGAGTACTTAACAATGAATAAGTTAGATAGTTTTTTAGAGTATCATAATTTTCAAATTATTATAGAGAAATTAAGATATTATAACTGCTATCAAAAATATTTGCTAAATTTATTGTAGTATTTCTATATATTAGAAATTTTAGTTGACAGTTTCTCATAATTTGCACCTATCAATAATTGCTTCTTCTTAAAAAGTTATTCATTATTTTATTTAAAAAACTCAAAATATTGTATATGACATGGTTGCTATTTGAAATATTGTAATATTTTATAAATAATTATTACAATTAAAAACTTATAAATTTTTTCACTTATTATATGGGTATAGAAATACTTGTTACAAATTAAAAAAATAAAAAACTTCATCAACCTCTTAAAAGGAACATTTTCGACCATCAATTAATTGTCATCGTGTGAATTTTTGTTCGTAAAAAAAATAGTGATTTTAGGAATCGTATGACATTTAGTTTTATAGCGATCTAATTTCGTAACACATCCCTGAGGATCGACACCCGTATTTGCTACAGTGATTAACCATACACTTGTGAAATTCACAACATAAATATACAACTAGAAATGTATAATCAATAGTACTTAATAATGAATAAGTTAGATGATTTTTTAGACTATCATAATTTTCAAATTATTATAGAGAAATTAAGATATTATAACTACTATCAAAAATATTTGCTAAACTTATTGTAGTATATTTCTATATATTAGAAATTTTAGTTGACAGTTTCTCATAATTTGCACCTATCAATAATTGCTGGTTCTTAAAAAGTTATTCATTATTTTATTTAAAACACTCAAAATATTGTATATGACATGGTTGCTATTTGGAATATTGTAATATTTTATAAATAGTTATTGCAATTAAAAACTTATAAATTTTTATCACTTATTATATGGGTATAGAAATAGTTTTTACAAATTAAAAAAATAAAAAACTTCATCAACCTCTTAAAAGGAACATTTTCGACCATTAATTAATAAAAAAATTAGTGATTTTAGGAACTTTAACTCCTGACCAAGAAATATAAGAAGAAAAACACCTTATCTTGTATTAAGAACATTTGGAAAGAAAAATCTTTCGTCTAGATCTAGCTTTTCTATTAATTCACACCTCTTCTATTTAATCTAATAATAATATGTAAAGTGACTAATTTAGGGTTTACCATTAAAATAAGAAAAGTGAAACTTTAATATTTTATTCCTTCCTTAGATCACTAAAATATTAATATCATTCATAAACTTCAGTACATATATATTTTCAATGATTTAGAAAAAGGTATTAAAGTATATTTTGTTTGTAGGTAGTTAATAGATTCCACTGCAAAAAAAAAAAAAAGTCAAGAAATAATATACTTGTAATTATGATGGTAATTATTTTTATTGAAAATCTGATGGTTGTGATTATATAATCAAATAATCTAATGATATTATGATGATAATTATTTTTATTAATTTAGGAAAGGATATCAAAATATATTTTGTTTTTAGGTAGTTAAGAGATTCTTTTGCCAAAAAAAAAGATATTATATATTTTTAATTATGATGGTAATTATTTTATTGAAAATCCGACTGTTGTGATTTTATAATCAAATAATCTAACGGTTCAAAATCTCAAATTTATGAGAAAATTCGAAAAATCCATGTTATCACAACATTGCTTTTATGTTATGGTATAGATCTATAATGTATATATATCAGCATATTTGTTTTGGATTTTTTATAATTACTTTTCATCAGTATTTAAGATCTCTCAGCATAATTTAACATCATTCAGCACAATTCAGTATAATTTGGCACAGTTCAATACAATTCATGGCAATTTAGCATAATTAGTTTCTAGTGATATAAATCAATTCGATATAATTCAACAGAGTTCATTACGTTTCAGTAAGTTACAGTATGTTTCAACAACTTTTATCATGTTTCAACATGATTTTGAAATAAGCACCAATAAATACTTCTCATAATTCCAAACAAACATCCTCTATGTTGTAGCTTGCAAGTTTAAAAAGCTATGAGGGCTAGTGTAAGTTATAAGAACCTATTAAAAATATATAAAAAATTGATTCTTTATCTCCTTAACTTCAACTTCAATTTTTGCTAATTCGGCTTTTGATTATAAGACTATATCGGTTATATTGTTTAATTGCGATGCTAGTGAAGTGGTTCCTTCTGGTGAATGTACAATATGTGAATAATTAGAAGTAGGACAAGTGGATGATGATTCAAGCATTAAACACAATTATCTAGCTTAACTAACTATGAATTAATCTTACTTATCTTAATTATTTTCGGTCACATGACTCTGACACCAGATTAAAGAGGGTTTCGAGTAGTACTATTGAGAATAATATTGCATGCATTAAATTAAAATTTTTGAAAGTAAGCTTTTAAAGATTAGGGCAAAGTTTACAAATTGAAAATTTTTGAGAATTATATAAAAAGTTCAATAGTGGCTTGTTGTAAAGCTTGTCGAGGGCTACAAATTTAACCACTACTTCAGTTATTAAAATATTTTTTTATAGTATAAGAAAGTAGGGATCGATCCACGAGGAAAGATAGTTTTAAAAAGGCTAGCTTAATCCCAAATGATTTTACTAATCCAATTTATTAAATCTAAACTTAATAATTCTAAAATAATTAAAATCTAATGAATAAAAATCTTGAAAACACACTCAATGATGCTCCTAAATATTTTGGATTATATTCTGGAAAGAAAATAGTAAAACGCTTTCCTAAATAATTTAGAAAAATAAAATCAGAATAATAACTGAAATTCTAATTAAAAATCAAAACAGCAAATAATAAACAGAAAATAAATATTAAAAATATCAAACAGCAACCTACAATATTCTGCTTCAGGTCTACGAGCTTATAAACTCTAAATTATATCTATTTTATCTCAGAAAAATCTGATCAGAAAATTAGCACCGAATAATCAGCAGAATAATAAATCTAAAATTAGAAATAAAATAATCAGCCTAAATATAAATACGAATTTATCACGAAAATTACCCTAATCCTAGAACACAATTTTCTGGACTTAACAACACCTAAAAATCGTAAATTAAAATTAAAAATCGAAATTTTCAGAATTAATCTCCTAAAAACCTGCACATATCACTTTCACAAAATAATTCTGAAAAATTATCAAATAACTTCCAAAAATCACGAAATTAAATATGGGCAGACTAGGACACTCTATAAACCCTAGGAACTTAGAAAAATCGAAAAATAACAAGATTAACTATTTTTAATCTAATTTCTAAAAAATCAGCAACTAAACACTAAATGAGAATATAAATCAATCTAAAATTACAATCACTCTAAAAATCAAAATCTAAGATATCTAAAATTACCTAGACACCCCTAAAAGACTATACTTTTGGGGGGGTGGTCGATTGAATTTATATTGAAACTAATAAATATAGAACAAAATTTATCAAACTAATCAAATTTACTCTAAAAAAAATAATAATAAATAATGATCAAAAGTTGTCAAATTTATGAAGAATACTTAGTATAATCTCAATCCACCATGCAAATTAATATTTATCATCAACACACAAGTTAATTTCATTCATGAGTTAAACTGTAGAAGAAATCCACCAGCGGTTCTTCCCCGTTTTTCCTTAGATCCTAGTTTACTTAGGTCCCGCCCTAATATAAACCCTACTAATTTGATAATTTTTACACCAGCGCAAAAATTTAACCAAGTTAGAGCATTAAGAATTAGAAAAACATCATTTAACACTTTGTAACCAATTTACTAGCAAATCGATTTAACAAAGATCTAAAGCGATTACCTAATTAAAAGAGAAGGGTTTGAGCCATCCATGATTAATTAGGGTGATACCTAAGCCTAAAAGATTATAACTTTTACGTATTATAATCTTCTAAACTATCAATCGAAATTGTATTTAATCAACTAGCATGCATTCTAATCGATTTAACACAAATTTCATAAACAATAAACGCCAATCGCTAAAGAATCATGAATATAAATCAACTAGGCATTAAAGCACGAAACTTGTTTCAAAATAATTAATTTAGCATGGCTTCAAGAAGATTATACTAAGCATAAAAAAATTACTCACTCATATTAGAAATAAAATCACAAATTTCACCAAAGTAATTCATGTTTAATAGTACACTTAACACAAAATAAATAAAACAAAGCATAAAAGAGAAAAAAAATAAATAAAAATAAAAATAAATAAGAAAATCCTACTTTGCTTGATCTTGGCGTGGCTATGATGAGATGGAGCCGAGGGTCGAAAGTGGGATTATGATAATGATCGTGGTGATGCGATAAGATGATGATGTATTCACGGTTAAGATGAGGAGAAGGACAGCTTTTTTTTTTTTTTAATAGAGGGACGGTGTGCTGAAGAAGGATTATGAGAGGAGCTAGGCGTGGAGAAATTTTGCCGTGGCCATGATGATGATCAAGAAGCCAGCCATGGGTAGATGATGGAGATATGATAGATGGATGGTGATGATGGGGAAGGGGAGTTGAAGAGGATGGCTGCCGTGGGTTGAGGGTTGGTTTGTAAGATGAAGATGATGATGGATGAGGAGGAAGAGGCGTGGAGCAGATTGAAGGAAAGATGATAGTATGAGATGGGGATGATTTAATGTGTGTTAGGCATGGGTTTATATATGTGAGGAGTTGATTATTATATGAAAAGTGAGGGGGTTAGGTTTAGTAAATTAGGGTTTCCTTCCTCTTTTCCTTAGATTTCTTCTTCCTTAAGACTTCTAGCTCTTCACCCAATTCTTGTAACCCTAGCCCAATATAATAATTATGAAAATAATATTTTTCATAAATTATTTATTGGACCGTCTTTTCAGCAAATTGTGTAAAATTGGAGTTTCAACGTCTTGTCTTCTCATTTTTATTTTATTAACGCCCATCCTGAAAAATATATAAAATAAAATAAATTAGATGCAATAATGTGTAAAATATAATCAAAATAATTAATAAAATGATGTATGATTTTTGGCTTAACAAATTCCCTCACACTTAGACTTTGGACGTCCTCGTGCAAAGAAATCTTAGACTCGACCTAAGAACTTACTTTCTTTCTTTCTTATAAAGTTATGCATAACTATGATGTTCATACTGGCTTTGGCTTGCTTTAGAAAAACAGTTTTACTGAATTAATTAGTTTTTCCTTCAATAAGTGAATACATGCTAAACATCCAACTATCCTTAGAGAGTTTATTCATCAGCCTCACAATATTTTCATAATGAAGTAACAAGATCAATAATTATCCATCTCTTTTTGATTATGCATACACCAATCAAGAGGTCGAGAAAGAATTTAAGATAGAAAAATTTGGGCATGGTCTAGCTATAGAGACAATTGAACTAGGTAGAATAACTTCATTAAATTTGATCCTTAACTTGCCTTGTATTTATTTTCCTCTTCTTCTTTTGTTTAAACTCCACTTGCGCACATATTCGAGGCCCATATAGGGTCTTAGAAATTAAATACTCCCTGACTCTCACTCACACGAATAGAGGTGCTGGAGCAAATAATTCATTCTCATCTTATTATTCCTTCATTTTATTGGCTTACTAGTATGGGAAGCAAGCTTTCCAGTGGCAGTATTGCCTCAAAGGGTAACACCCAGTAGCGCATGCCTTAAAGGGGTACTTGTCATTCCTAATTTTGACTCTCTTTTCTCTTTTATTTCATTTTCATAGATGAAAAATAGACAAGTAAGATCACAATTTTAATGAGTTATTCAACTAATTTAATAGTCTAGGAAATGGGTGGGCCATTTTATTACCTTTGAATCGGATATATTACATGATCAAATAAGATGGATAATCAAGAGAGTTACTCATTAAAAAGATGTATGAGGATCAACTCAAACTTCTCTAAAGGATAACTATTATGCCTAGATGTCTTCACTTATAAAAGAATAAACTGCAAAATAGCTAAAAATTTTTATTTTATTATTTTTTTCCTAACAAGCAAGCCTAGCATAAGCTCACATCATGCATTATTTATAAGAAAAGAATTTTTTTTTTGTTTTTTTTTTCGATTTTCTACTCTTTTTTTTTAAGAATAAAAACTGCAGGAATTAAATGCAGGATGTGCCCCCCCACACTTAATTCATGCATTGTCCCTAATGCATGCAAAAAGATAGAATTAATGAAAACAAAAGCAAAAGTAAATAGGAACTTCCTTGAAAACGTTGGGTTGCCTCCCAACCAGCGCCTTTGTTTATAGTCTTTGGCTCGACTTTATGAAGCTCATGGATCCTCAAGGCGGATCTCTTCTATTAAACATACCTGGTCTCCTTCATAAAAATGCTTTAGCCTGTGACCATTCACTTTGAAAATCTTATTAGTAGCAAAGGATTTAATCTCTACAGCACCATGGGGATAAGTCTTTACTACTTCAAAAGGTCCTAACTACCTAGAGTTTAATTTACCAGGAAAAAGTCTCAGTTTGGAATTGAATAACAACACTTTCTCACCTACCTGAAATTCTTTCCTAATGAGTTTGGCATCGCGAAATGCTTTGGCCTTACCCTTGTAGATGACTGAATTGTCATAGGCTTCTAAGCGTATCTCTTCTAGTTCCTGCAATTGCAGTTTACGCTCTTTCCCTGCTAACTGATAATCAAGATTACATTGCTTCATAGCCCAATATGATTTATGCTCAATTTCTACAGGGAGGTGACACGGTTTTCCAAAGACTAGTCTGTAGGGTAACAAACCAATTGGAGTCTTATATGTAGTCCTGTGAGCCCAAAGAGCCTCCTCTAGCCTAAGGCTCCAATCCTTCTTATCTGGCTTAACTACTTTTTCAAGGATGCCCTTAATCTCTTTATTAGAAATTTCAGCTTGGCCATTAGTTTGGGGATGATAGCTAGTAGATACCTTATGAGTTATATGATATTTAGCTAGTAAGGCACCTAGAGTTTTGTTACAAAAATGAGTCCCCCTATCACTGTGATTGCTCTTGGCACTCCATATCGATGCAGAATTAGAGATTTAACATGTTTCACCACAGTCTTAGCATCATCAGTCCTAGTGACTACAGCTTCTACCCATTTGGATACATAATCAACAATCACAAGAATATAGGTATATCCAAAAGAAGGGGGAAAGGGTCCCATGAAATCAATGCCCCATATATCAAAAATTTCACAAACATACATATTACATAAAGTCATTTGATTCCTCCTTGATAAGTTTCCAGTCTTTTGGCACACTTCACATCTTTTACAGAATTCATAAGCATCACTAGAAATAGTGGGCCAATAAAAACCACACTCAAGCACTTTATGCGATGTTCTTTTAAGTTCAAAGTGTCCCCCACTTTCTGAAGAGTGACAGAAGGTTAGAATAGAATGAATTTCACTATCATCTACGCATCGCCTTATAATCTGATCACCACAAAACTTCCATAAATATGACTCATCCCAAACATAATATTTAGATTGAGCTCTTATTTTCTCTCTTTCAGCTCTAGTCAACTCAATAGGAAAAGTTTTGGTGACTATATAATTTACAATATCAGCATACCAAGGCAATCTACTAGTCATAGCATACAGAGTCTCATCAGGAAAACAATCAGTAAAAGGGCTACCACTCTCCCCTGTTTCTAATCTACTCAGATGGTCAGCAACTAAATTCTTAGCTCCAGGCTTATCTCTAATTTCTAGTTGAAATTCTTGCAACAATAGCATCCATCTAATTAACCTGGGCTTTGAATCTTTCTTTTCCAATAAGTGTTTGAGAGCAGAGTGATCAGAATAAACAGTAACTTTAACACCCAACAAATAAGGATGAAACTTTTCAAGCGCAAAAACAACAGCATACATCTCCTTTTTTGTAGTGGTGTAATTACACTGTGCAGGGTCAAGAGTTCTAGAAGCATAATATATTACATAAGGTACCTTTCCAACTCTTTGACCTAGAACTGCCCCCACTGCCTTATCACTAGCGTCACACATTAACTCAAAAGGTAAGGCTCAGTTTGGGGGTTGCACAATAGGAGGAGAAGTCAATGTCAACTTCAACTGATCAAAAGCCTTCATACAGTCATCATTAAAATCAAAAGGGACATCTTTTGCAAGTAATGCACATAGAGGAGAAGCAATCTTAGAAAAATCTTTGATGAACCTCCTATAGAACCCTACATGTCCAAAGAATGATCTCACATCTTTGACACACTTTGGATAGGGTAGAGACTGGATGATATCAACTTTAGCTCTATCTACCTCTAGTCCCCTTGATGATACTACATGTCCCAGTACTACCCCATGCTCTACCATGAAATGGCACTTTTTAAAATTCAAGACCAAATTGGTTTCAATGCAACGTCTAAGCACAAGAGTAAGATAATGCAAGCACTCATCAAACGAATCACCATGTACAGTAAAATCATCCATAAAAACCTCCATAATCTTGGTGATAAAATCAGAAAAGATACTCATCATACATCTTTGAAAAGTAGCAGGTGCATTACACAAACCAAAAGGCATACGTCTAAAAGCATAAGTACCAAAAGGACACGTAAAGGTAGTCTTCTCCTGATCTGCAAGAGCTATAAGGACCTGAATATATCCTGAATAGCCGTCTAAAAAGCAATAATGTGACCTCCCAACTAATCTCTCTAACATTTGGTCCATAAAAGGCAATGGAAAATGATCCTTCTTAGTGGCCTTGTTAAACTTTCTATAGTCAATACATACTCTCCAACCACTTTGGACTCTAGTAGGTATCAACTCTCCCTCATTGTTTTTCACTACTGTTGTCCCCCCTTTTTAGGAACCACATGAGTAGGACTAACCCACTCAGAGTTAGCAATGGGATAGATCACCCCAGCATCTAACCATTTAAGAATCTCTTTTTGGACTACCTCCATCATAGGTGGATTAAGTCTCCTCTGAGGGTCTCTCTTAGGCTTAGTATCTTTTTCTAAGGTAATAGTATGTGAACACAAGGTAGGGCTAAGGCCTTTGAGATCTGCTAGCGTCCACCCTAAAGCTTCGCTATGTTCTCTAAGCACTTTAATAAGTTTTTCTTCCTGATCCAAGGTGAGTGCACTAGAGATAATTACAGGCAAAGTCTCATTGTCCCCTAGATAAGCATATTTTAAGTTTTCAGGTAAGGGTTTCAATTCCAGTTTAGGGGGTGAGATACTCGAGGGAAGTAACTTAGCATGCTTTTCAGACAGTTCAAGTTTGTTAGGACCATTATGCTCTTTCAAGTGAAACAAGGAACTCATCACCTCATCTAACTTATCATGAACTGGATATAGCACTTTCTGGGACTCAGTATGATCAAGACTCTTAGTAAGCACAGTAAATAACTCATCCTCATGGGACAGGTCATAGACATCTTGAGATAACTCATCAAAAACATCAAGTGCATATAGGTAATTAACATCAGAAGGAAACTGCATGGCATCAAAAATATTGAACTTAATAACCTCACCATCAAATTCCATGGCTAATGTCCCTTCGTACACGTCAATTTTAGTCCTAGCAGTTTTTAAAAAGGGCCTGCCAAGCAAGATGGGAATATCATGGCATGCTTCACCCATGTTCATTACATAAAAGTCAGCAGGAAATACCAGTTCATTCACTTGAACCAAAACATCCTCCAACACTCCGTCAGGATAAGTGTTGCTCCTATCAGCTAATTGAATTACTATGCCTGCTTTCTTTAATTCGCCGAGATTTAGTTTGTCATAAACAGATCTAGGCATGACATTAATAGAGGCACCTAAATCAAGCATAGCTTTATCAAAGCAAAGGTCTCCTATTTTGCAAGGGACAAAAAACACACAAGGGTCTTGACACTTAGGGGGAAGTTTTCTTTGAAAAACAGCAGACACATTTTCCCCCACACTTATCTTCTCATTACCAACTAACTTTCTTTTGGTAGTGCATAATTCTTTTAAGAACTTAGCATAACGAGGCACCTGTTTAATGGCATCAAGGAGAGGTATATTAATTTCTACCTTCCTAAAAGTCTCTAAAATCTCTTGGTTAGCCTCATTAACCTTAGACGTAGGGCTCCTAAATCTACTAGGGAAAGGTGGGATTGGTTTGTAAGATTCTCTTTTCTCTTCTCCTAATTCCTTAGTAGTTTGATTAGACTCTGTATCTAATTCTGGTTCAGCCCCTTTCACTTCTAACTCAGGTTCCACTTCTCTCTTCTTCGTAGGTTCCTTTAACTCTTTCCCACTTCTAAGTGTCATGGCACTAACATTCTCTTTGGGGTTAGGGTAAGGTTGAGATGGTAACCTATTCTGCAATTGGGCTTGCAAGTTGCTAACTATGGTATCAGTCGCTTTTTGTCTCTCTTGAACTTGCTTAAGGGTGGTTTCCATACTCTGGAACCTATCATCCATTTTTTTAAGGACTTGTTCTAAGAGGAAATTGGTCCTATCTTGACTAGAAGGCTGACGAGAGGGTTGATCAAAACCAGGTGGATTTGGCTTAGGGCCATACCTAAGGTTAGGATGGTCTCTCCATCCTTCATTATAAGTATTCGAATAGGGATCATACCTCCTTTGATTTTGATTAGAGTAAAGAGCATTAACATTACCCTCTTGTAGAGTAGGACATGCATCAGTAGAATGCCCTTCTAGACAACAAATACCACATATTACTGCTTTTTGGATTCCCCCAGTAATAATCTTATTTAACATAGCAGTAATATGAGATAACTGATTCTCTAGAGATGAACTAGAACCTATCTCATTTACCCTTTTGACTTGTGAGTCCCTAGTACCAAACTGCTGAGTATTTTGGGCCATTAAATTAAATAGATTTCTAGCATCAGCCGGTGTTTTATTAACCAGAGCCCCCCCATTAGCAGCATCAACCATATTGCGATCCATAGGAAGCAAACCCTCATAGAAATATTGAATCAATAGTTGTTCAGTTATTTGATGTTGGGGACAACTAGCACATAACTTATTAAATCTTTCCCAATACTCACAAAAAGTTTCCCCATTCATTTGTTTGATTCCACATATTTCTTTCCTAATAGATCCAATACGGGATGCAGGAAAAAACTTTTCTAGAAACGATTTATGCAATGCAGTCCATGTAGAAAAAGATCCAGTAGGCATATAATATAACCAGTCCTTAGCATTACCAAGCAAAGAAAAAGGAAAAGCCCTTAGTCTAATTTGATCCTCAGGAATTCCTTCAGGTACCATAGCAGAACAGGTAATAAGGAATTTACTAATGTGTCTATAGGGGTCCTCTCCAACTAATCCATGAAACTTAGGTAATAAATTAATAAATCCTGAGTTTAATTTCAAAGGTTTATCTAAAACAGCATAAGTGATGGACATTGGTTGGGGTTCTAAGTTAGGGGCAGCAAGTTCTCGAAGAGTAGACATGCTTACATCTTTAATCCTAAAACTTACTAGGTTAGGCTGACTCTCTTTGTTTCAGTTTTCAATGCTTGTTCCTTGTTCTCTCCAATTTCCTTACAGTCCTTAATTTCATACACTTCGGGAAATCTAAAAAAAATATATATATATAAATAATTTAATAGGTTTAGAATACTAGAATTAAAACAAAACAAAATAAAAAGTAGCAAATCAAATAGAAGTAAACTAGCAATTTAATTTTCTTTCCCCGACAACGGCGCCAAAATTTGTAAAGCTTGTCGAGGGCTACAAATTTAACCACTACTTCGGTTATTAAAACATTTTTTTATAGTATAGGAAAGTAGGGATCGATCCACGAGGAAAGATAGTTTTAAAAAGGCTAGCTTAATCCCAAATGATTTTACTAATCCAATTTATTAAATCTAAAATTAATAATTCTAAAATAATTAAAATCTAATGAATAAAAATCTTGAAAACACACTCAATGATGCTCTAAATATTTTGGATTATATTCTGGAAAGAAAATAGTAAAAAGCTTTCCTAAATAATTTAGAAAAATAAAATCAGAATAATAACTGAAATTCTAATTAAAAATCAAAACAGCAAATAATAAACAGAAAATAAATATTAAAAATATCAAACAGCAACCTACAATATTCTGCTTCAGGTCTACGAGCTTATAAACTCTAAATTATATCTATTTTATCTCAGAAAAATCTGATCAGAAAATTAGCACCGAATAATCAGCAGAATAATAAATCTAAAATTAGAAATAAAATAATCAGCCTAAATATAAATACGAATTTAATCACAAAATTACCCTAATCCTAGAACAAAATTTTCTGGACTTAACAACACCCAAAAATCGTAAATTAAAATTAAAAATCGAAATTTTCAGAATTAGTCTCCTAAAAACCTGCACATATCACTTTCACAAAATAATTCTGAAAAATTATTAAATAACTTCCAAAAATCACGAAATTAAATATGGGAAGACTAGGACACTCTATAAACCCTAGGAACTTAGAAAAATCGAAAAATAACAAGATTAACTATTTTTAATCTAATTTATAAAAAATCAGCAACTAAACACTAAATGAGAATATAAATCAATCTAAAATTACAATCACTCTAAAAATCAAAATCTAAGATATCTAAAATTACCTAGACACCCCTAAAAGACTATACTTTTTGGGGGGTGGTCGATTGAATTTATATTGAAACTAATAAATATAGAACAAAATTTATCAAACTAATCAAATTTACTCTAAAAAAAATAAATAATGATCAAAAGTTGTCAAATTTATGAAGAATACTTAGTATAATCTCAATCCACCATGTAAATTAATATTTATTATCAACATACAAGTTAATTTCATTCATGAGTTAAACTGTAGAAGAAATCCACCAGCAGTTCTTCCCCGTTTTTTCTTAGATCCTAGTTTACTTAGGTCCAGCCCTAATATAAACCCTACTAGTTTGATAATTTTTACACCAGCGCAAAAATTTAACCAAAATTAGAGCATTAAGAATTAGAAAAACATCGTTTAACACTCTGTAACTAATTTACCAGCAAATCGATTTAACAAAGATCTAAAGCGATTACCTAATTAAAAGAGATGGGTTTGAGCCATCCATGATTAATTAGGGTGATACCTAAGCCTAAAAGATTATAACTTTTACGTATTATAATCTTCTAAACCATCAATCGAAATTGTATTTAATCAACTAGCATGCATTCTAATCGATTTAATACAAATTTCATAAACAATAAACGCCAATCGCTAAAGAATCATGAATATAAATCAACTAGGCATTAAAGCACGAAACTTGTTTCAAAATAATTAATTTAGCATGCCTTCAAGAAGATTATACTAAGCATAAAAAAATTACTCACTCATATTAGAAATAAAATCACAAATTTCACCAAAGTAATTCATGTTTAATAGTACACTTAACACAAAATAAATAAAACAAAGCATAAAAGAGAAAAAAAATAAATAAAAATAAAAATAAATAAGAAAATCCTACTTTGCTTGATCTTGGCGTGGCTATGATGAGATGGAGCCGAGGGTCGAAAGTGGGATTATGATAATGATCGTGGTGATGCGATAAGATGATGATGTATTCACGGTTAAGATGAGGAGAATGACAGCTTTTTTTTTTTTTTTTTTTAATAGAGGGACGGTGTGCTGAAGAAGGATTATGAGAGGAGCTAGGCGTGGAGAAATTTTGCCGTGGCCATGATGATGATCAAGAAGCCAGCCATGGGTAGATGATGGAGATATGATAGATGGATGGTGATGATGGGGAAGGGGAGTTGAAGAGGATGGCTGCCGTGGGTTGAGGGTTGGTTTGTAAGATGAAGATGATGATGGATGAGGAGGAAGAGGCGTGGAGCAGATTGAAGGAAAGATGATAGTATGAGATGGGGATGATTTAATGTGTGTTAGGCATGGGTTTATATATGTGAGGAGTTGATTATTATATGAAAAGTGAGGGGGTTAGGTTTAGTAAATTAGGGTTTCCTTCCTCTTTTCTTTAGATTTCTTCTTCCTTAAGACTTATAGTTTTTCACCCAATTCTTGTAACCCTAGCCCAATATAATAATTATGAAAATAATATTTTTCATAAATTATTTATTGGACCATCTTTTCAGCAAATTGTGTAAAATCGGAGCTTCAACGTCTTGTCTTCTCATTTTTATTTTATTAACGCCCATCCTGAAAAATATATAAAATAAAATAAATTAGATGCAATAATGTGTAAAATATAATCAAAATAATTAATAAAACGATGCATGATTTTTGGCTTAACACTTGTCCCTAGAAATTTATTACACAATAATTTAATAGTTCTGATAGTTTAATCTTTAAAAAGTTAATCCTATAAATTAATACACTAAAATTTTGATGGTTTGAAATGTAGATGTTTCCTCAGGAAGCTTAAGTTTACACATACACGGGAGTGAAAAACCTAATTTCTATGCGTGTCTTCAATATGGATTTGGAACAACTCACTTTTACAACAAACCATCATGTGAGGACGAAGCAGCAATAGTATTCACACTATGTAGTACACTGTACCCCACGGAATATGCATATTTTTCATATTTTTTCCCTTTAGATTTTTCACATAGGATTAGGAATGAGCATTGGGCGGTTTTAAGACGGGTTGAGTCATACTTGTACCTATGTCCATTTTTGAAAATCATACCTATAGGCATATTTATACCATTGGGTTTTGTAAGACTATATCTATACCTATATACATCAAGTTTTTTGGATTTATGGGTTTTATTTGAGTACATATAGAGCATGCAAAGTGTCACCCACATTCAACTGATATTTATATATATGTTATATTTGATTAGTAATTTCAAGCAGAGCTAATAAAATTCATGTCTCATTACACTCACAAAAATTGAAATTGTAAAAAAAAAAATATTTCTACACAAATAAATACTATGCAATTGGAATTACATGCCTAACATTTATTTTTTGAATTTTTGCATATTTTTGTCGTATCTTACTGGCAAATCGAGTACATAATCAAGTTCGAGTTTGAGGAATTCATACTTATACAGACATCCATTTTCAATCACAATACCCATATTCATATTCACACCCACTTAAAATCTATTTTTATAACCCATTAGAGTATTAATGAAGCAAATTTTAGTTGAATTTTTTAAATTCAGGTAATATTCCTATCCTTATATATAGGATATAAATAAAATAGGGAATTTGAAGAGTGAGAATATAAAGGTGCTCAACTATACAGCCACTTCAAGGAAAATGGCGTGCGGCACGTTGACGTTGTGTACAAGACGACACACAACCCTGTCTCTCTCCTCTCGCGTTAAGTTCTTAAAATAAGGGCCGCCAATTGGATCGGATTAGGCATCGTGCACTAAACCAACTGTGCATTGGCTGTTTTAAGCATTTTTTTTTTTCCAATAGTTAGTTGATCAATACAAAAGATTAAGCGAATGATAGAATATACTTATATATGAATAAAAATACAAGTAAAATACTAAAAACCGCCTAAATCTTTTCTCATAATTTAATCGCGCAGGATCTCCATCTAATAATTTGTTAAGAAATCTAAACAAGATGTGGACTATATGAATTTCTAAGTCACCTGTATGAATATTGATATTCCTCATAATCTGAAGTCCACAACAAAATTATCGACAGCTAAATTCCTCACCATTCATTCAATTTTATAGGGCTCTATTTTTGTCCTCCCTCCTTTTACTTATATATATATATACACACACACACACACACACACACACACACACACACACACACACACATATATATATATATATATATATATTGTCAATTACATGATAGAGCGTGTAAAACATAAAATTATATGAGATCAACTCTATTTGTTTTATGTATAATCCAATATTTATGTGCCGAAATTTATATTCACTTTTTAGCTTTATTGATACAATATATATTATTGAGAAACTGTAAACTTTTTGTGCAACTATGTTACAAGAAGTTATTGTGAGATGCATGACATGGTGTGTAATAGAAGATACGTTTTATGATCTTTTGCTCCTAACCTCATGCATGTGTTAATTATATGTAGACTATTATTGGTCCAAAGAGGGTAGAATTCTCCTAATACTTGAATCCAAAATCTTAGTGGGAACAGATTTACTTCAACCAACATGTGTTAATTAGTGTAAGATAAATGTGTATGATGTGAATTGATACGACATCGGCGCATCACAATAGCCTTTCATATTGTAATCTATCTCGACATAGACTATTGAAAAGTTTAGATGCTAATTAATTTACCTAATAAGTAATTGACAGTTACATACATATGACTGACTTCGGATTTTATCTACATTCATTCTTATATCTCCTTTTAAGATTAATCTTTTTTTCCCCAAATTATTGATATCCAAAAGGTTGAAGTTACGATACAATCAATAAAGGGGGCGTTTGGTAAGTAACTTTTTGAAGAGTTTTTTGAGTCCAAAAAGCCATGACCTTTTTGGATGAGCTTTTTGAAGAATTAGCTTTTGTCTCACAACTTTATCAGAAATAGCTAATTTTACCAAACAATTTTTCAACAAACAACTAATTCAAACAGTTAATACAAACAGCTAATTCAAACAGCTAACAGCTAATGACTAATATAAACAGCTAACAGCTGATAGCTATTTGTCAAACAGAACCAAAAACTAATTAATAAAGAGCTACAAATCAGCAAGGGATAATGCACCTATGATCGACCAGGAGACAAGAAATCAATATAGAACTCTAGTCTATAGACTATGGTGATACGGTGAATTTGGAAGAACCGAAGAAGGAAGCCATCATGTTATTTTGTTTAATCATTCCATAAAATTTTATAACCAAACTACCACTTGCCCTATAAAGTTAGATAACACAAATTCAAGCCATACCACGTTAAGACCACTCTCATTTTGATTCATAAATAGTAATTAAATAATCACTTTCCTGTTTCCAACAATCGATTTCTTTTTTCTTCCGTATTTATTATTATTACTTTTTCACATACAAAAAAGCTGTTATTCCTTTCCTCTTTGCGTCTCAGTCAACAGATATATCTGTAAATGTAATACTGCCTACATCTAAATCTTCTCAGACCCCACGAATACGGAGCTTACACCTAATGGTGGTGATAATATTAGCTCTTTTCGTTTCAAACTCCATAGTTAATTAGTTATCTTCTTCTATTCAGGCTCATTGTATGTGTTCCATAGAGTCGGACTACAATAAATGATTAATTACTAGCATTATTTATTTATTGATTCAATATATATTGAACTACGATCCGTTATTCCAACCATTCTCTGAAGGGAGGGAGGAACCATGACCATAACCATGAACCATAACCACCATCACCTAACCTTTGAATCGTCTCTCTCTCTCTCTCTCTCTCTCTCTCTCTCTCTGTCATTAAATTTCAACTCCAATCCCTGTTAGTCGCTCTCTTCATTCAAATTTCAGTGCCAAGCTTCTGATTTTGACACCCAATTTGTCGCTTTGGTGAGTGTTTTTCGCTTTCTTAATTTCTGCTGCTTAGATCATGTGGTGCTATCGTCGCATTCAAACTCGAAGCTATTTGATTGGTCTGCAGAATCGGCATTGTTATCAATTCATATTTTGTGCTAGTCATGCTGATGGATCTTTCACTTTGGGTCCGATTCAGCTTGAAAAATTGATACTATTTTTGTCGATTTTTTTGAAATTCATCGTTTGAATTGATAGAGATTTGTTTTTCCTGAAAAAGTTTGATTTGAAATCATCTTCATCTTGATGATGGGGAATTCATAATTGAGTTGACGTTGAACATTTCTTCATTTTACTTTTACATGATGATTTCTAAAATACAAAACGCGCAAATGATTACATTTAGCTACTAGTAAGTAGTAACCGACACTACAGTATACTTGATGTGCGAGCTCCTTTTATGTGGGTTTTTGTTGTTTGTTTGATTGGTATGTTCAATGATGCTGACACCTAAAATGAGGTCCGTTATACACTGGATTCCTCTTGTGGTATTCTCATTGATGCTAGAATTTCATTGTCTAAAAAGTTTAGAAATTACTTCAGACATCTCAATTGCTGTTTGTTCTTGTTGTAATTGTACAGGTTGTATACTGACTTGATTGCTGTAGATTGGTTGATGATAGCAATTGACTTGGAATTTTTTATGGGTTGATGAGGCATTGAGTTTTTAAGGATCTTGCGGCTTCTGGGTTCATTAGAAACTGCCATGGGAGGCTTATTACACCTTTTTGATTTTCATCAAGGGCACATTAGGAGGAAGCATAAGAAGAAAGGGGACGGTATGTTTCCTGCCCTGGCTCACAAATACAACAGCATGACGGCAGTCATTGCTTACTTTTCATATTGTTCAATGCTTCTGAGCTATTCACTTACAAATTTCAAAGGGATTTAGCCAAAAGAAAGGTTTAGAATTGACTGAGATTACTTGGAAATTGGTTATGCAGTAGCTGTGGATGCTCCCCGAAACAGTTTGGACCTGCCAGCTGAAACTTGTCAGAGCCATTATGCAAATGGAGATGGTAAACAGGTAGTTATATTATACAGCTCATTACGTAAAATGCATTCTCAAGGTTAGCTAATTTTCAGTAGCAATGATGTGTTGACTGCTTTAGGGCAGGCAGTTACTCATGGTCGTAGGAAAATAATCTCCAGAAGTTACTGTGGCCTTCATTTCGTGTTGTGCAATGAGTTCCGACTGGAGTAGTACACAGCGGCACTTGATAAGATCCATTATCATGGCCTCCTCCCTCGATAGATTCACTAATCATTTTAATCTTTTCAATGCCGAGCATCTCTTTTTTTCATGGTTTCAGTTATGGATTCTTCTATTGTGCTTGTCTATTTGGAGGAGGATTTCCAAGCTAAGGTGCTCGGACGCTCTGCATAACCTCACACATCCATGTCTGAAATGTCTTGGACACTGCCACTCTCAGACACTTTGTGGACACTCTCAAACTTATGCCAAATACACATGAGGCACAAAGACATTTGGTTTTGTTACAGAGAGTTGTAAGGCCAGGCTGTGTAGGCATTTTATTATTGTTCCCCTCCAAGCACAATCCTCCCCAAGACTAAAAATATAGAACAAATTATAGATATACTAGCGGTTAAAGAAATATATTTTTCATGAATACATGTCGATCATTTACATGTTTGTATCCTTTTGTTTTTCAAAATTCACGTGCCTACATTGTCGGTGTCATGTCGTGTCCGTGTCTCATATCAGTGCTCATTCTTCTTAGCTTGCAAGGGAGTTTTTCCGTTGATTGGGCAGGAAATGTTTCATACACGAGAGCCATAATCTTGTTTGTTGAAGTTCATAATTTGGATGTTGACTGTGAACTTTGTTTGCTAATTTAAATAGGATTTGGCCAAGAGGAGCTACTATCCAACTATCGCTTCAACAAATAACTTTATCAATGATGAGATATTGAAACGATCGAGCAACAAACAGAATGCACCAAGCATTGTTGCCAAACTAATGGGGATGGATGAGTCACCAGTGGATACACCTGAGGATCAATCTCTCAAGGATATAAGTGACAAGAGGGAATTCAAGGATAGAAAGATTCAGCACATTGAAAAGGTCTCAGCTCTTAGTTCCTCCAACAAGTCAAAACCACCTAGCAAAAAAGAACACCATTCGTATAAAGATGCATATTTGCACCCCTGGAGTAGCGGAAAAAATTCTGAGAAACCCCACCCTCGTGTACATCCTCAAGAGAAAGAGCTGCAGAAATTTAAGAAAGAATTTGAAGCATGGCAAGCAGCCAGGTTTCTTGAATGTGCTAGGGTTGTTGAACTTGGCAACATTCCTGAGCAATGGCTTGCTCAATTGCACCTCACCAAGGAAAAGATGGCTCTTTATGAAACTTCTAGGAAGGAAGTCATAAAGAAATCAATGGAGCATAATGTTGATATGGCAAAGTCAAGGTCTGTCCATATAGGTGATTCTCAGTATCTCCCTTACAAGAAGGAAACATTGCCAGCGGAACACAAGGAGTCATCTTCGTATAGCAGTAGAGGCTCAAGTAGAGATTTTGAACAGCTTTCTTTGAAAGATTCCGATCAGAACTCCAATAAATCTTCTGCACCATCAAGGATAGTAGTTTTGAAGCCTGGCCCTGATAGCTTTTGCACCACTGATGAGTCTTGGGTGAGTTCTTCTTGCTCTGTGGAAGATAGAGACTGCATCGAAGATCTTCTCGAGGAAGTGAAGCAAAGGTTGAAATTTGAAATGCAAGGTAAAACATTTAGAAATGGTTTCATGGTCAGAGGAGGTGGAATTGAGACTCCCTTTAAAGAGAAACCAGCATTCACAAAACAAGCTTCTCAACCTCTTGTGAAGCGCACTAAAGCAAACATTACTAGAGACCTAAGAAGGAAGTTGCTTCGTTCAGAATCGGTAAGATCGTATCAAAGTGAATTCCAGGTGCATGAGCTAGCTCCTTCCTTCCCTGAACTCATGAACAAAGATGAGAGGACATTCCTGGGAAGGAAATTGCTTCGGTCAGAATCTGCAAGATTATATCAAACTCAATTTCACGTTAATCAACTAGCCCCATCTTCCCCTGAGTCCATGGGCAAAGAGGAAAGGAAGTTGCATCGATCAGAATCTGCAAGATTTTACCAAACTGAGTTCGACTTCAATGAACTAGCCCCATCCTCGCCTGAGCTAATGAGCAGAGCTACGGGGAAATTCGTTTCAGAGAGGCTGAGAAATGCCCTAAATGGAGAAAACCGCCAGAATCTCGTTTCTGATGGCTTCTCCAGGATGCCTTGGTGTGATGATGCTAGGGAGCGATTGGAAAAAGCTAGGGATATTTTGAATGCGGCAGCTGGCAGGAACTATTGGCGTGATAAGAACTATGAAGTAGCATCACCAGCGTCACCTGCTAGGCCCTTCAAACACGAAATAGCAGATAATGGAAATTTCTTAGAGCAGGCTTCTCCTAGAAACTTGGTTCGATCTCTGTCAGCCCCAGTTTCAGGGACATCATTTGGGAAGCTTCTTCTAGAGGACCGATACATTTCGACAGGTGCTCACATTAAGAGAAAGCATGAGGTCCCAGAAAAATTATCAACCAATGCTAAAGGCCAAAGGAAAGACAGCTTTAATTTCCGAGAGAAGGTTTCTACTATCAAATATAGTCTCTCTCTTAGGAAGAGGTTGCTGAGCCGGAAATTCCAGTCGATGGACTTATCACAAAGCAATGAATTTGATTCAGCACAATATATGATGAATGGACCAACCATTATAACGTTCAGAGACAGGATTGTAAGTATATCTTTTTATCTACATTTTGAAAACTTAAGACATGTCTTTTACTTGTACAGCAAAACAATTGATTTTTTTTTCCCGTCTTTTGTATTTTAGGATAACTCTACTGAGGTGCCACCTAGCCCTGCATCTGTGTGCTCCACTCCTCATGAAGATTTGTGGAAAACAACAGATTGTCCCAGCCCAATATCAAACTCTGACGTGACTTCTGTAGGAGATCACAGTGTGGGTAATGTTTTCAGAGAGATAAGCTCCAATCTTACTGGTAAGAGAGCAGCAGTACCCTTGCAATTAAGTTGTGATCTGAACTAAAGATTGTCGTCTTATAAATTTGCTTCACTGAATCATCATAGTGCATGTTCTCCTCCATGGTGAGCGACCTATTCTGTCTACCAATAAGTCCAACCACTAGCCTAGGAACCTCCTTCGCGGGGGGGGGGGGGGGGGGGGGGGAGGTTTAAATATCCTTTTCACCCTTAGTCCCTTAATTGCAGAACAACTGTATCCTTTGATGTCAGTATATTCTATTCACACCTACAAACAAAGGCATCTTTGCTAGTCAGATGCTTTTTTGGTTCATTATGATAATTTGTGCGGTTTTTATCCCCAGCCCGGCCCCCCCCCCCCCCGGGCGGTTGGTTAGGGTTTAAATGTTGGCTAACTTAACAGCATTCCAAAACAGAAGTTTCTATTATAGCATTTGATTAACAATGCATCCACTGTTGGCTACTTCTAGTGAATAAGAAGCATAAAATGTTCTAATGAAGTATTTTTACTTAATCCATAATGATAAATGATTTAGAGTTGCCAATACTGGCGTGTGATTGCTCCCTGTCAATCGTAGAAGCATAAAATACTTTACTCCGTTGTTATACGTGATGTGAAGTAGCCAATAACAACTCTTTCGGCTTCATTGGAGATGGACTGCATTTTCTGTGGCGTATATGAACGTATATCATGGTATACATGATTCCTTAAGACGAGTGGAAAGAAGTACATGCCAATTGCCAAAGCACCATCTGGCCCACTGAAATCAAGCCTTTGTTAAGTAGGGGTCAAATATGTTTTTTCGTCTATCATTTCTGTCGATTTTGTAGGTCAATATTTTGAGGACTGTCATATCTATTATCTGCTTATTATATACTAATTGCTAAACGAATAGCTTATAACTCATTTTTATGAGTGTTTGTGTTCCTTGAGGATAATATCCTGCTCTGTCTGCACTGTTGTTATAATCCTTGATAAACTTTGCATTCAACCAACTGTTCTATTTCTCCACTTCGCACACTCCACATGCAGTATTAGGGAGTATAGTCCTAACCTATCCTGAAACCTCCCTTCACAGAGTTGAGGAAGCAATTGAACCAACTCGAGTATGAACCATCAGAAATCACATCCGTTACCGAGGAGCAATTAGAGCAGGAGGAGGAAGACTGCGAAGATGAAGCAGAAGCCTATATAAAGCATCTGCTTATCACTTCAGGTTTATACGATGGAGCATGTGATAAATCTTGTTCAAGATACGACCCATACATGAAGCCTTTAAGTAACTGGGTCTTTGAAAAAGTGGAAGAATCCTACAGAAAACCTCCGACTGACATCGAAGAAGTTGCCAATGACAATAATGAAAGGGGTTCAGATCGTAAACTCTTTTTCGATCTATTGAATGAGGCACTCACAGTTGTACTTGGGCCACCCAGGAGCTTGTCAAAATTCAGGAGAAAGCTAATTGACACCGCACCGTTGCCCCACCCTCAGGGCAGAAAACTGTTGGACCGGGTTTGGCAGATGATATCTGAGTACTCAAACCCCGCAGTAGACTCAGACACTTACTCCCTCGATGATATTGTAGCTCATGATCTGAATATAATGCCATGGGGTAATCTAATAGATGAAGAGATTACTAGCATGGGTAAAGAGTTGGAGTGTCAGATAACCGGGGAGCTGGTACAAGAACTTGTCATGGAAATGCAGCTTTCACAGTGTACAGATGCCAACAGTTTTAACTCCTGAATAAGATGTGTATATAGGATTGCAGAATCGATTTCCAAACTGATATTCTTGGTTAATTTATAGTATATGCGAATACGAGCATTTATTTGTAGATGTTTGTGAAATAGAGTATAGTTTAACCAATGATTGTAAATCTTCCCCTTTGTTTCTTGTAAGTTGTGACGTGAAACCATTATTTTTAACAATTTGAGATATTATGGAAACAATGAAGGTGAAAGTTCAGAGGGGGGAAGACGACTTGTTATTTCTGAGAATTAGGCTATTCTCTACCTTAATTAGCCAACTACAGCAATTTAGACTGCATTCAATACCTTCGGCAGGGTTGGTTTACATGTCCATCACAAAGACCTTGCCCCTGTCGTAGGGCAGTACATAAAATTGTTTGGCCGGCTAGGGGTGCTTCCCCTATTTTGAGTTTTGACCGTTATCAATTCATTTCCTTGAAGTTGATACAAGCGCAGAATAAAAGCTTTTAAAGGGTAGAGAGATCGTGTACACATTTAAAAAGTACCTAAAGTTTATGCACATCTTTTATGTAGTGAGATAAACCCTTACTTCAATCAATTACATACGGTTTCAATTCATTCTAAACAAAAGTCGACATTAGTAGAATGTATCCGGATATTGTACGCCATTGCGCAAGTTAGAACATGTAGTTTGTTTTTAAAAAAAAATTTATATTTTCGTTCTCCTTTTTTCTATGTAATCGAATTTCTCATAACTTTAATTTTTTTCTTTAAAAAAAAGGCTAAGAGGAATTGAAATTTATTCATTTATTTATTTTTTCAAGAATTGATCTATACTATCATATAAAAATAAAGAAAGTTAAGTCTAAATCTTTAATATCACATTTAAGATTTCATTAAATAAATAACTGATGCCCATAGTTGTTTTTAGTGTTATGTGTTCTTATTTAAAATTATTGACAACGCCTAGGATGTGCATTGTTGTTGGTTGATTAGAGGGCCACCTAGTGGAGATGTTTGTAAAGTCTCTTTATTCAGTGCCAAGCTAAATTAGATGTTATGAGTACATGTATTAATTGATGATAGATGTACAGGCATTAAAAGGGCTGAAATTATTCCCATAAGATAATTAGTTAAAACTGACGTCAACTATCAACTGTCAATTTATGACAAGTTCGCGACTAACTCAAAAGTTAACTTAAATGCTCCCTCATTCATCGAGTCGGCCAATGCGTTTTTTTGGTTTCGTTTTTCCAAGAATAGATGGATTCCCATTTTTCGGTCGGCAAGGGCGGAAAGTTGATCACAGAAGTGACCAAGCGCAGAGAAAACTACCAGAAGGTGTTGTTTGAGTTTTCGTATTGTTCATAGGTGTCCTTTTCAAGTACGGTGTTGCTTTGGGAGAGAAGCTGCAGCCGCCCCTTTTGAGATGGCTGCTTCCTGTTCATGGCAATTTACTTGTTGGCGCTAACCTCTTGCAGCTTGTTCTACCTGGCAAAGAGTTTCTATCTCCCTCCCATGTTTATTTCTCTCATCTTCCCCCACAAAACTGACTCCATCATTCATAACTAATAATTAAAATCAATCCTCATTCTCCCTCTATTTCTATTTTTCTTAGACACCATTTTCATATCAACCAAAGTATTAATATCAGACATGATAGTTCAGAATCAATTATGTTTAATAAAAGGAATATATTAATATTACATAGCCAATAATTGTATGGCAAAATCAAATTTAGAATTTTAAATGTAAGGTCCATAACACCGCCTCTATTTATAATTTTATGATTCAATTAAATTTTCCACTTGCTAGTTCATCATTCAAAATTGTCATTTTTATTACTTTTAGTTTCTACATTTCAAGTTAAAAATTTAATTTTTTTAATTTTCTAACTTTATTAGGTTTATTCTTTTTTAAATTATTTTTATCGAAGCTTATGAAAATACCATTATTCTTGCTTTGAACAAAATTTAACATTTTAATTGTATTTTGTCAAAACAATGTTTTCCGTATCGTTGACGGACTACTTGTATTTTTATTTATGGTTTCTTCCCACTTTTTTTTGAATTAGAGTGATTGAAAAATGCAAATATTGTTATCTCATAAGTTAGAAATTTTGTGTAAGCGGTGGACATTAATGTGGTGTGTTCCCATGTACATGGGCATGGTAAACTATATTGTTCTTAAAGTTGTACTATTGCTCAATCGTCCAATGAAAATAGCCCATAGACAATGTAGTTGATTTCCAACTCCAACTTAAAATGAAGTACAAATTGTTAAGCTGAGTTAGTTCAAATAACTTAGGTTAGTACAAGTCATTAACCTGAGTTAACTATATATAATCCCAGAGATAATTTAAGATGTTGGTAGTCTGTGTTGCCTCAAAAGTCGTTTTCTAACCATTCAAGAGTCACATTTCAAGAAATTGCTACTTGATTCTAATTTGTAGGTGACAATACAAGGATAGATACAATAACTAAAAAAAAATTTATACCCTAAGCTAAAAGGCATCCAAATAAATACTTACACAACATTCGCTCTCACCAAAATATCATGTTTAGATATTCTATGTCTATATTTTGTTAAAATGAACATAAAATCTAGTTATATGGAAATATTTAGAGTTTATGATTTATGGTTTGGGATTAGTATCCCAACTTTAGGGTTTAGGGTTTATCATTTGAGGTAAATGTTAATGGCTTAAAATATGTTATAATATCTCAAATTACTTAGATTAAAGATAATTAAAAACTAGCAAGGAAATCCTAAAATCTAAACTGTACAACTAAAAATCCAAGTAGTCAACCTAAATTATAAACTAGAACTCTGAACACCAGAGCCTTAATTGTAAACCCTAAACAAAAGCTTGAAACCTAAACCCTAGCACATCCATCACAGGTTACAAACCAAGTGACCAAGACCCTATAATATATATGTTTGTATATACTTATATTAACTAAATATTTTTTTTTTTTTTTGTGTGTAGACACATACAGGCACACATGTGTGCATCACACATACACACACCCTAAACCATAGGCCCTAATCAGAAATCCTAAGTCTGAGACATCAATTATAAGGTTAAAACCTAATAGACGATGATCATAAAATATATTGGCCCTGTTTGGCAAAGAGCTTTTTGAAGAGTTTTTTAAGCAAAAAGAGCTTATTTGATCAAAATTAGCTTTTTGACCAAGTAAAAAAGCTAATTTGGATGTTTGGTGAAAGAGCTTTTTGGGTCCAAAAAGCTAATTTGAAAAAGCTAATTCCATGAGCTTTTTAGAAGAGCTTTTTGAAGAATTAGTTTTTTGTCTCACAACTTTATCAGAAATAGCTAATTTTACCAAACAGTTTTTCAACAAACAGCTAATTCAAACAGCTAATATAAACAGCTAACTCAAACAGCTAACAGCTAATACAACAGTTAACAGCTAACAGCTAACAGCTGTTTACCAAACAGGACCATTATTTTATGAGTTTTATATTAAATTAGGGGTGTGTGTGTGAGTGTGGCGAGATCAATTCCTTAATAAAAACAACAACAATAAATAAATGATGATAATAATAATAATAATAATTACTACTATTATTTTTATATTATTATTATTATTATTATTATTATTATTATTATTATTGGTGGTGGTGGTGGTTGTGGTGGTGTTAATATTAACAACAAAGAGAAGACTAATGATCTTATTATTATACTGATAATAACATTAATATTAATGATATTAATAATCAAATAATAATAACAATAATAGTAATAGTAATAGCAATAATATATAAAATAGAAATAACAATAATAACAATAAGAGTAATAATAATAATAACAATAATAACAATGACAATAGCAATAATATATAAAATAAGTCATTACTAAAATTTAAAAACAATTTAGTATCAAAAAATAGAACTTAAAACTAATAATGTTATTATTATTAATAACATTAGAAAAAATATTATTAGTGAAATACTATTCAGAATAATAATAATAATAATAATAATAATAACCTATTATTAATATTCTTCTTCTTCTTAAGGGAGCCTTTAGTGAATTCTTTAAGGGGCGCGCTTGCCTTTTTTTGCCATCAATCAGCTGTCCCCCGCCACATCAAAAGTGATAACTGCGCGTTCTTGCATGATTACGGTACCCATCTTCAAAAAGGAAAGTAATATAAAAATAATCTTCAACACTTACTGGTAATTTTCTTGTCATTTCCCCATTTTCCCATTTTCGCCGCAATTTTCTCTCCCTGTACATTTCCTTCTGTAGATGCCTTGAAGCGTGCGGACTGCAGACTACAATAAATTCCAAGTCCTTGCTTAGCTTTGCTCGAAAAATGGATCCCACCTCTTCTACTTTTTGTCGCTGGTGTCCCTTTTCCAAATTCGCAGCCCCATTTGAGGAGAAAAATAAAAAGCATAAATACTCAGAGAGAGAGAGAGAGAGAGAGAGAGAGAGAGAGTGTTTGACAAATTAGCAGGAGGAGAGGGAATGATGGAGTCCCAGCTGCAATCCGAAGAGATCGGAGGAAATGGAGGACATGGAGGTACCCATGGGCTCATTAATGGTGGAATTGGCGTTAATTTAAGTGGAGATGGCAATGGTGGGGGGATTTTGAATGAGGTTTTGTGTGTCAAGGTCATGACTGACGAACAACTTGAAATTCTCCGCACCCAAATTGCTGTTTATGCCACCATTTCTGAGCAACTTGTTGAGATGCATAAAACTTTCACATCCCAACAAGATCTTGCTGGTATCCTCTTTGCCCTTTTGAATTTTTGGCATAAGTTGATGATTTGATCGTGCTTTTGCCCTTATCCATTTTTTGAACTGGGTATAGTTTAATTTTCTGCCCTGTTTTTGTATTTTTCCACCTTTTAAGTAGTTTATTACTACCCTCTTCTAGATTTGTTATTTTGGTGGCGATTTCATGCATTTGTGATAGGTTTGTGGCATCTTCTGGCCTTAATTTGAGCCATTCCTTGGAATTTTCCTGAATTTGTTCCAACTCCCATTTTAGCATACCATGTTTTGGGCATATGACTGTATTGCATTGGAATTGTGTTTTTTTACGAAGTTGTTCATGAACAAGATTCCCTTTGTGTCAATTTTTACATGAAGTGTTGGAAAATGTTGGTAACTCTAAGGGAACTATGTTCTTGTGATAATTCTTACTTAAGGGGCTACAAGAAACCAAATTCCACCTTTTTTGCCTCTTTTTTCCCCCCCCCTTGTCGACCAAACATCACCCTATTTGCTATTTCAAATTTTCAACTTGTTGCAAGAATGTTGATGTGATTTATCTTGTCAATTTTGCTGGGAATTGTGGAACTTCTTAAAATTCCGAACTCCAAGTGAGGCTTTGATTTCTTCAGTAATTCTGTTACAGCAGCATCCTGATTGTCATTTTTGAGCGGGGCTTGTTTGTTGGTTTTTATTTTTTTTCTTTTTTTTGGGGGGGGGGGGGAGGGGGCGGTGTTGGTGTTGAAGGAGTTATATCATGATGCAGTTGTGTGTTTCTACACTTCATGGATAATGAAACAATAACTGTACGCTTTGCGTCTGATGTGCATGGAACTCCTAGTCAGTGGATTCGTAAAATTTAGGAGATAGATTCTGCATTCGAAATTATAAGCTAAATGGACCACGATTATATGGCAGTGCTTTGTTTGTACTGCTCTTTTTTTGGATTTCCATGTAGGATTTTATTGAAGTTGTTTCATGAACTGTCGAATGCAATTTGTTGGGTTTCGTGGCCCAAAATCAAAGTGACAGCTAGGATTTCTTGGCTGCTAGGGTTTGCGTCTTGGCGTACAGTCTTCTTGGCGGTTAGGGTTCTCCTTTAGGAGTTAAACCCTGGACTTCTAGACTATATGTAAAGAGACCTTGCCTAGGATCTAAAATCATCCTGAGTTCTAGAACCAAAACACAAAAACACATTGAGAGGTAAAGAGAGTTTTGAGAGAGATTACAAGAGATTGTAATCCTGCTATTGAATCGAATCACTTGTTGTGGTTGCGATCGCTTTGTACTCTCCTTGCTCATATAGTGGATTGATTATGCTCGTCGCCGTCTGTGGTTTTTTCCCGCATTGGGTTTTCACGTAAATCTTGTGTGTTATTGCTTTGTTCTTGTTATCGTTCCTTAAGTTTCTAAATATCTATTTCATCCTATCGGTTTCGCTATTAGCTTGCTCTAATTTCCCAACAAGTGGTATCAGAGTTTTGGCTTAGGATGTCTTCAATTATGAAGGTTGATATTCAGAAATTTGATTGGGAGATTAGTTTTAATCTCTGGAAGGTGCAGATGAGAGCGGTTCTCATCCAGCATGGGTTGTGGAAGGTTCTTTCAGGACCTTATACGAAACCCGAGATGATGACTGATGAACAATGGGCAGCAGATCAAAAGAAGAGGGGTGGATTGTTGACAGACGAGAAATGGGAGGAAATGGAGCTGAAGACACTTTCTGCCGTACAGTTGTGCTTGGCACCACATGTCTTGCGAGAGGTGCTTGATAAGACAACTGCAGTGGGTCTTTGGGTTCGGCTGGAGGAACTCTACATGACGAAGAGTCTAGCCAACAAGATCCGTTTGAAGGAAAGGTTGTATACCTTTCGTATGACTGAAGGTACGCCTGTTCAAAAACATTTGAATGAGTTTAACTCTATTCTTGTTGATTTGGAGAGTCTGGATGTAAAGATTGAGGATGAGGATAAGGCTATCCTGCTTGTTGTGTCTTTACCCCCTCCTATAAACACTTTAAGGAGATCATGGTATATAGTAATTCTAATACTATATCGTTCGAGGATGTTAAGTCAAACTTGTTGTCTAAGGAGAAGTTTGATCTTAACATTCATGCTAAATCTGTTGAGGGATTAGTAGTAAGGGGTAAAACAACTGAAAAGGGGAACGGTAATAGGAGTAAGAACCGTTCTAAGTTTAGGAATCCTTACGTTGGTAAGACCTGCAATTACTGTGGTAAATTGGGTCATTTTGTTGTTAATTGTGGCAACTGCAAAAGAAGAGGGAGAAAGAAGAAGATAATTCTCATAAGCCTGCTGAAATTTCGTTTGCTGAATCTGATTCTGATGGTGACGTTTAGGGATGGGCATGGGGCGGGTTCAGGGCGGGTTGAGCTATACCCGTACCCATACCCATTTTCAAAAGTCATACCCATACTCGTACCCGTACCCATACCCATCGGATTTTGGATGGTTGTACCCATACCCATACCCATACCCATACCCATACCCATACCCATCGGGTTTTTCGGGTTTACGGGTTTTAGTCGGATATATATAGAGTGCGCAAAGTGTCACCCATATTCAACCCATATTTGCATACACGGTATATTTGATTAGCAATTTCAAGCGACGCAACTAAAATTCATGTCGGATAAACTCACGGAAGTTAAAAATGTAAACAAATTTAATCTTTCATTTCTACATAAATAAACATTATACACTTAGAGTTTTATGCCAAACATTTATTTTTGAATTTTACCGTATTTTGGTCGCCTTTTATTAGCAAATCGGGTACAAGATCGGGTACGAGTTTTAAGAATCCATACCCATACCCCATACCCATTTTCGAACGCAATACCCATACCCGCCTCATACCCATTTTTTACTAAGTTTTCGTACTCATACCGGCTATAAATGGGGCGGGTTCGGGGCGGGTTTTTCGGGTTCGGGTGCAACTCCCATCCCTAGTGACGTTTTGTTTGCTACCTCTACTGAAAGGGGGAGCGATTCTGATTGGATTCTTGATTTTGGGTGTATCTATCATATGTGTCCTCACGAGAATTGGTTTTCAACATATGATCCAGTTGACTCAACTGTTGTTCACATGAGCAATAATGCCTAATGTAATGTAACTGGAATCGGTACTGTTAAAATTAAGACCCATGATGGTGTTGCCAGGATTTTATCAAATGTTCGTCACGTTCCTGACTTGAAGCATAACCTCATCTCTTTAGGCACCCTTGAATCCAAGGGGTGCAAATACTCAACTGAAAGTGGAGTTCTGAAGGTCTCGAAGGGCAGTCGGATTCTACTGAAGGGTTTGAGGCATGGAAGCCTCTATTTCTTGCAGGCATCTACTACGACAGGTTATATGAAGAAAGGTTCATATAGGTCATCTCCCAGAGCTAAGTTCAAGCATTGCTTGGACTTAGTTGGCATTCTCAATATTTGAGCGCTCTTCGGGGCATTGCCCCTCGAGGGCGCATCACCCTTTGGGGTGCGATGACGGTGCTAGAGAATTGGTAATTGTTGGTGATTTTGGTCCAAGGTGGAGATTGTTAGGTTTCGTGACCCAAAATCAAAGAGACAGCTAGGGTTTCTTGGTGGCTAGGGTTTGCGTTTTGGCGTACAGTCTTTTTGGTGGTTAGGGTTCTCTTCTAGGAGCTAAACCCTGGACTTTTAGACTATATATAAAGAGACCTTGCCTAGGATCTAAAATCATCCTGAGTTCCATAACCAAAACACAAAAACACATTGAGAGGTAGAGAGAGTTTTGAGAGAGATTACAAGAAAGATTGTAATCCTGCTATTGAATCGAATCACTTGTTGTGGTTGCAATCGCTTTGTACTCTCTCTGCTCATATAGTGGATTGATTGTGCTCGCCGCCGTCCGTGGTTTTTTCCCGCATTGGGTTTCCACTTAAATTTTGTGTGTTATTGCTTTGTTCTTGTTATCGTTCCTTAAGTTTCTGAATATCTGTTTCATCGTATCGCTTCCGCTATTAGCTTGCTCTAATTTCCCAACACAATTTAATCAAAATCATGTTTGTTTTATATGAAACTTTGGCTCTAGTAGATACTTAGTCATCGTTGTACATGTATTGTGGCATGATTGAGGATAACCAAGCTAGAGGATGTTGCATCTGTGTGTTCATGTAGGAGAATCATCACTGAATCTGAGCTGTAAGCATGATTCTGAATTTGTCCTGTTATGGCAAAGTTTAAGTAAATCAGTAGTGAATCCTCGCCAAAGTATAGTGCTAAATCTTATCCATGGCCGATCACTATAATGTTGATATAGAGAAACATTTGCAGACTTCAATGGCAAAGTTTTAAAATTCTCATTGACCTGGATTGAAGAGGCAGTAGAAGACTTAGCTGTAGGTTGCATCGACATGGATTCCAGGTTTGGAGGTGTTTATTATTGGGGGTTTTCTGCTGAATGTTTGATTCATCGAAGCTTGCTGGTCTTATTATAATAGATCCCTATCTGGGTGTGCAACGTGTTTTTATCCAATGAATCATAGAAGTATTGCTTTGCTAGACTGTTTTTCTCATGAAACACATCAAATATAGCAGATTCCTTTTCAGAAGGGAAGTTATGCTGAAAATGCTTCCAGCATTTCCAGACTCAAGGGTACTCAAGGAGTGTCAAGTACACTGATCTGGGTTTAGGTTTTGCACTCAACCTCTTTTCGAAGATTTTATTTGTTTTTAGGCTAAAATGAAGGCGTAATGTGTCGTTGGGAGGTGGGACCAAGTAAGGTACTTGGGTGAAATGGGAAGTCCCAGACTTCTGCTGACTGATCTCTTAGTTTGGTGCATGCTTTTCCTGATTTTGCATGTCTTCTTTGTACTGTTCTAGCTTCTTATTCTAGTTTCTTTTAAGAGGTCAAATATTTGCTCAACTTATTGATGCTTCATTTTCGCCGTGATTGAAGCAGGAGCAAGGCTAGGAAACTTTTACTGTGATCCTCTGGCTACAGCCATTGGGCACAAAATTACTGTTCGGCAACGTTGGACCCCAACAGCTTTACAGCTTGAGATTCTAGAGCGCATCTTTAAACAAGGCACTGGAACTCCAAGCAAGCAGACGATCAAGGAAATAACAGCCGAGTTGTCCCAACATGGACAGATCTCTGAAACAAATGTTTATAATTGGTTCCAAAACAGGCGTGCTCGATCGAAAAAGAAGCAGCAAAACAATGCCCAGAGCAATGCTGAATCAGAGGTAGAGACAGATGCTGAATCACCCAAGGACAAAAAGACAAAGCCTGAGAATTTTCAATCTCCACACAACTTGTCTTCGGGAACAGAAGATCTCTGCTTTCAAGGCCAGATGATAAGCTCCAACTTTCACTCACTCGATCCAAGGTCTGGCAAAATGGGGGCTAGTTTTGCATCAAATAGCAGTTTGGAACCTTCCCAGAGTTTTGACATGAACCAACTGGCTCTTTACGAGAGCGTCCTGCAGAATACAGGTATGCATTTGCACCAGTGTCAGGATATGTAGCTTCTCACTTCCCCTGGTTCTTTAGGATGGTCACTTTTCACTTAAAAATGGAAACAGAAATCGCAGACTATGTTTTAGGCATCTATACTGTACTTTTGTTGTGGTAAAGGGATCTGGAACTGAATCAGGCTTCAAATATCTTACGGCTGTTATATCAAGGAACTTCACCGTCACCCTCTCCTTTCTAGGCGTAGAGCATGATTACCCAAATTCTCGAGAAGAATAGCAAAGTCTTGAAAACAGCAACAATAGATCACAAACTTTCTGCATCTAGACATAGCAGCAATACCTCACAAACCTTTGGACAGGACAAATTGTCTTTATGTTGCGTTCTAATTTTATAGGAATGTCTGTCAAGCTTTCTGAACTGAGCTTATGGAAGTGCCTTTGTAATTGTGAATGTAGGAATGGATCACTTGATTGGGAAGATGGAATTGCTTGAGAGCTATAATGCTTACCAGCCGACAGAGGATTATAGCATGACTGGCTGAGTTTCCAGCATCCTGGTCATTATTTATCTATTTCCTGCTTTGACAAGAACATCTTTTGCAATTCCAAGCCAAGCCGGATCTCATGCTGAGATTGCTGTGCTAGGTAGTAGTCGCCTCCCCACCCCCCAAAAAAAAGCCAAAAAAAGAAAGAAAAAGAAAAGGCCATGGTGTAAAAGAAAGCCTTGAACTGCTCTAGAACCTTCACAATGATGCTTTTTTAGCCAGCTGATGACGACGAAGTCAAACCTTTTTTGGGGGGGAGGGGGGGGATTGTTTGCTGCTTTGAATGATGTAAATTTCACTTTGATGCTGTATTAGATGTGACCATTTGTCTGCTGGGTGACTGGAATATCTTGTGGTAGTAAGATTTGTGTTTTTAGTTGTTGCCTTGTTCTGCAAGGTGATTTGCTGCTTATCTGCACAAGTCATGCACTTATGTTTTTTAGGTGCTATTATTCCCCACTAAAGTAGCACTTAATCTGGGGTTGATAATTGAATATTCTTGGTAACATAGGTTTTTCTTGGCTCTTTTGTGGGGGGTTGGAAGCCTGGAATCCTGCTAGGGGCTTTGAAATTTCATCTTGCTACTTAAAGAACTAAAATTTCCAGTGTATGTTGGGGGATGGGTTATGATGATGTAGTACAACCGTTAAAATTGTATATGACATCTCCCATGAGCTGGGATATAAAAACAGTTCAATTAGATCAGGTGGATAGGCAATTTCTGGTTTCATTTTGTTGATCTAGTTCCATTTTGTTACATTGGGAAAATGAGTACTTGTGAAGAGAAAAAAGGTCCAAGAAGCAACGTCATCTCTCTCTCTCTCTCTCTCTCTCTCTCTCTAAGTTAGTTTGCTATTGCACAGAAACGTCACTGTGTGACCTCGTGAAGCATCCGCCGAACCGGGAGCCTAGGCTAGTCTCCGGCTGTCCACAGCTGGTCAGCACCTCGCTGGTGGCACCTAGGCTCTCAGCAAACGGAGAGAATTTCAGGGTTCAGGTGTGGTTCACCTAGGGGTGGCAAAATGCGTGAATTCTGACAACGGCAACAAAATAGTGTTTTGTTTTGTTAGTTGATTTTACAAGGTTGCCCTTTTTGTTTTTGTTTTTGTTATATTTTCTAATTACTCTTTTGCCCTTATTGTTTTTGTTTTATTTAATTCTCGTTGTCAGAGTAGCATGTAATTTGAGGATCATTTATGTCCATGTTTTCCTGATACCAAACAGTGTATATAAAAGTTAATTCCAATAATACAATATTATCTTTTAATATTTTTCTATTTCTAGGTTCTATATTTTCAGGTAAAGAAGTTAGCTGAATGAGTCGAGATTTATAATGATTAAGCATTTATTGAAGAGTATTTCTAGTTGTGCAGTCAAAAGTTTTTAAAAAATCAAAGGCTTGTGCATCTGTATAGTATTCTAAATTGGGTAGATAAAATCTATTTCCAGTTACATAATTTCCATATCGGTCTATTTTAGCTGTAGATTAAAATCTATGTTGAGCGTTTAAAAGATTTCTAGATGAACTCATTATTTTAACCAAGGCTGTATGGAGTAAGATAATTTTTTAGATATTCGTCCAATTTGTTAGCCATTTGAGTGTTTTCGTGGATAAGATGGTTTAATAGCTTGTGATCCTGTTTATAAGATTTTCAATATGAAATATCTAGAGTATTCTTAATAGTTTCATATTCTCTCAGAGAAGAGCAGAGTGAGTTTTGGTATTCTATGCTAAGTTTGTGATAGTCATTCTTTAGAGAGTCAATAAAACTAGCTTTGGGAAAATGAGAATTTTTAGGTGAGTGGTTGTGAAAATATGGGTGATTTGGTGGTAGTTTTGCCATAATTTTTTTAATTTGATCAGTTAGTAGGGCTCTAATACCATTAAAGCGTGAGTCTGGTAACTTTTTGTAGAAAAATGTTTAAAATTATTTGATGAAAGGTCAAGATTTGAACAAAGAATAGATTAAAATGAATTTTTTGATTAATAAACATGGTATTCCCAACATAATAAATCAAATTACCAGAGTTTTAAGCAACTATACCTCCTTAGTCTCAGAATCTCTCGTTGAGATATGGCATCTTTTGATATGTCGCCACGCCCTTCTCCTCATGGGCCTTACTGGTTTAACTTCGATCTTAAATTCTCTCTCACACCTTGAGTTTCTCTAAACAAAAAGATAAAATTTCAAGAATTTCTGAATAGTTCTTTTTATTAACTAGTTTTCCAAAGGGAAAGTTTAGAACAACATCGCAGAATGCTAATTTGAGTGATCTATTCTTCGCTTAAATTGCCTTTGCCTTGCCTTTGCCTAGAGTTATAGCCTCTAAAAGCCTTGCTGACGTAAGGGCTTACATCATAAAAGATGACTAGAATTATTAATAGTACAACTTTACAGCTCATTGAGATTGTACAATAATTGATTTCTTTTGTCCGGTTGATAGCTTGAGTCGTTGGATATGCTTGCTTGGTTGGCACTCGTCCATAGGCTTCTGGGATTTTTGTAGATAAGATTCCGTAAAGATAAGTTATAGTTATCGGCAAGATCTAAGCCTTACATCTGGTTACCTTAAGCAAAATCCTAGCCGTTCGTAATAGAGTTTGTTTTTCTTCTTCCTTCTTGAGTAATTCAGCAAATTTATTCCTTACAGCTGAGGATCCTTGGAAGTTTTTTGGTTCTAGCTGGAAAAGAAACTTTAATAGCTCATCATCATAAATAGTCTTCATGCATTCCTTCTTTAATAACAATAGCGTAATCAGCTGTTTTTAGTAAGTATTTTAGTCTTGAAGTATAGAGTCGATCTCCGTGGCATTTTACTGCGATGACGCTACTACTTCTTCGATAGTCTATCCAAAATTCAATAAATCGGATGGGATCAAGCTTTTTTGTAGCTTCAATTTTAAGCTAAAAGTTTCCAGAGATATAGTCAATCTGAATAAGGCTAATGCCCTGATATACTATTCCCGTTTCTTTATCTTTTTCCAGTGGAATAGTATGAAATTTTACAAATATGGGACCTTGTTTGAAGTTTTCGAGGGTTTGGATGGTGTCAAAAGGAAACAGAGATAGTTCTGTGAGTTTAAAGTATGGATACACTAAATCCATATATCCATACTCATAAAACTGGTAAACAGCTTAGAGGTTAAATCCACTGCAGGCGGTGAGTCTTGGGAATAACGACTTTCCACTGCTGTAAAAGATTTGGGATAAGTCATTAAGGTTTCCATAGACTGCATAGTAGTTCTGCAATATCCTGAAACAAAGGGATCACAAATATCAAAAGGGACAAATTTTTTGGTTTGCATGGTAATAGTTATAGCTTCTTTGATAATGGTTTAGCCTTTAGTTCTTGCATCTCTTTCTCTTTCTCAAGAAATGAAGGGCTTGAACTTGGCTCAGAGATAGTAGTTGGAGCAATAGTTTTTATAGTTAACGATGTCGTTAGCATCGTGAAACTAGTAGTAGTTGCTTGTGATATAGTTGAGGACGTCTTAGAGAATTTATAGTCTTAAGAGTTCTGCAACTACCGTACTTCATTGCTCAAGATCTTTCCTCATGTCAGTGATAATTTCAGTAGTTCCTCTTGCCAGTTCGTCAATTTCAGTTCTAATATTTGAGACAATGTCTTGAACTCCTATTTCAAGATGTTTTAGATTCTCTGTCACAGTTTGTAGATATTCATTGAAGTCGATTATGATATCTTCATGCTCCTTGAGTTTTTTTGGAGTCATCATTGAGATATTCTACTTCTCTAGTTAGATAGTCTGCAAGAAAATTGTGATTTCCTGAAACATTCTCATAAGTAGCGCTAGATTGAGATGGAAAAGTTTACCATCTATGAAGCTTCCTCATGTGAGGTCCATTATCCAGAGCTTTTTTCAGAAAAGTGGTTGCTGCTTTGTTATCAGTTAAAGCTTTGAAAGGTTTTGGTAAAAGAAATAATCGTCATTTTTTAATTCCTCGAATTATAGCTAAGATTTCCTTTTCCATTGTATTATAGTTTTCTTCTGTTTGGAAAAAAGCTCCACTATGATATCCACAGATTTCATTAAGATCTATTTTTAATACAGCTTACCAAACTTTGTCAGAAGCATCTATTTGCATGATTAAATTATCTTCAATTCAGGAAGTCTTAGTTGTGGTAAATTTTTACATCCTTCTTTTAAATTTTTTACTATATGAGTGTGATGGTCTGTCCATCCTCTTGTGCCATTTTTTCTGAGTAGACTTTGTAAATCTTTTTTCTTTTTTTGCTAAGTTTGGGATGTAAGCACTAGCATAATTAAGTAGTCCTAAGAATCCTTGGATTTGCTTTTTAGTTCTTAAGTTATCTGGATATTCCATGATTTTTCTTGAAATATGAGCATGTAGAGAAATATCATTGGATTCTAATTCGAATCCTAAAAAATAAATTTTTTCTTGTTCTATAGTTGCTTTTTTCTCGATTAAGTGGATTCCTTCTTTTATAGCAGCTTTTGCAAATTAATGGAGATGTTTGTGATGTTCTTCAAGAGTGATGGAACTTATTAAGATGTCATCAACATAAACCACAAGAAAGGAGTTAAGATGTTTAAAAGCATTATCCATTCACCTTGTAAAGATTCTTGGTGTATTTTTTAGTCCAAATGGCATAACAATCCATTCGTAGAATCCTTGAGGTGTACTAAAGCCAATATATTTTATACTATCTTCTTCCATTTTGATTTGTCAAAATCCAGATTTAGAATCAATTTTTGAGAAATATTATCTACTTTTAACTAGATTAATTAAAACTTCTTTGTTAGGTGAGAAATAGTTATCTGTTTTGATAAATTGATTAAGCTTTTTGTAGTTTATTACCATTCTAGGTTTATTTCTTCTTCTTTCTACCTCATTCATAACCGTAAAAACTGGAGATGAACAACTTCCTTTTGATGGTCTGATTAAGCCTTTTTCTAATAAGTCTTTCATTTGTATAGAAAATTCTTTTATATCTTCTGGAGTATAGAGCATAGGTTTTTCTTTAATAAATATTTCTTGCGTTAGTTCGATTTTTGCTCTAGGATGTTCGGGTTTCCAAAATTGTAAGTGGTTGTCAGAGTAAATTTGTTTTAACTTAGTAATAAGATCTTCTTTCTTGATGATGTGCACTTGAAAGGTTGGTTTTTGGAGCTGAGTTGAGAGTGCAAGTTGTTCATATCCTTGTCCATCACACTTTGCACGTACTCTGCAAGGATGCTTTAATGGAGGGATTTTTAATGTATGTCCACATTTTGTTGTGAGGTATATAGTGCATGAAGTTTGTGTAAATTTAGCAAATTATTTTAGAAAATCATTTCCCAATAAAATATTATATATGGAGTTATATTGTAAAACCAAAGGTATATTAAGAATTTTATTTCATAAAATAATAGATACATTGCTTTGTACAAGTTCTAAATATGTAGATGTGGAATGAACACCCTTAATTCTAATTTTTCAATCAAAGGGTAGTTGTTCCCATTTTGTGTAATAAGAAGTCTTGAAAAAAGTTTACTTCGGATCGTGTATCAATTAAAGCTGTAATCGTTATATCAAGTCCTTTTATAGTTACATCAATGCAAGTAAGAATAGGAATTTGTAGCTATTTCATATTCTATCAAGAATAATTATATTTTGTTTATCAACTAAGGTGATTTGAGTTGGTTTTATATCATAAGTATCAAAGTGATATAAAAAGTTCATTCCAAGTAAAATATGGTAATGATCGTTATTGATTGAGGTATCAATGTAACATTCATATTCTAATAAGGCAGAGTTTGGTGTTTTCATCATAATCTTGGATTTTTGAGTGAGAGTAGCTTCTCTTCTATCATAAGTAACAAAGTTATAGTTTGTGGTAGTAAAGACCGGGATAGGTAAAGGTATAATGTGACACTGGGATGCTCCTGTGTTAATTAAAACCTTGTTGTCTATCCAACTTTGTCCATTAAAGTAGGCTAATTTTACCTTATATGTTGAACTACTGAGAATTGTTTTAATGCTTCTTGGTTGAAATCGAAGGATTCTAGATGTGCTAAAGCTTTTTGTTAGAGGAGGTTGATTAATTATTCTCATGACTTTTTCTATATAAGATAATCTTGGTGCTTTATAACTAGGAGATGGTTCGTCTTTGACTAATTGAAACTCTGTCAATGTAGGTAGTCTTGCTTCTTGCATTAGAGGAGTTATGACCGTGCTCACGGTTGAAAAGATTGGATCTATAGTTATTTTTTCTGTTTGTTTTACTTCTTTTATTGGAAAATTAGTGTTTGAAAAAATGTATAATCCTTTATAGTAGAAGGATAATGTATTATTTCTAGGTTGTAATCCTATATCTGTTAAGAGTTTAAATTGTAGATTAAGTTTATCTTCAATATTTTTACTTTGTAATGTTACGGAGTAATTAGGACGGCATTCAAAGATTAATTTTTTTTATAGATTAGGTTTCCTTGTAGGGTTTCAAGATGACTATTTTGAATATTTGTAAATCTTTGATCATGCAATGATAATATAATCGGTGAATTAATTCCGTCTTTAAAGCATGCTTTTATGACAATTTGTATACCTTGTAGATGAACATATTTGATTAGATCTTCATCTCTAGTTGGAATTTCATCTAAAGATTTTCCTATTATATCCTGGATCATTAGTTGTAGTCTAATATTGCCTTGTAAATTTTGTACATTCACGGGTTGTTCTGTAGTATATAATTTAAAGTATCGAATTAATTTTTTAGTAAGAAAATCATTCATTTTCTTCATAAAGCTTCTTGGATCTTATAGAGATAAATCTATGTCTGTTATTTTTGAGTATAATTTTTGATTGAAGGTAATTACTCTTGTGTAGTTTTTATTATTTTCTTGTTCTTGTTGTTGTATTGTATCTATTTCTTCAGTATTCATCTTCTGATATGAATAACTTTCTATCGCAGATGTTTTAGTTTCTTCTTCTGAACTTATGGATTCGTAACAACTTGAAATCATATCATATTCTTCATAATTTATGGGATAGAGTTTGTGTTGAATTTCTTCAAAATTTTCAGAGAATAATTTTGCAATATTAGCTTTTCTCTTATTGCAGTCTATTGATTTATGTCCTATTTCTTCACAATTCTAGCATTGGCATGGAGTTGGTTTTTTATTTCTCTTATAGTATGTATTTTCTGGGTTGAAATATTCTTGAGATAATCTTTCATGCCAAAAATGGTTACTACTTTTTTGAGGTTTATTTACGGATTTTTTAGTCTTTGTTTTATTGATTTTATCAGTTTTTGTTTTCTTTGACTTGGTAAATTTTTACTTAGAAAATTTTCTTTTAGGTGTTTTTCTAGGTGTAGCTTTAATTACATTTTTCTTTAGAGTTCTTTTCTGTTTTGGACGATAATTAGGATAACTTTCACATCTATATTGTCCTGGTTTTTTAACGTCATGACAACATAAAGTTACTTCTTTATTTGTCTTCTTTGATTTTCTTGTAAACAAAGTTGCATCATTTAGCTATTTATTACAGTTTGTACTGCAACTACAGATCTAAATATAGTGGGTTGTCTCGCAAATTCTTTAAATTTTTCAGAAAAGTCTTTACTCATTGGGTGAGGAAATTTATTTAATAATAATTGTATATAAGTTTCTTGATCTTCAGTTGAAAGGTAAAGTTCATAATAATATTTATTAAATTCACAAAAGAAACTTTTAAAATTGCATAAATTACAAATTCTTAAGTTAACTTGTATAGTGCTTCTCGTCTTCTTTCTAGACTTGAGTTTATAAAATTGTCTACATATTCATAGCCTCCAAATTGTCCAATGAGATATTTAACCATAGTCCATATTCTATCTTCTATTCCTATTATTAAGTTTATCGTTACATCTATTTCGATTAAGTTTCTTATGCTTGTAGAAAGTCCTTGATACCAGTTATAGACTATTCCTTGAAATGAGTTGATCATTAAGTTATATATGGCAGTGACATCTCGTCCTTCTTCTGCATAAGCTTGTTTGTACATTAGATTTAATACCATTGCTAATTTTTAGGTATCTAAGGCTTTTCTTATTTCAGTTGCACAATCCATATTTAGAAAATATCCCTATGTGGGTACTGGTTCTTGTAATAAAGGATTTTTTGGTTTAAATTCTTCATTAATAGCTTGTCTTTTCTGACTATTAAAAGTTTGTCTTTTCTTGTCTTTTTGATTTCGTGGTTTTCTAGATTGAAATGAATTAGAAGCTTCTCCTTGTTCACAAAAAGGATTTGGGTTTGGGTGGTTACTGCCAACGCTTCCAGTTGGGACACCTGATTGCATATTAACTTGTTTTAAAATTTCAGATAGTCGTAGATCTTCAAAGTCCTTCAGTAATTCTTCTATAGATTTATTGTATTCTCCCATTATGACGTTTCTTCTGATTTATGTTCAATAGCTTGTAGTGGTGTTTCTTCTACAGATTTTAACAGTCTTTCTTGATATCTTTTAATATATCTTTCATCATCGCTATTCAGATTTAATTTTTCTGAAAGCTTTATATCTATTGGTTTATATTCTTTCTTCTGTTTTGGTTTTAGTATTCCTTCAAAAGTCATATTCATAAGCTGCATTTGTATAAAGCTTCCAGAATAAATGAAACAATTAAACAACTAGTAATACAAATGCATCTTATAAATATGACTTTTGAAGGAATACTAAAACCAAAACAAAAGAAAGAATATAAACCAATAGATATAAAGCTTCTAGAAGAAGAAACTGAAACATCTGGGACAGAAAGTTATTCAGATACAGAAGATGAATACCGAAGAAATAGATTCAATACAACAACAAGAATAAGAAAATAATGAAAACTACATAGGACTAATTACCTTCAATCAACGATTATACTCAAAAATAATAGCACCAAATTTATCTCTAAAAGATCCAAGAAGCTTTATGAAAAAAATGGACATTTTTCTTACTAGAAAATTAATTATATACATTAAATTATATACTACAGAACAACCTGTGAATGTACAACATTTACAAGGCAATATTAGATTACGACTAATGACTCAGGATATAATCGGAAAATTTTTAGACGAAATTCCAACTAGAGATCGAGATCTAATCAAATATGTTCCCCTACAAGGTATGCAAATTACCGTAAGAGCATGGTTTAAAGAAGGAATTAATTCACCCATTATATTATTATTGCATGATTAAAGATTTACAAATATTCAAAATAGTCATCTTGGAACTCTACAAGGAAACTTAATCTATTAAAAATTAATCTTTGAATGTTGTCCAAATTACTCCGTAACATTACGAAGTAAAAATAATGAAGATACACTAAATCTACAATTTAAACTCTTAACAAATATAGGATTACAACCTGGAAATGATGCATTATCCTTCTACTATAGAGAATTATACATTTTTTCAAGCACCAATTTTCCAATAAAAGAAGTAAAACAAACAGAAAAAATAATTATAGATCCAATCTTTTCAACCGTGAGCATGGTCATAACTCCTCTAATGCAAGAAGCAAGACTACCTGCATTGACAGACTTCCAATTAATCAAAGAAGAAGCATCTACTAGTTATGAAGCACCAAGATTATCTTATACAGAAAAAGGAATGAGAATATTTAATCAACCTCCTCTAACAAAAAGCTTTAGCACATCTATAATCCCTCAATTTCAACCAACAAGCATTAAAACAACTCTCAGTAGTTCAACATATAAGGTAAAATTAGCCTACTTTAATGGATAAAGTTGGATAGACAACAAGGTTTTAGGTGACACAGGAGCATCCTAGTGCCACAATATACCTTTATGTATCCCGATCTTTACTACCACTGACTATAACTTTGTTACTTATGATAGAAGAGAAGCTACTCTCACTCAAAAATCCAAGATTATGATGAAAACACCAAACTCTACCTTATTGGAATATGAATGTTACATTAATAACTCAATCAATAATGATCATTACCATATTTTATTTGGAATGAACTTTTTAGATCACTTTGATACTTATGATATAAAACCAACTCAAATCACCTTAGTTGATAAACAAAATATAATTATTCTTGATAGAATATGAAACAGCTACAAATTCCTATTCTCACTTACATTGATGTAACTGTAAAAGAACTTGATATAACGATTACAGCTTTAATTGATATAGGATCTGAAGTAACCTTTTTTCAAGACTTCTTATTATCAAAATGGGAACAACTACCCTCTGATTGAAAAATTAGAATTAAGGGTGTTCATTCCACATCTACATATTTAGAACTTGTACAAAGTAATGTATCTATTATTTTAGGAAATAAAAATCTTAATATACCTTTGGTTTTACAATATAACTTCGGATATGATATTTTATTGGGAAGTGGTTTTCTAAAACAATTTGCTAAATTTACACAAACTCCATACAGTGTATACCTGACAACAAAATGTGGACATACATTATAAATTCCTCCATTAAAGCATCCCTACAGAGTACGCGCGAAGCATGGTGAATAGGGATATAAACAACTCGCACTCTCAACTCATCTCCAAAAACCAACCTTTCAAGTTCACATCATCAAGAAAGAAGATCTTATTACGAAGTTAAAATAAATTTATTCTAACGGCCCTTTACAATTTTGGAAACCTGAACATCCTAAGGCAAAAATCGAACTAACGTAAGAAATATTTATTAAAGAAAAACCTATGCTCTACACTCCAGAAGATATAAAAGAATTTCCTATACAAATCAAAGAATTATTAGAAAATGACTTAATCAGACCATCAAAAGAAAGTTATTCATCTTTAGCTTTAATGGCTATGAATGAGGCAGAAAGAAGAAGAAATAAAGCTAGAGTGGTAATAAACTACAAAAAGCTTAATCAATTTACCAAAACAGATAATTGGTTCTTACCTAACAAAGAAGTTTTAATTAATCTAGTTAAAAATAGAAAATATTTCTCAAAATTTGATTGTAGATTGGATTTTGGCAAATCAAAATGGAGGAAGACAGTATAAAATATACTGGCTTTAGTACACATCAAGGATTCTATGAATGAATTGTTATGTCATTTGGACTAAACAATGTACCAAGAATCTTTCAAAGGCGAATGGATAATGCTTTTAAACATCTTAGCCCTTTTCTTGTGGTTTATGTTGATGACATCTTAATAAGTTCTACCACTCTTGAAGAACATCGCGAACATCTCTATCAATTTGCAGAAACTACTATAAAAGAAGGAATCTACTTAAGCGAGACAAAAGCAACTATAGAACAAAAAAAATTTGATTTTTTAGGATTCGAATTAGGATCCAATGGCATTTCTCTACAGAATCATATTTCAAGAAAAATCATGGAATATCCAAATAACTTAAGAACCAAAAAGCAAATCCAAGGATTCTTAGGACTACTGAATTATGCTAGTGCTTACATCCCATACTTAGCAAAAAAGAAAAAAGATTTACAAAGTTTACCCAGAAAAAATAACACAAGAGGATGGATTGACCATGACACTCACATAGTAAAAAATTTAAATGAATAATGTAAAAATTTACCACAACTAAGACTTCCTGAACCTGAAGATAATTTAATCATGCATACAAATGCTTCTGACAAAGTTTGGTCAGCTATATTAAAAACAAATCTTAATGAAATCTGTGGATATCATAGTAGAACTTTTTCTTAAATAGAAGAAAACTATAATACTATAGAAAAGGAAATCTTAGCTATAATTTGAGGAATTAAAAAATGGTGATTATTTCTTTGACCAAAACCTTTTAAAGTTTTAACTGATAACAAAGCTGCAACCACTTTGTGAAACAAGCTCTGGATAATGGACCTCACTTGAGGAAGCTTCATAGATGGCAAACTTTTCTATCTTAATTTTACGCTAATTATGAGCATGTTTCAGGAAATCACAATTTTCTTGTAGACTATCTGACTAGAGAAGCAGAATATCTCAATGACGACTCCAGAAAAACTCAAGGAGCTTGAAGATATCACAATCGACTTCAATGAATATCTACAAACTATGATAGAGAATCTAAAACATCTTGAAACAGGAGTTCAAGACATTGTCTCAAATATTAGAACTGAAATTGATGAACTGACAAGAGGAACTACTGAAATTATCATTGACATGAGGAAAGATCTTGAACAAGGAAGTACTGTTGTTGCAGAACTCCTTAAGACTATAAATTCTCTAAGACCTACTTCCTCTGCTATATCACCAGCAACTACTACTAGTTCCACGAAGCTAATAATATCGTCAACTATAAAAACTGTTACTCTAATTATTATCTCTAAGCCAAGTTCAAGCCCTTCATTCCTCAAGAAAGAGAAAGAGATTCAAGAACTAAAGGCTAAACCATTATCAAAAAAGACTATAACTATAACGACGCAAACCAAAATATTTTTCCGTTTTGATATTTGTGATCCCTTTGTTTTAGGATACTACAGAACTACTATGCAAGTCTATGGAAACCCTAATGACTTATCCCAGATCTTTTATAGCAGCGAAAAGTCATTATTCCCAAGACTTACTGGCTGCAGTAGATCTAACCCCTCAGCTATTTACCAGTTTTATCAGTATGGATATATGGATTTAGTGTATCTAGACCTTAAACTCACAGGACTATCTTTATTTCCTTTTGACATCATCCAAACCCTCAAAAACTTCAAACAAGGTCCCATATTTGTAAAATTTCATACTATTCCACCAGAAAAAGACGAAGAAACAGGGATAATATATCAGGGTATTAGCCTTATTCAGATTGGCTATATCTCTGGAAACTTTCAGCTTAACATTAAAGCTACAAAAAAGTTTGATCCCATCTGGTTTAATGAATCTTGGATAAACTATCGAAGAAGCAGTGGCGCCATCGCAGTAAAATGCGACGAAGATAGACTCTATACTTCAAGACTAAAATGCTTACTAAGAACAGCTGAGTATGCTATTGTTACTAAAGAAGGAATACCGAAAGACTATTATGATGATGAGCTATTAAAGTTTCTTTTCCAGCTAGAACCAGAAAACTTCCAAGGATCCCCAGCTGTAAGGAATAAATTTGTTGAATTACTCAAGAAGAAGAAGAAAAACAAACTCTATTATGAACGGCTAAGATTTTGCCTTAAGGTAACCAGATGTAAGGCTTAGATTTTGCCGACAACTATATCTTATCTTTACGGAATCTTATCTACAAAAATCCCAGAAGCCTATGGACGAGTGCCAAGCAAGCAAGCATATCCAATGACTTAAGCTGTAAACCTAACAAAAGAAATCAATTATTATACTATCTCAATGACCTGTAAAGTTGTACTATTAATAATTCTAGTCATCTTTCATGATGTAAGCCCTTACGTCAGCAAGGCCTTTAGAGGCACTATAAATCTATAACTCTAGAAAAGGCAAGACAGAGGCAATTGGAGCGAAGAACAGATGACTCAAATTAGCATTCTGCGATGTTGTTCTAAACTTTCCTTTTGGGAAACCAGTTAATAAAAAGAACTATTCAGAAATTCTTGACATTTTATCTCTTTGATTGGAGAAACTCAAAGTAAGAAAGGGAATTAAAGATCGAAGTAAGATCAGTAAGGCCCGTGAGGAGAAGGGCATGGCGGCAGATCAGAAGATTCCATATCTCAATGAGAGATTCTGAGACTAAGGAGGTATAATTTGTTAAAACTCTAGTAGTTTGATTTATTATGCTAGGAGTACCATGTTTATTAATCAGAAAATTCATTTTAATCTATTCTTTGTTCAAATCTTGACCTCTTATCAAATAGTTTCAAACCTTTTTCTACAAAAGGTTGCCAGACCCACGCTTTAATGGTATCAGAGCCCTACTAACTTATCAAACTAAAAGAATTATGGCAGAACTACAATCAAATCACCCATATTTGCACAACCACTCACCTAGAAATTCTCATTTGCCCAAAGCTAGTTTAATCACCTCTCTAAGGAATGACTAACACAAACTTAGCATAGAACACCAAAACTTGCTCCGCTATTCTTTGGCAGAATATGAAGCTATTAAGAATACTCTAGATATTTCAGATTGAAAATCTTATAAACAGGATCATAAGTTATTAAACTATCTTATCCGTGAAAACACTCAAATGGCTAACGAATTGGACAAATATCTGAAAGATCATCTTGCTCCATATAGTCTCGGTTAAAATAATGAGTTCATCTAGAAATCTTTTAAACCCTCGACATAGATTTCAATCTACAGCTAAAATAGACCAGTATGGAAATTATGTAATTGGAAATAGATTTTATCTACCCAATCTAGAATATTATACAGAAGCACAAACCTTTGATTTTTTAAGAACCTTTGACTGCACAACTAGAAGTACTCGTCAACAAATGCTTAATCATTATAAATCTCGACTCATTCAGCTAACTTTTTTACCTGAAAATATAGAACCTAGAAATAGGAAAATATTAAAAGAAAATATTGTATTATTAGAATTAACTTTTATATACACTGTTTAGTATCAAGGAAACATGGATATAAATGACTCTCAAATTACATACTACTCTGACAACGAGAATTAAATAAAACAAAAACAGCAAGGGCAAAAGAGTAATTAGAAAATATAATAAAAACAAAAACAAAAAGGGCAAACTTGTAAAATTAACTAATAAAACAAAACATTATTTTGGCGCCGTTGTCCGAATTCACGCATTTTGCCACCCCTAGGTGCACCTTCAAGGTCATGAAGAATTAGCTGGGAGGTGGGCATTGGTGGCCCTGAAACTGTGGTTGTCAGCGGTAGGTTCTACCTTCATCCCCCTTTAGCCCCCCCTCGTTAGCTTGCTTTCCCTTTTGTTTAAGCGCCCCCACCCCCTGCGCTCCCCCTTATCCCTTTTGTGATCCCTGCCTATCTTCTCTTGTTTTCAACCTCCTGAGTCCTTGTTGTTTTGGATGCCCACCTTGCCTTAGCTCCCCCTAGAACCCCTCCTACTTTGAGATCTTCCCTTCGAGACACACTTGGTTGAAGCCCTCCAATACAACCCCCGATTTTGACCAATTGTGACACCGTTTAGCCTTCCTTGTTCCTAGCCTTTTTTCGACGGTTTTGGTTTCACCACCGTCTATGTCGACAGCTCCCATTGGAGGAGGGCGTTGAGCAAGCCCTACTTCAGGGTGCAACCCCCTTCCCTTTGCCCTTCTTCGGGGTTCTTCCTTTCCTTCTTGGTGTTTCCCTTTTCATCTGCGTTTGCAGTAAATCGCCCAGCTATTTTTTTGTTTTTAATTTTTTTATGTTTCCATTTGCACTTTGCTACTAACTCTGGTCTTCCTTGTCACTTTTTAATTAGGTTGTTGATTTGTCTTCTGTGCTAGCCTTTGTGCAAATTTTATTTATCACTTTTCTTTTTTTTTGGGCTGTACTTATTTATCTTTACCACTGTTAGTGTTATTATCGGTTTATATCATTACTAATGTTTCGAGATCTTCCTGTACGTTGCTGGAGATTGACATGGGACAAGAGATCGAGCCTACGTGATGGCACTTGCAGATCAGCTGACGGTTTTCTCCTCCTAGGCTGGACCTGCAAAAAAGGCATCCCCGGGTTGGGACCCGGGGAACGCTCTCCAACGGTCAAGTCAAAGGAGGATTCAAACTAAAGATAGATGCAGTAAAGAGAGAGAGTGTAGAGTACATTGTGTCAGAGTACGAATCCTTTTTCTGAGATAGGTAGGTGAGTATTTGTAGCCCCTGTAGCAAAGGGTAGGTTGGTAATTTCCAACTAGGAAACTCCCAAAGTGGGCTGCCGGTTACTTGCTCCATTTGGGCCTTTGGTATGAGCCCCAAGGGTGCCGCTGAGGCCCATTATGTCTAGTTAGACCTGATCTACGACTGGTACTATGTGGGCCTTCTTTGGAAAAATCATATTTTGTGGATCATTTAGCCCCTCACATTCGACCTATACATATGCCTGCCTAGGTAGTCAGGTGAAATGTGAAGCGCGCCTGCATGATGGAGGCCAGTGGGTCCTCGAGAAACAGCTCGTCTTTAGTTAGTTATTCCCTCTTGAGCTAACACTTGGCTGTCGGCAAATGGTATGCTTGGGTTTTCGAGGCAGTGCTGGTTTTCGAGGCTGGCCGGTGGCATGGGGACTCATCAATTTTGGGGTACAAGAGGGTGTTGTCTCGGAGCCACACTTTGTGCAGTGCATGCAGATTTCCCTTGCACCAGAGTTTGTTCTTCTCTAAGATGGGTTTCCCCCGCTGCTCATTGATGATGGATGAGATGACACTCTATGTTTTGGGTAATTTCGAGTGGTACTGTAGGGAGGTTGCATTTCCTCCCTTGCCCCTTCCATCTGATTAGGAGGACCTATGCCCTGGCTTTGATCTGGCCATGGCTGAGGAGTATGCTCAAGACTACGACCTTCTCGAGATGCCCCAGGTTGTGTTCCTTGCTATGCTTTTTAACGATGCTTTGAAGTTGGGCATGCTGCACGGGTGGCTGATCCATATAATGGAATTGACCGTTAAGGAGTTGTGGTGTAGCACCTTCTAGGCATGGGTAGCGCGCAACAGGGGTAGGATCCTGAAGGCCCGCCGATAAGAGACACTCAGTGACTCCGAAGAGGAGAGCTCGGGGTCAGATGGCCAAACCTCCTTCTCTAATGACGACAGCAAGGAATGAAGCTTGGCTAGTAATGACCTGTGGGATGTCCATTCTGTGTGTTGTGTCTCTTTTTTTTTTTTTTTAATACTCCATGAACGCCTATAATAAAATGATGGCCTTCTTTACGGGAGCATTGCCTTTACTCTTGCATTTTTGCTTGCCTTCATTGGCCAGATGATCCTACTACCAAGGCTTAATTATGCGGCGTTTTGGGGCTGCATGGTCGCGGCTCTTGAAGGCTCGATCCCCTGGTCCATGACTTGAACAGACGGCCCCAGGGGCCCTTTTCTAGGGCTATGAGCCCCTATGTTGGTGACGTCTGCGACAGATACTAGGTAATCTGTCGCCACGTGGCATGAACAGCGTGGTGCTTTGGTATCGGGGCTAATTCAGGAATATGTGGTCCTTTTTATCTCCCCCAATTCCTTCTATAAAGATGGAGTTGGCATCCCCAAGGATAGCCACTTGAGCACGCTCTCGAATAGTTTTTTAGAGAGAGAGAGAGACAAGATTTCTAGAGAGAGAGTCTCTATTTGCCTTTTCCACCATGGTCTTTCCCCCCTTTCGCGACACTGAAGAGATGGCTGATCATGTTAGGCAGACTTTCAAATGGCATCTTAGGAGGGCGTTGCGTCCTCCTCGTCCGCTCCTGGAAGATTACGGAACTTATGTCCGAGCTTCACTTTGTCCGATGCAGAGGAGGCGGTGTGCAACTTCAACATCCTTAAGATCATCAAGCCACTTTCTACGCTATGGTGGTTAACGATGATGTGGAGTTATTCGTAGTGAGCAGGGACGTGGCTGGGGACTTGAAGTCGACCCTCAAGGGTCTGCGGTGGACTACTTTTGAGTCTTGGCTGAGCGTCAACAAGCATGCCCTTCTGGAAGCGCAACTTTGCCAACAGGTCCTTCTAAGAGGTGGCCTCAGGCCAACGTACGGCCGGCAGGAGAGCTCGGGTTCGAATAACTGCCTACCTGTTCTAGCGATGAGTGGTTGTAGGTTCCGTTCGTAATTCGTTTCTTAGTCATGCTTTTCGTCCTTGTAAGGCCGGTCTGTAACCATTTGTAGTGATAATAAAATGTCGCCTCTCTATGGGGGCTCGATTTCTTTGCAAAGCTCTCATTCTCGTTTCCAATTAGCCTTATCCCATGGCCGCAATGTTCAACCCCTGTGCTTGTCGAGCCCCCGGCCTCCTTCGGGTGGTTGGGGGTGTAGCCCTTGTCCTTTGGGCCACGCTTGCAGCTTAAACGATCGACCTTGGAGGTTATGATCCCGCGGCAATTGGTCCACGGGTTGTGAGTCTCTTTTGAGGTTTAGGGGCATTGCAGTGGTTTGAGCAGGTAAGCACCACATGGCGTAAGCTAAGTTATGCCTCGATTCTGCTACCCCCTCGGGGAGCGTGTTGTCCCTTTGCTTACCCACCTTCCTCTATAAAGGTGGAGTGATATCTTTATGGGAAGGTCACTTTATCCAGCCCTCACAACCCTTGTAGAGAGAGAGAGAGAAAGCGAGTGTGATTTTCGGATATAAAGAGAGAATCTCATCAGTGATTTTGCACCATGGTATTTCCCTACTTCCTTAATACCAAGCAGGCAGCTGATTACATTAGGGCAACCTTCTTTGGTGCTGGAAGGAGCATGTTTGCCCTCCCCAGCTGCTTCCTAAGGACTATCGTGACCAATGCCCCTACTTCGACCATGACGTGGCCAAGGCATCTGCCCGGGACTGCCACATTCCTGAGCTAACTCAAGTTGTCTTTTATGCCATGGTGCTTAATAATGTCGTGGCGCTGGGAGTCTCATGTATGTTCGTAGCCGACACCTTGAGGTGGGTCTTGGAGTGTCTGAACTGGGGTATTTTCGAATCCTGGTTGGAGACAAAGGGGGAGGCCCTTTATAGGGCGCACAGCCAGAGACTTGCTCACCCAAGAGGCAATCCTACGCCAACGGGCGTCCAAGAAGAAAACTCGGGGTTGAGCGATGCTCCCTCCCCTTCCAGCGATGAGGAGTAGGCTTAGGGTCATTGATCTTTATAAAAGTTGATTTGTAACCGCCCATAGTAGCAATGAGAAATTCCCCCATTTCGTATGACCCTATTGTCCCTTTTTACCGTTATTGCGTTTCCTGCTTTTATGATAGTCTCATACGAACTTGGTGATTAGCCCCTAGGCTGTGCCTGAGGGCCACTAGTCCCTTCTTAGAGGGATAAATAAGTAGCGCCCGTCCAGTGGCTGCACCTCAGGAACCTCGTCCCTTATTAGGGCTGAAGGCATAGCGGCCAGTCCTGAGGTTGATCTTTAGGGACCCTTAGCCCCCATTAAGCTAAAAGTATAGCGACCGGTCCTGAGGGCGAGCTTAAGGACCCTTAGCCCCCAGTGGGGCTAAAGATGCAGCGACCAGCCCTAAGGCTGAGCTGTAGGACCCTTAGCCCCCATTGGGGCTAAAGATACAGCGATCGGCCCTGAAGCCAAGCTGTAGGACCCTTAGCCCCTACTGGGGCTAGAGGTACAATGGCCGGCCCTGAGGCCAAGCTGCATAACGGCCGGCCCTGAGGTTGAGCTGTATAGCGGTCGGCCCTAAGGTCGCGCGGCAGGACCCTTGGCCTCCATTGGGGTTAAAGGTGTAACGGTCGGCCCTGAGGCTGGGATATAGGACTCTAAGGCCCCATTGGGGCTAAAGGTGTAACGGCCGGCCCTGAGGCTGAGCTTGAAGAGCCCTAGCCCCCCTTTAGGGGAAAAAAAGGGTAGTGACCAAATCATAACTGCGACGGATAGTTCTTATGTCATACGATATGCTCCTTAGTTCTCAGATAGTTACGTGGCGCTTTGGGTGCCGCGTGTCGGGGGTTGAGCAGTGTTACGTCCCTTTGAGCACCTGGGGAAGAGCGCCTCCCTTCTTCCCTTCCCTTACTTCACCTATATAAGAGAAGTCAGGTTCTTTGGGGAGGTTCATTTCATCGCGCCCTCAAAAATCCTCTTAGAGAGAGAAGTGAAGTTCTAAAGAGAGATGCTCTGCCTCTCCCTTAGGTTTTATTCAAATTTACTATAGCGCCTTCAACCTTTCCCTTTGAATCTTCAAAGGGCTCGTGTGTATCTTCATCTTTTCCCTAGGTACGTCTCTCGTGCCTTCCTACAGAAGTCGCAACTTGTATTGTATTTGCATAAGTATATCTTCTTCCTTTTCGTCGAGTGGGAAAGTTCTTGAGAAGTTGGCCGCCCTCAAATGGACGGTCACCATCCTCAGTTTTCAAGCCTCCCGACACTAATTGATGGCCGGGTGGTGGCACACATTCCCCTAAAGAATCAGTTTAGGGAACCAAAGAAAACCCCCTATACCGTGGCAATACATGAGCCTAGCACCCCTTCGTGGTCTAGTTGCGAATACTCTTCGACTCTTAGTATCCTTAGCATTGAGGAGGATGTCGTTTATCCATGGGAAATTGATGCGGCGATTGACTGTTTGCTTGACTTTCAGGACATAGAAGGGTTAAGATCAAGATTACCGCCCGACTGAGGAGTCCCGATGAGCTGTTGGCTGAGAGAACGTCCGAAGGTAATCCTTGCTCTTCCTCGGGCTCCCATAGGTCGAGCGTTGAGGTTGAATCTACCAGCACTAGCTCTTCCTCATGAGGGGAAATAAGTAACTTGGGAAAGGCTGTGCTGAAGAAGAGGAGCCAAGCTCAGGAAGAGCCAGTCTAGGAAGTTGTGGCCAAGGGGATGATCTTTTCAGGGGCTCCCGCGTGTTCGGACGTCCAAGACGGACCGAGCATGCACTTCCTCAACCCCAAGGTCGTGGCTTCCCTAAAAAGGCCAGCGCTGGAGGAGTAGTACTTCCTACCTGTGGGATACAGGTTTATGCTTCCGGAGGCGGATGCCACTGTAAACAAGCCACCCCCCAAATGCATAGCGATGTATCGGGCGGCCTTTTTCTAAGGCGTGTGGTTCCCACTCCACGCCGTGATAGTAGACATCCTGAATAAGTACGAATTGGTTACCTATGTCTTGGCACAACATATGCTCGTTTATAGCGACGTGTGAGTTACGCAGGTTAACTTGCATAGACTGTGCATTTGCGTAGGTCCATTCAGTATAGAAGGCTCCTAGTAAGATCAAGGACCTTGGGTGGTATTGTTTCAACAATAAGAAGGGTTTCATGATGGCCATTGAAAAGAAGTCCAAGGTTAAAAACTGAAAATATGACTTCCTTTTCGTGCGTCGTGAAACGGGTTGGGGAGATATTCTCGATTGGAACAACGGAAAGCCGGTCCGGAATCCTTTTGGGGAGTCGATCGAGGTTGAAAAAAGGATAACCTACTATTTCTACTTCTATGTAGGAGAGCATGACCGTCCCAGGTCGATTCCATCTTTCATGGCTAGCCTAGTGGACACTCAGAAAGGGCCCGAGCGAAAGCGGAGCAGATCCAGTTATACGGAGCCTATAAATTGGCTTCCTAAGTTGAAATTCTTTGGTAACAAATTTTTCCTAGCTGCCCTGGGCCTCTTTATTCTTAAAAATTTTTCTAAGGGTACTTGACGTTTCTCTTGTATGTAGGCTTTTCTGTTGGTTCTGACCTAACTCTCTTTTGTCTTGTACAGAACAAGCGCGAGTGAAGTTGTTGCCCCTTGACTCCGGGGATGCTTCGGCCGAGCAGATCGCTGCTGAGGTCGACTGAGTTCGTAAGGAAGAGCGGCGCAAGCGAGTGGAAATGCAAGCCAAGAAGGTTTGACCTCTGACACTCTGCGTTTATCCTTCCTTGTAGCTCTTCCTGAGTGAAAGGTGCTCACTGACTTTTCTTTCCTACAGGCTCTTCCGCTGGCTCCTCGCGACAAGAAACCTATGGCGGGGTCCTTGAACCTTCCCCACTTGGATTCCTGCAAGCGACCGCAGGCCGAAGGTGGACAGGATGCGACTTCATGTCTCCTTCCACCCCCTTGAGGGTGCGGGCTCCTTCGTCAAATGGCAAAGGAGCTGAGGGGCTCGCTTAGCGTTAGCGGTCTAGAGGCCATTCAGCCTCTAACGAGGGGTGAGGATTGCTTGTTACCGACGGGTCTCGAGGTGACCAGCGATCCTCGCCACTGGCCGCGGGAGAACCTTCAGTGTATAACTGGACCTCGCCTGCGGACTTCTTGGCGGCCGATGCCTCTGCCAAGTGCACCTTGGTAGAGAAACTGGCCAGGCTATGGTCACTAGCACCGACTAACTCTGCAGAGCCGTCCAAGGTTGGCGATGAGCAAGTGGCCATTATTGAGGTGGGGCTAAGTCTACATTATTTACGTTGTTTATATTTGCCCTTCCTTAGCTGAATGTGTTGGGTTTTCTTCAGGCTTTTGCTCTAGTGCTGAAGATGGCAAGGTCGAGGCCGTCCGTTTCAATCTTGGAGAAGTGGATCCGCAACCTTGAGGGCTCTGACGCCCTCCTACGGGGCAAACTGATGATCTTGAAACAGAGCGCCCAAGGTTGGATGAAGTGGTGTCTAAGTACAAGCATCGCTCGGAGAAGTTGAAGAAGAAAAAGGAGGCCCTGGAGGCCGAAAAGAAAGACTTACAGCACTAGCTGGAAGAGGCCTTCTCTAAGGTAGAGGCCGAGGCTGAAGGTTTTGCCAAGGCCGAGGATCGGGGCTATCATCGAGGGCGTGACAAGAGCGCCGAAATCTTTCGACAGCTCCTGGTGACCCTGGCACCTCAAGCCTTCCACATTGAAGGCTATTTTGAGGTGTACGTCAAGTTTGTCGACGATTGTCGTCGTGTCGAGGCTAAGGGTCAGGCCCCCAAGTTAGTGGATTTTAACCCACCTACCACTGTTGAAGAGGGCCTGGGCAACAAGGAGACTACGCCCCTGGATGGCGAGGCTGCAATGCCTGATGAGGAAGGCAATGAAGCTGGGGTAGCTGAGGGTAGCGATCCTGATGAGGACCCTGACGCCTAGTGCCTTAGGGTGTTTTTTGCTTATTCTTTGTTTTATCTCCATTTCTAGCTATTGGTGCTTATATTCCCTCTTCTAATTTAATCAATGAAAAATTTTATGCAGAGCGTTCTGCTTTATTTTTTCTTTTTTCTTCACTTGTTGTTTCATTTGTTGCTGCATGTTTTCCTTTGTATATGCTCCGTAAGACCGTAGCCCCTAAGGGGAACGGCAAGTGAAGAATTGTGGATCTGTGTTTGGAGAATGAAAAGAAATTGCGACCGACCTTGAGGCTGTGCTCTTAGACCCCTAGTTACCATCAGGGCTAATAGATATAGCGACCGACCCTGGGGCCGTGTTTAAGGACCCATAGCCTCCATTAGAGTTAAGAGTATAATGACCGGCCCTGGGGCCGTGCTCTGGGACCGTTAGCCCCCATTGGGGCTAAAGGTATAGCAACCGGCCCTGAGGCCGTGCTTAAGGACCGATAGCCCCTATTGGGGCTAATGGTATAGTGACCGGCCCTGGGACCGTGCTCTGGGACCCTTAGCCCCCATTAGGGCTAAAAGTATAGCGACTGGCCCTGAGATCGTGCTCTTGGACCCTTAGCCCCTAACGAGGCTAAAGGTATAGTGACCAGCCCTAAGGCTGTGCTCTGGGACCCTTAAACACCATCGGGGCTAAAAGTATAGCGATCGACCTTAAGGCCGTGCTTTTGGACCCCTAGCCCTATCAGGGCTAAAGGTATAGCGATCAACCTTAGGGTCGTGCTCTGGGACCCTTAGCCCCCATCAGGGCTAAAAGTATAGTGACCGACCCTGAAGCCGTGCTTAAGGACCAATAGCCCCCATTGGGGCTAAAGGCGTGAATCATCGAGCTGAAAACAACATTGTGTTGACGGCCATTTTATTATATATAAAGGATAAGTACATTAATATGCTACGTGAAGGAAAGAAAGACGCTAGTGATAGTACTTTCGTAGATTACTGTTGTGTCATGTTCACAGGATGGGAACTCCGGTGGGAGTCTCCAGGCAGTATGTGCCTAGCTGTATCTGCGCGATGACTTTGTATGGGCCTTCTCAATTGGCCGTGAGCTTGCCATGTTCCCCCGCACATGCGACAGCCTCTGTACGGCGTAAGACGATGTCTCTGACATTAATGGGGTGGAGCTTGACAGCACGATTATGGAGGCGTGCAATGCGAAGCTTGTAGAGTGCTTCTTGGAGGAGGGCATCTCCTCGCACGAACGGGAAGAGATCTAGTGCCTCACGGAGGGCGGCGTTATTTAGTTCTTCTTGGAATGTGGTGAGCTGATGGGTGTGGAGTGCTACCTCAACCAGCAGTACAACTTCTGACTCGTATACTAATATGAAAGGCGTTTCGCCAGCCGCGGTCTTTTCCAATGTCCGAAGTGACAATAGGACACTGTATAGTTCATCAACCCACTTGCCTTTGGCTTCATCGAACTTCTTCTGCAAGCCATATAGGATGACCTCATTGGCAGCCTTGGCTTGGCCATTGGTCTGAGGGTGTACAACCGTGGTGAACTAGACTTGGCACCCAAGGCTGCCGATGTAGTATGTGACCTTGGTGGTGTCAAACTGCCGCCCGTTATGGAAAATCATTATGCGAGGGACGCCAAAGTGGGTAATGATATTTTTCCAGATGACCTGTAGCTTTGGGAAGAGGGCCAAGTATATCCGTGCCCCAAGTAGCAAATTATAAGGGGCTGATGATGGGTGTCAGGGTGTGGTGGGTAGTCGTTGAACCGGGGCAAACTTCTGAAGTTTGTCGCAAGTGCGAACTAAGTGCATAACATTTTCTCATAGGCTAGGCCAATAGTATCCCATACGTATTGTCGTTACTGTGAGGATGCAGCCCCTGATGTCGGAACTGCACGTTCCTCCGTACAACGCCCCTAGTATCTTCTTCCCCATCTCAGGGGTTACGCAACGCAGAAGCGATTGAGCGAAATATCGCTTGTATAGAATTCCATCGTAGAGTATGAACCAATTCGCTCGTCTTTTTACACGGTTGGCCTCCTTGTAGTCCGTGGGTAGTGTGCCATCAGATAGCCATGCGAGTATGGGGTCTATCCATGTCGAGCTCCTGTCCAGCCAAAGTACTTCGTGAGGATCAATACTCCATTCCGTCAGAGTCTCCCATTGGATATGTTTTGGCTTCCCGTCCTCAAAAGAGCTAGCTTGTTTGGACAGCGCGTCAGCTTGCCGATTCTCGAACCACGGTGTATGAGTAATTGAGAAGTGCTTCAGCAACCTAGTGGCCTTGCATACCCTTCATACGTAAGCCGCCATAGTATCATCCTATGCTTCATCCTCGCCATCGAGTTGGCTAACTTTGAGCTGAGAGTCTGAAAACGCTAGGACCGAGTCAGTCCCCGCGGTGTAGCACAACTCCACTCCTGCTATAAGCGCCTCGTATTCAGCCTCATTGTTTGATGCCTTGAATATGAACTTCATGGCCTGCTCGCGCCTTTCCCTTTGGGGGCTTTCAATGATTAGGTTGGCCCCACTCCCATCCTTGGTGGAGGAGCCATTGACGTAAATATTCTAAGATGGAGGGAAGGAGCCTTCGTCACTAGCAGTATGGCATTCTCAGCCAGGAAATCTACCAGAGCTTGTGCCTTAATGGCTTGTCGAGTCTCGAAGGGGAGGCTATACCATGATAGCTCTACCGCCTACTTCAAGAGCTGTCCAGAAGCATCCAACTTTTATAGGACATTCTTCAGGGTTTGGTCGGTGAGGAGGTCACCTTATGGGCCTCAAAGTAAGGCCATAATTTTCGGTTGGCCATCACTAGCGTGTAGGCAAACCTTTCGATCAAAGGGTAATTCACCTCGGCCCTCGCTAGGGCGTGGCTTATGTAATAAATCGAGATCTGTTCCTTGGCTCTTTCTACCACCAGAACAGCGCTTATGGCTAGCTTTGATAGGGCCAAATAAAGGAGGAGCGTTTCCCCTAGAAGAAAACTGGCTATCTTGGGTAGGTGAGCCAAGTACGTCTTCAGCACCTAGAATGCTTTGTCAGCTTCCTGGTCCCAAACGAAAGTTGGTGCGCCTCCATAGGATGTAGAAGAAAGGGTGACACTTATCAGCAGATCGAGACATGAAACATCCCAGAGCTGCGATACATCCCGTCAGTCGCTGGACCTCTTTGATGTTGCGCGGCGGCTTCATATTTAACACGGCCTGGATCTTGTTTGGATTAGCTTCTATCCCTCAGCTAATGACTATGAACTCGAGAAACTTGCTTGATCTGACTCCAAACACTCATTTCCTAGGATTAAGCTTCATTCCAAATGTTCGAAGGATATCCAATGTTTTGTGTAGGTCTTGGCCATGCTCGGCATCGATCATGCTCTTCACTATCATGCCATCCATATAAACCTCATCGTACAACCGATTAGAGGCTCGAATAACTTGTTCACTAGTCATTGGTAAGTGGCTCCTGCATTCCTCAACCCGAAGGGCATGACCTTATAGCAATGTCAACATCGGTCGATTATGAACGCGATCTTCTCTTGGTCTTCTGGGCACAGGGGTATCTGGTGATACCCCGAGAAGGCATCTATGAAGCTTAATAGGGCATGCTCGGTTGTTACATCTACTAGTTTGTTAATCTTCGGGATGGGGTAGCTGTCATTTAGATAGACCTTGTTCAAGTCCGTGAAGTCGGCGCACATTCTCCAAGTGTCATTGGGCTTTTTCACTAAGACCACATTTGAGATCCACTCCGGGTACTGACATTCCCGGACGAATCCAGCCTCTAGTAGCTTTTACGCCTCCACAGTTGCTGCTGCGGCCCATTCTGGACCCAAGTGTCGCTTCTTCTAGACAACCGGTTTATAAGTAGGGTTAATATTCAACTTATGCTCCATGACAGTGGGGCTAATGCTGGGCATCTCTTTGGGGCCGAAGGCAAAGACATCACTGTATTCTCGCAAGAGCGCGACCAAAGAATGTCGGGTAGGAGGCTCCATCTCCCTTCCCAGCTGAACTATGTGTTCGGGGCACCCCTTGTCGAGGGGAATTTACACGATACTATATGTGGCCTTGGGGTGAGGACGCTCTGGTTCAGCCGAGGTCACGTTATGTATGATCAGGGCCTTGTCCATGGGAGGGGGTGGCCCGACCTGGGGCCTTTCATCCGGCGGTGGGAGTCTGCAGCCACTCACTCAGTCGTTCGTTCTACCAATGGCTGCATGCTAACAAGATAGCATTCTCAGGCCATGCGCTGGTCTCCTTGCATTGTACCCGCATTTCTGTCATCAGCTTCAAACTGAAGTTGAAGTAAGTATGGGGCGATGACGGATTTTACCTTGTGCAAGGTAGGCTGCCCTAAGATGACGTTGTAGGCTGTGGGCATATCGACGACTAAGAAGTCTACCTCCAGGGTTCTCGCTTTGGCCTTATCTCTGAAGCGTAAGGGGAGACGGATCATCCTCGTGGAGTTCACCTCTTGTCCTCCAAATCCTAAGATGGGGTGTACCAAGGGAACAATTTCTCTCTCCGAGTATTTCAATTTCCTTAGACAATCCCAAGTGATAATAGCCACTTTCATTTCGACCACCAGCGGATCATTATGCAGGGAGGTGAAGCATGGACCTTTTTCCCCGTCGAACACCATAGTGGGCACCGTAATTTGGCTGCTTTGCTCGGCCGTGATAACCTGCTGGGCCCCTTGAAGCTGGGCCTTCCAGGAGAACCGAGTGATGTCTTCCACGTATCCCCTGGCGATAGTGGCAACTATCTCCATGGAGCATTCTTCGTCCCAGGGCTCAGGCTGCACTGGCTCGTGCTCCTCTAGGAGGAAATGCGGTCCTTTCTTCAAGAAACGGCCAATCTGACCCTTATCCGCCAGCTCGTGAAGGGCCTTCCTCAGCTCCCGACACTTGGCAGTTGTATGCCCCTTCTACTCATGGAACTCACAATATTTTAACGCGTTTTAGGGCTTTGGTGCTGAGGTCATCGGGGGTGGCCTTGTCAGCATAGGGTGCCCTCGCACTTCCATGAGGATGCTCTGCGGGTCCGTAGTGAACTAAGGGTCTATGCTCTCAAGTCGTAGCCTGCTATCCGCCCAACCGGGTTCCAATCAACAGGAACCTTAGTCTTCTTTGGGATGTCCCTGCCTTCGGCACAAATCTCGGTGGCACGAATGAAGTCGGCAGCTTTCCTCAATGCCTCTGCGAGGGTGGTCTCCTTTTGCTCAGCTAAGGAGAACTTGAACTGCTCACTCTTCAGGCCATTCAGAACGGAAGTGTCTGCCACCCCATCCTCCACATCAGGGATCAAGACCGCCTCCTGGTGCAAACGCTTGGCGAAGTCGGCCAGAGATTCCTGTGGCCCCTGCTTGATTTTGGAGAGGTGAATGCTGGTTCGCCTCTCTTTGCGGATGGCGATGAATTGGCTAACAAATCCATCAGTTACGTCCTGGAAACACGAAACACTTTCTGCGGCCAAGCCGTTAAACCAAGACTGTGCCACCCCCTTCAGGGTAGCAGGAAAGAATCGACAGTACGTGGCATCGTCCACGTCTTGGATGTACATCTATGCCCTCTACACTCCCAAGTGCTCCTCCGGGTCTGTGGTTCCGTCATATAGGTCCACGTTAGGCATCTTCACTTTCCCGTAACGTGGAGCGTTGACAATCTCTGTGCTAAACAGGGTAGAAAAAGGTACGATCATGCTGGTGAGACCGCTGGCCGTGCCTGTCTCGAGGGGGACTGCACGTATGCTCACGGTCAGAGGGACGTTCTAGGGTTCGGCGTCGCCCAGAGGTCTCCCCTCAAGGCCTAGAGGTCTGCTCTTACTCTTCGAACCAGGAGCTTCTTCGTGAGTGTGTTGCATACGGCGTTGAGGCCGTGGTTGACCTTACTGGTCGTCCATGGCTCGGGCGGTGGCTATGCAGGGCCTTGGCCCCAACGGATGAGTCACAGTTCTTGGCCCGCGATCGGTCGTTTCTGTCGGCGCAAGGGGCCTCTCTCCTTCCCCCACTATGGTGATGGGATGCCACGGGTGCGTGCCTATAAAAGGGCTCACAGCCTGCGGCCGGCACGTACTTAAAACAAGGAAGGGGCCACGCGGAGCTCACGGCCTCCACCGCTTTCTTCACTTGTTTCGAAATTTGTTGCATGATTGTGCCGGTCATGGTGGACATGAAGTTTTTGAGTGCGTCCACCGTGATGTAGGCCTCCCACCCAGCCGAAGGCGGGCCGACCGAACGAGGATAAGCCCGGGGACTCTCCGAGGCGTTCTCAGCCTTGGGGAGTGCTCGGGCTTTTGTTGCGAGTGCTTTATCTCTCCTAGCCCGTGCTCGTGTGGCTTCATTAACCACCATCATTCATTGGTCTCTTCCCCACAGACGGCGCCAAATCTGTTTTAGGAATTTCCTGTATGTTGCTGGAGATTGACATGGGACAAGAGATCGAGCCTACATGATAGCACGTGAAGATCAGCTAACAGCCTTCTCCTCCTGGGCCGAACCTGCAAAAAAGGCACCCTCGGGTTGTGGGCCGGGGAACGCCTCTCGAACGGTCAAGTCAAAGGAGTGTTCAAACGAAACATAGATGCAGCAAAGAGAGAGAGTGTAGAGTAAATTGTGTCAAAGCACGAATCATTTTTCTGAGGTGGGTAGGTGAGTATTTATAACCCCTGTAGCAAAGGATAGATTGGTAATTTTCGACTAGAAAACTCCCAAAGTGGGCTGCCGGCTGCTTGCTCCATTTGGGCCTCTGGTATGACCCCCAATGGACCCACTAGGGCCCACTATGTCTAATTGGACGTAACCTGTGACTGGGACTGCGTAGGCCTTCTTCGGAAAAATCATATTTTCCGAATCAATTAATAACAGTATTATTTTTATACTACTATTATTATTAGTGTTACATTAATATTATTACTATTAGTAGTTTGATCATTATTTGGCTGTTGTTGAAGTTGAGGAGGAGGAGGAGGTGGTGTTGTTGGTTAGTTTGATGATGATGATGATGATGATGATGATGATGATGATGATATTATTATTATTATTGTTGTTGTTGATGATGATGTTGTTGTTGTTATAATAATTATTATTATTTATTAGTATTATTAGTATTATTTTAGTATTGCTATTATTGATATTGTGATTGCTGTTGTTATTGTGGTTATTAGTATTTTTTAATTTTTAGTCTAGATTAGTGGCGAGTAATATGTTCACCCAAACCTATCATTCCAAGGGAAAAGGGGTTAGGAGAAGAGCAGAGACTTGCATTTTGCATCATGGAATATTAGGTCTCTTATGGGAAAATCGATAGAATTAGTTAAACTTTTATGCAGACATAAGAATAAAATACATTCAAGCTAAGTAGGTAAGGGCTAAATCCAGAGAAGTTGATGGGTAAAAGGTTTGGTATTCAGGGCTTAGTAGATGGAGTTTGTATTTAAGTCGATAAGGAGTTGACAGATCAAATTGTCGAGATGAGGTGTAAGAGTGACCGCATTATTATTATTAAGCTAGTGGTGGGTGTAGAAATCCTCAATGTTGTTAGTGTTTGTACTCCTCATATAGGTTTGGCATATGATATTAAGAAGCAATTTTAAGAGGAGTTGGATATGGTTATTCAGACTATACCTCAGAGTGAGAAACCTTTCTTGGGAGGCGATTTTAATGGGCATATCGGAATTAAAGCTAATAGGTATAATACAATCCACAAAAGTTTTGGTTATAGGGAAAGAAAAAATGGAGGGGGGTCTCAATCCTAAACTTTGTAGTTGCATATGAATTAGTGATTATGAACTCTTTTTTTAAGAAGAATGAGGACTACTTAGTGACCTTTGAGAGTGGCAATGCAAAGACTTAAATGACTACTTTTTAATTAGAAATAGGACGTTGTGTAAAGATGTAAAGTGATGCCAAGTGAATTTCTAAGGGCACAATATAGGTTACTAATGATGGATGTAGAGATCAAAAGTTCAAAGGAGAAGAAAAGAAGGATTAGGGATCCTAAACATGGATGGTCAAATCTTATGAAGAAGAACGTAATTAAATTTTCAAAAAAGGTTAAAGAAGAAGGGAATTCGAGACAAATAGAGGAAGCAGACCGAATGTGGGAAGAAATGACAGAGTGCATCAGAAAGTTGGCCAAGGATATCTTAGGCACTTCTAGAGGATGTAGAGGGCGAATAAAAGAAGCTTGGTGGTTGAATGATGAGGTCAAGGAGAAAGTCAAAAAGAAACAAAAAGCACGCAACTGTAACCAATAGTAAACCCAAAGAAGGGAGAGTGTTAATAAAGGTAGATACCAGGCTATGAAGAGTGTAGCAAAGAAAACCGTTGCAGTGGCAAAGAACATTACCTATGAAAGGTTATACAAGAGATTTAAGACCAAGGAAGGTGAGAAGGAGACCTTTAAGTTGGCAAGGGTTAGGGAGAGAAGAACACGAGACTTGGGTAACGTAAGACGCATCAAAGATGTAGAAGGTAAGGTCCTAGTAGAGGAAGCAGAAATAAAGGAAAGATGACAAAGCTACTTTTGTAAGCTCTTTATTGGTGAATTCATTGAGAATTCTTAGAGAAGGGAGCAAGGGTGTTGCCGAAGGCAACTAAATTATGACTTATGTAACTTGATTAGAGAAGATGAGATCAAAGAGGCCCTAAGGCAGATGCCTAATGGAAAGTTCGAGGGCCCAGATCAAATCTCTGTGGAAGTGTGGAAGGGTTTGGGTGAAAAAGGATTAAAGTATTCAACAAAGCTATTTAATTTCATTTTTAAGACTGCAAATATGTCCTGATAATGGAGACGTAAAACAATTATTCTGCTATACAAGAACAAAGGTGATATTCAAAATTGCAACAATTATAGAGGTATCAAACTCCTTGGTCACACTATGAAATTATCGGAAAGGGTGATTGAGCGAAGGTTAAGGAAGGTGTAAAACCCTGAAAATTCGAGTTGGAATTCTTGCCCAATTGGACCGACCTAGACCAAGCCAACCCAAGTCAGTGTCAATTAACTCTCGTGAAATTCTTTAAGTAAAGTCCTTGATATATTTTGGGAAGTATTAAAGTTTCCAAAATTTTCCTTTCCGATTTTCGTAAAATTCCTAACGTCATTGTCATTATTTTATTATTATATTATGAATATTATTTCACTCTACTATTGATATTATCGTTTCATTATTATTTTATTTGTTTCGACGTATGCAAATTCTACTATTTTATTAATATTATTAATATTATTATCATCTTGTTATCATTTTATCATCTTATCATTATCCTACTATGTTATTATCCGCAAAAAAAAAAAATCCCTAATTGTAGCATCTTATCTTTATCCTACTGTTTTATTATCCAAAAAAAAAAACCCTAATTTAACCACCCACTTCCCCACCTTTTTTTTAACCACCCACTCCCCCACCTTTTTCCTCCCCCCCTCACGTCACTTTCTCCCTCTCCCTCACGTCACTCTCTCTCTCCCTCCCTCTCCCTTTCTCTCTCTACTCGCCCCGCTGCCGGCCACCCTGCCAGCCGCCCACTGTGCCGCCACAAGCCACCCACAATCCCCTCCTACTCTCTTCCTTGTGTTGGTAAGAAAAGGCTAAGTGATGCATGGATTCATGCACACCATGCATCCAAACCCCCCCACTTTTAACTCTCCTCTATTTTTGCAATTTTATGACCTTATGAATGAAGGTTTTTAATATAATTTTCATCATATTTTTCTCAGTGCTTTCGACGTTGAATTTGAACGAAGGTGGAATTTCCGTCGACCTAGATTCAGTTTTGATCAAAGGTACTCGTAACGATGTTATTATGGAGTTTCATTTTCTTTTTCTTTTAGCCTCAATAAAGAGGGGTTATTTTGGCATGGTTGGGTCTAGGCGAGAGTCTAGGGATGTTTAACGGGTGTGGGTAAATTTTTGGGTAACCCAAAACAAGCGAAAACCGTGCATAAAAAGGGTCGAACAATCTAGACAGAATTCACACTATTGTTGACGCCACTTTGGAAATTTGGTGTAATTGTTCTAGTTGTCCAAAATTGTGAAATTTGTAGAGTAGTTAGATTAAGAAGTGAAAATTACGTGGGTTTTTGAATTGGATGAATTGGACTTAAATTGAGAGAGTTATAGCCAGAATACCGAGCCCTGTCAAATCTGAAAACTGCAGGCACAGGGTGCGGTTTTTGAATTTTTAGACCTAGTTACGCTGTGAATTTGTGAAAGTTCCGAACATAAAAGTTGTAGTAAACAAAATTGTCTTTCTGGATTGGGTAAGAGCATAATTTTTGGAAGTCGGAAGAAAAAGTGATGAAGATGAGAATTTAGAAGTAAAAATTTGGGTGAAGTCTGGGGAAGCAGAATCTAGTTTGTTTTGCCTTCAAGTTAGAAAAATTCTCTAGGCTAGTACTGGTGACCAAAAATTGTGAAATTTACTGGGTAGGAGCATTTGGATGTGTCAAATAATTCCATTTTGAAATTGGGTCGTTTAGAGTAGCGTAGCCCGAGTTTTGATAATTTTTGCCGGGACTATCCTGGGGAAGACAGTCTTTGGCATTGCCGGAAGAAACACAAATTGGACTGGGTTCGGGGAAGAACCAAGCCAAGCCCTAAACATGAAAAAGATAGAGGATATTGTAAGGTTTCCAGAATGACCTAGAACACTGAAATTGGAGATCGGGAACTAGAGTTATAATTTTTTTAAATTGGACCTATAACTGGCCAGCCGAACCTTTACCCTAGATAGGGTTGGATGAATAAAGATCTAGAAAACCTCCTTTTTAAATTTTGGGGAGGCCCGGGGCTGCCCTACATTGAATGTAAACTGACTATGAACTATTTGTGGGCTCACGTGCAAAACAGTGAACCCTCATTAGAGTAACCGAGCCCGTAATTTGTACGGTACTCAGGTAACAGTCATGCCCTAACCTTTCCCCTGTGTTACTGAAATTATGGAAGTTTTGGGAGTTCTTGTATTGATTCCTTGGCATTCCTTTCTAAAAAGAATGTTCGCTGATGTGAAATTTATAAAGGATTCCTTGGTGGGGACTGAATGCTGTGTTTGTTCTGAAAGTTGGAAATCTCCATATTGTAAAAATTGAAACTTACTGTTGTAAAAGTTGAAACTTACTGTGATTGTATTTGAAGCTCTGTTTCTGCATTCTGATTTCTGTTGGGAAAGGCATTTAAATCTGAATGAAACTGAATGTGTCAAGTTGGTATCCATTAACTGAAAGGAACTAAATAGGGTGAGTTAAATCGATTGGAACTGATTGAAGGCCATAGCCTTCCCCGAGTAATAGGTGCATGCATGTGAGCGGCCACGTACTCAGCCGAGACGTGGGCCAGGTTATCGGTAACCACCCATGATGGTGGTAGGCCAGGAAAGTTAAGCGGTAACCGCCTGAGGAGCGGTAGGCCAGGAAAGAGTTGAACGGCTGCGCTATGTTAGAGCGCAGGCCATGAGACCCACTGGGGTCGCTCACCCAAGACTTATCTGAAACTGAACATTTTAAATGGAACTATGGAAGTGTGATTCTGAACTTGATTTGTTTAAGGAAGATGGTGATAATGGGTTGTGTACCTTGAAAAGTGATGTTGTTTTTCCCCCTTTCCCTAAAATGTTTCAAAATGAATTTGTACGTGCCTTTGACTGTTGGGGGTGAATGTTACTGAGTTTATCTCACTATTATAAAATGTTTTGTTTTTAGGTGATTTAGCTGTTCCTGGGACTGGGGACAGGAGAGTAGAGCGAGGCTCGAATGCTGGTTGTGTCTAAAAAGGATTTTAGATGTTGTAATAGAATCTAGTTGGTTTAATTATGGTGTTCAAGTTCTGTGTTAAAATTCCTGGACCCATGTATGATGGGCTTCGTTTCGTAAAGACTTTGTTTTTAAATGTCAGTAATGATATCTAGCCTGGTATTTCCAAGAAGGGAATACGGCGGTAACACCCCGTTAGGAGTTCCTGCTGCCATTTAGGTTAAATCAGTAGTAAATAAAGAATTAGAAATCTGGGGGTGTTACAAAGTGGTATCAGAGATCAGGTTAACTGACCTGAAGGCTCGCCTAAAGGATATAAGAGGATAATATTAGTTAGTAACCCAAAAACAGGTAGACATAAGGACTGTTCGGAGTGTGAGTGTAGGTTGGGAAGGGACTATACATATATGTTACCTCTTTATACTTATATATATATATATATATATATATATATATATGTAGATATCTGATTTTGGTCTACTAATGTCTAGGATGAATGCGGCCCGTCATTGTGGGTGTATGGGACGACCTTGTCGCCACCGGAGGTTGGAGAAGATTCCCGGGGCCAGTTTTGAGAGTCACTTGGAGCGAGTGGAGATTTTTCTTTTTGGAAGACTAGCTGAGGTTCCTGATGATTGTTTGAGGTTCGACCACAACCAAGCCCTGTTCTTCTTTTTAACTCTTTGGGGAGACCCCTTGTGGCGTTATAGAGTCAATGAGCTTCACCCTGAGGAGAGAGCATTTATGGTCGCTGGGGATTGTTGTTTATGCAAGTGGCAGCCTATGCACTTCAACCTGAATGAGCTAGTGGACTACCTCATTGATATAGGTCCTTATGACGAGCCCCCCACCCCTGACTCTAGCAATGCTAACCCGCCACCACCTGTAGAGGAGGATACTGATGAGGGGGAAGACCCAGAGGAAGACCCCATGGAAGAGGAAGACCCCGAGGAAGATCCTGAGGAAGACCCTGAAGATGACCCTGAGGGAGATTCTGAGGCCAGCGAGGGGCAACTTATGGGCAGTGAGGGCCTAGGGGGAGATCAGAGAGATGAAGAAGGGAATCACCCTGTGCAGGATGAGCACTCTAGCCACTTGGAAGACTTAGGAGCAAATGAGGCTGGGTTGACCCGCTGGGAGCAGGGTAGATGTGGTCGGATGTGTAGAGGCACTTGTCCACTGGATGCCCCCAGTCAGTAAAGGCTAGAAGCATTAGGAAGTTGTTTTATTTCTTTTTAGGACAGCATTAGTAATAATTTTCTTTAAATTGTTATTAGCCATTGTGGCTATTTGAGTTAAAAAGTTGTGCTGAAACTGAGAAATTATGCAATAAAAGTGTTCTTGGATTATTTGAAAATATTTGTGCACCTTGTTCTGAGATATGTGAAATGTGCACCTTGTTCTGAGATATGTGAAACATGTGGATGATATACCTGTGTGCCTGTATGATATAAACCTTTTGAGTTTGTGATGTAATGGATGCACCACCTGAATGTGGTAGTTCGTATTGTGAACGAACTTTTAAGAAAGTTGTGGTAATATGCGCTGGCATGCTTTATATTCCTGGAACCTAGTGAGTTATAGGATGTGAACTATTAGGGAAGGAACTGAACCCGAATTGTTTTTCTCGACCAGGATGGCGGGAAACAACACCAACAACCATAATGAAGAGTCTCAGACGGGGCCCCACCCGGTGACGAGGGTCCCTACGACCCAGGACATACCTATGGCAGCCCTTAGGGAGCGATTGGAGGCCCTACGCCCCCGGAACGGGAATGGGTCTCGTAGCCAGATCGATGAAACAAATCCACCTACGGGAGTCGAACTCACCAACTTGTTACTGCTAGAGATGCTGCAGAAGCAAGGGGAGCAACTGCAGCTCCAGAATGAACAAATCCATAGGTTAATGGAGGGTAGGGAGAAAAGGGCAGAAGAGGATAACTCACATATGTTCAAGAGATTTGCAAGTCATCACCCACCCGTTTACGATGGTACCCCTGACCCCAAAACTTTCGAAGACTGGATTAAGGGGATGGAGAAGTTGTTTGATGCACTCCAGTGCCCTGGGGAGTGGAAGGTAGGATTTGCGGTATTCTACCTAAAGGATAAAGCCGACCTCTGGTGGGCTACAGTGTGGGAAAGATAACACGAGCCTGGGTTTGGGTGGGGTAAGTTTAAGGAGATGATCAAAGACCATTTCTACCCCACCTCCCTGCAGAAGGTTAAGGAGAATGAATTCATGCAATTACAGCAGGGGAGCATGAGCATTCTCGAGTACGCCTCCAAATTCATGGAGTTGTCACGTTTCGCCCCAACCTTCGTAGCTGATGAGAGGTTGAAGATGAATAGGTTTGAGGCCGAACTCAACCCAACTATCAAAGAACGTATGTCAGTGCGGCAGTATGCCTCCTACGTTGAGCTGCACGACACTGCGATCAACGTAGAAAGAGCAATGAAGGAGCGTAGTCAATACTTCAATTAGCAGAGAGGTACCAAGAGGAAGGGAGATAATCGGGGAACCTTCCAGACGCAGGAGCAGAACCGTAGACCCGCTGGGGGACAGCACTCTGGTAGTTTCAATCGAGGGGGTCAGTATCCCAACACACGACCCAGGGTAACCTGCAACGCTTGCGGGAAGCCAGGACATTTCGCCAGGGAGTGTCGAACAGTGAAGAGATGCTTTCGCTGTGGAAGCCATCAACACCAAGTGCGAGATTACCCGCTTCCTCCACCACCTCCCGGGCAAGGACAAGGACAGAGTCAGGGACAGAGGCAGGGTCAAGGGTATGGGCAGCGGCCCCAAACCTCATACCAAAGTAGGGGAGGGCAGACGGCCTACTCCAACCAGCAGAGTCGGGCACCCCAGTCAGCTCAGTCCCAACCCTCCAACCAACCGCCCCGGAACAACGGAGGCCGGGTGTACGTGATGCGAAAAGTGGAAGCGGAGGATGCTCCTAGTGTTGTGACGAGTACCTTCTCTCTCCTTACTCAACTAGTAGATGTGTTGTTTGATTCGGGTGCCGCACACTCGTTTATTTCTGTTAGGCTGGTTGAGACGTTAGGGCTCACCCCCACTCGTAGATCTGCAGTGCTATCCGTGACTCTCTCGGATGGGAAGACGGTGTCGTGTGAGGAACTATACGAGGGATGCCCCCTTAGAATGTACGAATGTGAATTCCTGGCGGATCTATATAAGTTTGAGTTAACTGATTTTGGGGTTATTTTGGGGATGGACTGGTTGGCTAAGTACCAAGCTCAGATAGACTGCTCGAAACAAAAAGTTTCCCTGAAAGGGCCCAACGGGAAGAAGATAGTGCATAGGGGTCAGAGTCCTAGAACGGGAGTGAAATTAGTATCAGCAATGGAAGCTAGTAAGTTGTTGGGTAAAGGATGTGAGGGATTTCTGTGTCATGCGGTAAATACTGAAGATGCCCAACCCTCCTTGGAGGACATCCCTGTAGTGAGGGAATTCCCGGATGTGTTTCCCGATGAAATCCCTGGCATGCCACCTCTTAGGGAGGTGGAGTTCTGTATCGACCTCACCCCTGGAGCCACCCCCGTTTCTAAGGCACCCTACCGGATGGCACCAGCTGAACTTAAGGAATTGAAGACCCAATTGGAAGAACTCTTAAAGAAAGGCTATATCCTACCTAGCACTTCTCCATGGGGAGCACCGGTCTTATTTGTGAAGAAGAAGGATGGGACGCTAAGGTTGCGTATTGACTACCGGGAATTGAATAAGATAACAGTGAAGAACCGTTATCCCCTACCCAGGATAGACGATTTATTCGACCAACTGCGAGGCGCAGGAACCTTTTCCAAGATAGACCTCCGTTCGGGGTACCATCAACTCCGAATCAAGGATGAGGACATACCTAAAACCGCTTTTCGTACCCGATACGGCCACTATGAATTCGTAGTGATGCCCTTTGGTCTCACTAATGCCCTAGCAGCATTTATGGACCTGATGAACAGGGTCTTTAAGCCCTATTTGGATAGGTTCGTGGTGGTTTTTATTGACGATATCTTGATTTACTCGAGAACCCCAGATAAACACACCCACCACTTACGGCTAGCCCTGGATGTGTTAAGGAGGAATGAGTTATATGCTAAGTTCTCAAAATGTGAATTTTGGTTGAAGAAGGTAGCTTTTCTAAGACACGTAGTGTCTAGTGAGGGAGTATCGGTGGACCCACAAAAGATTGAGGCAGTGGCCAATTGGCCTAGACCTAAAAACCCGATAGAAGTAAGGAGTTTCTTGGGTTTGGCGGGATATTACCGCCGGTTTGTCCAAAACTTTTCGAAAATTACGACCCCGCTTACCAACCTGACCAGAAAGGTCACCAAGTATGCGTGGACGGAAAGTTGTGAAGGAGCCTTCCAGGAGCTTAAGAAGAGACTTACGAGTGCACCAGTACTGGCTCTACCTACTGCGGAGCAGGACTTCATGGTGTATAGTGATGCTTCCAGGAATGGGTTGGGGTGTGTGTTAATGCAAGATGGACGAGTGATAGCGTATGCTTTACGACAGCTGAAGACACATGAGCGGAACTACCCGACTCATGACCTGGAGTTAGCCGCGGTCGTGTTTGCTCTCAAAATCTGGAGACATTACCTATACGGGGTTCGTTGTGAAGTATTCACCGACCACCAGAGTCTGAAATATCTCTTCTCGCAAAAGGATCTAAATCTGAGACAGACAAGGTGGCTGGAGTTCCTAAAGGACTATGACGTCCATTTTCAATATCACCCTGGAAAGGCTAATGTAGTAGCGGACGCGTTGAGTCGCAGGCCATACCCAACACTGAGTTGTGTAATAGCGCTTCCAGAAGAGTTATGTCGAGAATTTAGAAAGTTGGAACTTAATGTGATTACGCCGGAGGCTAGACCTACGCTTTGTACCCTGGAGGCCTAACCAACTCTCATAGAGGAGATCCGACTAGCCCAAATCACGGACCCTCAACTGGAGCGGATAAGAGAAGAGATATTGGTGGGAAAAGCACCTGGATTCGTAATCCACGAGGATGGGACCATACGATTCCATAATCGTGTGTGTGTCCCAACTGTAGAGGCACTCAAGAAGAAGATCCTAGATGAAGGACACAATACTCCGCACTCGGTACACCCTGGGGGAAATAAGCTGTATAAGGATCTAAAACAAACGTTCTGGTGGAGTAACATAAAACAAGAAGTGGATGATTATGTGGCAAAGTGCCTGACCTGCCAGCGAGTGAAAATAGAGCACCAAAGACCGGCGGGACTCTTACATCCATTGGATCTCCCTGAGTGGAAATGGGACTCTGTGTCTATGGATTTTGTCATGGGGTTACCATTGACCCAAAGGAAGCATAATGCGATTTGGGTTATAGTGGACCGGCTCACGAAGTCGGCACACTTCATAGCCATGAGGAACACATGGACCCTAGATCAGTTAACTCGAGCCTACCTCGAGGAGATAGTACGGCTACACGGAGTACCCAGCTCTATAGTGTCGGATCGAGATACCCGATTCCAATCGGGATTTTGGCAGAAGTTGCAGGAAGCGTTTGGAATGTTGTTACGTTTTAGTATTGCCTTTCACCCTGCAACTGACGGGCAGACCGAGCGTACTATCCAAACCTTGGAAGATATGCTACGGGCTTGCGCCCTGGACTTTAAGAGCGCGTGGGACGAACAACTGGCGCTAATTGAGTTTTCTTACAACAATAGCTACCACGCGAGTATTGGCATGGCCCCGTACGAGGCACTATATGGGAGAAAATGTAGGACTCCACTTTGTTGGCAAGAGATTGATGAGACCTTGACTATCGGGCCAGAGTTAATCCAGGCCACCACCGACTAGGTAAGAGTGATTCAGGAACGAATGAAAGCCGCCCAGAGCCGCCAGAAGAGTTATGCGGATCGGAGGCGTAGACCCCTTGAGTTCCAGGTAGGAGACCAGGTATTTCTTCGCGTTTCCCCAACCAGGGGAGTCGCGAGGTTTGGAAAGGCAGGAAAGCTTAACCCAAGGTACATCGGGCCGTATACGGTCATACAGCGAATCGGGGAGGTAGCTTACCGACTAAAGCTGTCGGCTGAGCTTCAGAGAATACATAATGTGTTCCATGTGTCGCAATTACGGAAGTACATTCCAGATCCCTCACACGTCATCGAACCCGATCCTATACAACTCCAAGAAAACTTGTCATATGAAGAGCAACCCATACAGATCCTAGACCAGCGGGAAAAGCATCTCCGGAAAAAGACGGTACCCTTAGTAAAGGTCCTTTGGGCCAACCATGAATCGTCGGAAGCCACCTGGGAGCTAGAACAGGAAATGCGAAGCAAATATCCCCATCTTTTGCCATAGTCAGGTATGTATTAGTTTCGTGGACGAAACCTCCTAAGTGGGGTAGCATGTAAGACCTCAGGAACTAAGGATGTATTGGTAATGTGTCACGGCATAATGAAGTTTCGAGGACGAAACTTTTCTTAAGTGGGGTAGTATGTAAAACCCTGAAAATTCGAGTTGGAATTCTTGCCCAGTTGGACCAACCTAGACCAAGTCAACCCAAGTCAGTGTCAATTAACTCTCGTGAAATTCTTTAAGTAAAGTCCTTGATATATTTTGGGAAGTATTAAAGTTTCTAAAATTTTTCTTTTCGATTTTTGTAAAATTCCTAACGTCATTGTCATTATTTTATTATTATATTATGAATATTATTTCACTCTACTATTGATATTATCGTTTCCTTATTATTTTATTTGTTTCGACGTATGCAAATTCTACTATTTTATTAATATTATTAATATTATTATCATCTTGTTATCATTTTATCATCTTATCATTATCCTACTGTATTATTATCCGCAAAAAAAAAAAAAAATCCCTAATTGTAGCATCTTATCTTTATCCTACTGTTTTATTATCCAAAAAAAAAAAAACCCCTAATTTAACCACCCACTTCCCCACCTTTTTTTTTAACCACCCACTTCCCCACCTTTTTTTTAACCACCCACTCCCCCGCCTTTTTCCTCCCCCCCTCACGTCACTTTCTCCCTCTCCCTCACGTCACTCTCTCTCTCCCTCCCTCTCCCTTTCTCTCTCTACTCGCCCCGCTACCGGCCACCCTGCCAGCCACCCACTGTGCCGCCACAAGCCACCCACAATCCCCTCCTACTCTCTTCCTTGTGTTGGTAAGAAAAGGCTAAGTGATGCATGGATTCATGCACACCATGCATCCAAAACCCCCCACTTTTAACTCTCCTCTATTTTTGCAATTTTATGACCTTATGAATGAAGGTTTTTAATATAATTTTCATCATATTTTTCTCAGCGCTTTCGACGTTGAATTTGAACGAAGGTGGAATTGCCGTCGACCTAGATTCAGTTTTGATCAAAGGTACTCGTAACGATGTTATTATGTAGTTTCATTTTCTTTTTCTTTTAGCCTCAATAAAGAGGGGTTATTTTGGCATGGTTGGGTCTAGGCGAGAGTCTAGGGATGTTTAACGAGTGTGGGTAAATTTTTGGGTAACCCAAAATAAGCGAAAATCGTGCATAAAAAGGGTCGAACAATCTAGGCAGAATTCACACTATTGTTGACGCCACTTTGGAAATTTGGTGTAATTGTTCTAGTTGTCCAAAATTGTGAAATTTGTAGAGTAGTTAGATTAAGAAGTGAAAATTACGTGGGTTTTTGAATTGGATGAATTGGACTTAAATTGAGAGAGTTATAGCCAGAATACCGAGCCCTGTCAAATCTGAAAACTGCAGGCACAGGGTGCGGTTTTTGAATTTTTAGACCAGGTTACGCTATGAATTTGTGAAAGTTCCGAACATAAAAGTTGTAGTAAACAAAATTATCTTTCTGGATTGGGTAAGAGCATAATTTTTGGAAGTCGGAAGAAAAAGTTATGAGGATGAGAAGTTAGAAGTAAAAATTTGGGTGAAGTCTGGGGAAGCAGAATCTGGTTTGTTTTGCCTTCAAGTTAGAAAAATTCTCTTGGCTAGTACTAGTGACCAGAAATTATGAAATTTACTGGGTAGGAGCATTTGGATGTGTCAAATAATTCCGTTTTGGAATTGGGTCGTTTAGAGTAGCGTAGCCCGAGGTTTGATAATTTTTGCCGGGACTGTCCTGGGGAAGACAGTCTTTGGTATTGCTGGAAGAAACAAAAATTGGACTGGGTTCGGGGCAGAACCAAGCCAAGCCCTAAACATGAAAAAGATAGAGGATATTGTAAGGTTTTCAGAATGACCTAGAACACTGAAATTGGAGATCGGGAACTAGAGTTATAATTTTTTTAAGTTGGACCCATAGCTGGCCAGCCGAACCTTTACCCTAGATAGGGTTTGATGAATAAAGATCTAGAAAACCTCCTTTTAAATTTGGGCTGTCCTACATTGAATGTAAACTGACTATGGGCTACTTGTGAGCTCAGGTGCGGAACAGTGAACCCTCATTAGAGTAACCGAGCCCGTAATTTGTACGGTACTCAGGTAACAGTCATGCCCTAACCTTTCCCCTGTGTTACTGAAATTATGGAAGTTTTGGGAGTTATTGTATTGATTCCTTGGCATTCCTTTCTAAAAAGAATGTTCGCTGATGTGAAATTTATAAAGGATTCCTTGGTGGGGACTGAATGCTGTGTTTGTTCTGGAAGTTGGAAATCACCATATTGTAAAAATTGAAACTTACTGTTGTAAAAGTTGAAACTTACTGTGATTGTATTTGAAGTTATGTTTCTGCATTCTGATTTCTGTTGGGAAAGGCATTTAAAACTGAATGTGTCAAGTTGGTATCCATTGACTGAAAGGAACTAAATAGGATGAGTTAAATCGATTGGAACTTATTGAAGGCCATAGCCTTCCCCGGGTAATAGGTGCATGCATGTGAGCGGCCACGTACTCAGCCGAGACGTGGGCCAGGTTATCGGTAACCACCTATGATGGTGGTAGGTCAGGAAAGTTAAGCGGTAACCGCCTGAGGAGCGGTAGGCCAGGAAAGAGTTGAACGGCTGCGCTATATTAGAGCGCAGGCCATGAGACCCACTAGGGTCGCACACCCAAGACTTATCTGAAACTGAACATTTTAAATGGAACTATGGAAGTGTGATTCTGAACTTGATTTGTTTAAGGAAGATGGTGATAATGGGTTGTGTACCTTGAAAAGTGATGTTGTTTTTCCCCCTTTCCCTAAAATGTTTCAAAATGAATTTGTACGTGCCTTTGACTGTTGGGGGTGAATGTTACTGAGTTTATCTCACTATTATAAAATGTTTTGTTTTTAGGTGATTTAGCTGTTCCTGGGACTGGGGACAGGAGAGTAGAGCGAGGCTCGAGTGCTGGTTGTGTCTAAAAAGGATTTTAGATGTTGTAATAGAATCTAGTTAGTTTAATTATGGTGTTCAAGTTCTATGTTAAAATTCCTGGACCCATGTATGGTGGGCTTCGTTTCGTAAAGACTTTGTTTTTAAATGTCAGTTATGATATCCAGCCTGGTATTTCCAAGAAGGGAATACGACGGTAACACCCTGTTAGGAGTTCCTGCTGCCATTCAGGTTAAATCAGTAGTAAATAAAGAATTAGAAATCTGGGGGTGTTACAGAAGGATATTTCAATCTCAAAGAACCAGTTTGGTTTTATGCCTGGTAGATCGATCATACAGGCAATTCACCTTCTTAGAAGGCTCATGAAATTGTATAGAGATAAAAAGGATCTCCACATATTGTCCATAGACTTAGAGAAAGCCTATGATAGAGTACTGTGTGAAATTAAACTTATGATAGAGTACCGTATGAAATTTTATGGAGGTACTTGGAGACGAAAGGAATATCGGTTGTATATATTTAAGTTATTAAGGATATGTACGAGGGGAGTAAGACGAGTGTTAGGACCTTTGGAGGAGGTACAAATGAATGTGCAGTTGATATAGGACTACATCAAGGATCAGCTCTTAGTCCTTTTCTATTCGCTTGTGTAATGGATGACAAAAATGAAAGAATGATTCAAAAGTGTTGCACAACAAAAGGATATCGGTAGGATTAAACAGAAAAATTTACTGTATGGTTGTTAGACCATCTTTGTTGTATGGCTCTAAGTGTTAGTTGATTAAAAGGACCCAAGCCAAAAGGTTGTTGGCAGCAAAGATGAGGATGATCTAGTGGATGTGTGGCCACACAAAATTAGATAGAATTAGGAATGATATGATTTGAAATAAAGTTAAAGTGGCACCTATAGACCATAAGAGCAAAGATATTAGACTTAAATAGTTTTGGCCATGTTAGGAGGATAAGTGTGGATGCACTTGTGAGAAGAGGAGATAGGATTGACCTTTAAGACACAAGAGAGGCAAAGGACGGCCTAAGAAAAGTGGGAATGAGATGATTAAACATGATTTGAAATCTTTGGGACTAACGGATGAGACGACTCAGGATAAGAGTTTTTGGAGGTCGAGGATTAAGGTAGTGGAACATATGTAGCTAGCTTCTTCGTATGCCTATGGCTGTTGAATGGTAGGAGTGGTTTTCTAACTTGCGTTTACAGCATTATGCATGTTAGTAATACCTTCTGCTCAATCAGGTTATCAGCATCCCAACGCCAATTGTTTAAAGTATGGTACGTGCCTCTCCTACTATGTTGTTTCAAGTGTTTCATTTTATGACCTTGTCTCTACCATTTTTAAAGTGATATTCATAATGTTAAATATATGTGAGTGTCTTGAAATCAGCCTCTCTGAAAGTAGAGATGCCTAAAGAGGTAGAACTGCCTACAACTAGATCTCCTTAAATCTCACTTAAGCATGATTAACACTTAAAGTTATTGTTATTGGGAAAATGAATACTTGTAAGTTGTAACCTAACTAAATTTAGACCAATTAAGTTATACTTACAATCTACATAAATTTAAGTATTAAATAATAAAGGAACCAAATTATAAGAAAAACAAGCAGGGGAGAACTGGATTGGAAAATCCACAAGGATTGTCCATTTTATTGAGGAAGTACAGATCTAAAATATTAATCCCACCATCATAAGATTGTTTTCTAACTTTTTTCTTGCTGATTCCTTTCTTAGCCTTAACTACTTAGCAATTCTTATACTATGCAACACATTTATGACATTACTGTACACTTGTAGCCTATATGCGTACACTCAACATCCAACACCCAAGCCTAATAGCAAAAACATGTCTAGCCTAATAGCAAAAACACGTGTAGCCCAATAGCACAGGCACAAGTAGTTGAATATTTAACTCATATGCAAGTTTACAACGTCGAAAATATGGAGCATTTGTTAAGATTTTGGCTTTGATTATCCCTATCTCATGTTTGAAATGTGCCTACAAGCTATTCATGTTTGGTTAAATATATTATGTTAGTCAAAATTTCTAAAAAAGAGCTTTCTATCTTTTTTTTTCACATTTGCTTAAATATATTCTATTAGGCAAAATTTAGTTTAATCAATTTTTGTCCACTGAAAATTATTCACTAAATGATTTTTTATTGTTTGTTAAAACCTCACCTATTGTTCAGTAAATAATGTTAAGCCATTTACCAAACACTGACCTATTGTTTAGTAAACTATGAACTTAAAAAAAATTTCTTCTTATTTTAACTCAAGTTTAGGTGGGTCGAATGTTAGGGTATGCAGTGCCATTGACCAATTCATTTTCCTTTTTGATTTTTTTTTTTTAACACAAAGCCTTGCCTTATGTCACAGATTGACAATTCACACAAACTCTAACCGTGTGGTGCTAGTAAGCTCACTTGAAATCCTTCCTTAGTTTGCTAATAAGCCTTAATGGTTGCTTGAGTTAGGCTTGGTAGAAAGCTAAGTAAACACATACACTCTCAAAGTGGAGTTAGAGAGAGTGGATACAAGGAAGTTTGGGAGAATGCCTTGTATTGTACTTAGAAATGATTGATGTACAAATGAGCCCCCTTAGGGGTATATATATACATCTACATCCTTAATGAACGATGAAAATTTATTTGATCCTACAGCTCATATTGTACGTCTAGAATGTTCTATACAAACATCTAAGATTCTACACAGATATGGAATTGTGTGGAACCTAATATAACACTCTAAAACACACTCTAGAGAAATCTAGAAAAATCCGAGACATTCTAGAGCGGTCTGTGACATCCTCTCCCACCTATTCCGATGATGTCCTCGTTGCTTTCTTGTCCTCAAGCACTTGTATTTGCTCCTTGAATTGGCACAAGTGTTGGATAGGCTCTCAGCTAGCCTCGCTGTCAGGTAGTCCCTTCCATTTGATAAGGAGTTCATGTATCGGTGGTTGGTTGGAGTGTCGCATCACTCGATTGGAAAGAACTTCCTCCACTGTCTTGTCATGTTGTATCTTCATACCCATGGGTCCCTGTTGAGAGATGCAGATCCACTTGGTCTCCATGATAAGGCTTGAGTATACTTACATGGAAGACAGAATGATACTTGATCTTTTGACGCAACTCTACCTTGTAAGCTTGCACCCCTACCTTCTTAAAGATAGGGAAAAGATCCTCATATTGTTGAATGAGACTCCGATGTCGATGACCTGACCTAGCGTGTTTGTATATCTTGATAAGCACGAGGTCTCCCACTTGGAAGTCCCTTGGGCATCTCTTCTTGTCGGCCCACTTTTTCATCTTCTTGGAGGCCTTTTCCAAGTAAGCTCGAGCCATGCCTACTTTATCACTCCAATCTTTGGCAAACTTGTAGGTGGTTGGATCAACAGCTATTACCCCATAAAGATCTCAAATAGACTTCGGCCTGTGGACTCGCTCCTTTACAAGTTATATGAGAATCAGGTAATATCAAGCAACTTGGCCTAATCCCTTTGGTTAGCACTCACGTAGTGCCTCAAGTAGAGCTCCATGAGAGAATTGACCTTCTCCACTTACCCATCACTCTGCAGATGAAACTAGTAGAGAAGTTGAGATTGAAGCACATGAGCATGATCAACTCCATCCAAAAGCGCCCTATAAAGGGAGTGTCCTGATCACTCATGATAGACTGCAGTAAGCCCCAATACTTCACCACATGGTTGAAGAACAAATGGGCGGCTTGTTCGGCAGAACATTCCTTTGGTGCGAGGATGAAAGTGGCTGCACCACCACAAGGATCCAATTGTATCCTTCACTAGTAGGTAAGCACATGATAAAGTCCATGGAGACGCTCTCCCATGGCCTTTTAGGAATAGGGAGAGATCTAAGAATCTGGTGGGTGCACCTTGCTCAATCTTGTCTTGTTGGAACATAAGACAAGTCTTCACATAGGCCTTCACATCATCCTTCAAGTGAGGCTGGTAGTAGGAATCGCTCACAAGAGCTAGTGTACAGTGCATGCCTACATGTCCTGCCTACTTGCTACCATGACACTACTTCATGACTTCCTACCGAAGGTTGCCATGAGAGGGAACATATATGAGCTTGCTGTTAGTGAGGATCAAGCCATCTTCTTCCTAAAATCTTCGTGTCTTACCCTCTTTGATGAGTTCGATGATAGTTTGGGCAAGTTAGTCGTGTCGGAGCCTTTCTTTCATCTAGTCCTTGAGGTTACTTTGAGGCCTGCTAATGTCAGCGAGTTCACCCTTTCTGCTCAGAGCATTGGCCACTAGGTTGGCACGACCTGACTTGTACTCTATGATATAATCAAACTTAGCTAGAAAGTCTTACCACCAAGCCTATTTGGGAGTAAGCTTCTTTTGAGTTTAAAAGTAGCTTATGGTGACATTATTTGTCTTGATCACAAACTTGCTTCGAGCAAGTAATGCTTCCATGTACGGAGACAATCACCATGGTCATCTCCTTTTCCTGCACGGTATGTCGCCTCTTGGTGTCATTAAACTTCTAACTCACAAAAGCAATGATATGCCCCTCTCGCATTAATACTCCACCAATAGCAAAGTCAGAAGCATTTGTGTAGAGCTTGAACGGCTTGTTAAAGTCAAGAAGTACCAAAAATGGCTCGTCGATAATGGCCTTCTTCTTCAAGGCTTCAAACGCATGTTGGCACTCTTAGCTCCATAACCATCCTCTTCCATTCTTCAACAAGTCAGTGAAAGGGGTGGCGATAGTGCAATAGCCCTTAATGGACCATTGGTTGTAGTTCACCAAGCCAAGGAAAGATTTCAACTCGATGACTTTGGTAGGTAGCTCCTAATCTATAATGGCCTTGATCTTTGCTGGGTCTATGTGAAGTCTCCTCTTGCCAACTATGCGCCCTAAGAAAGGCACCTCTTCCTTGTTCATAAAGGTGCAAAATGCAGCCGGTGCATTATTGAGGCCAAAGGGCATGACAAGAAACTCATATGGTCCATAACGTGTCACACATGCAATCTTTGGCTCATCTCCTTCGGCTCTGCAGACTTGACAATACCTACTCCTCAAATGAACCTTGATAAGGTACCTTGCACCTCCAAGTTGGTCAAAAAGATCATCAATGGAAGGAATGTAATACTTGTTCTTGATGGTGATCTTGTTAAGCACCTGGTAGCCAATGCATAGTTAAAGTAGCCCATAATGTTTTGTTTTGGAATAAGATCAAATGAACCTTGATAAGGTACCTTGCACCTCCAAGTTGGTCGAAAAGATCATCAACGGAAGGAATGTAATACTTGTTCTTGATGGTGATCTTGTTAAGCACCTGGTAGCCAATGCATAGTCAAAGTAGCCCATAATGTTTTGTTTTGGAATAAGATCAACACACCATAAGGTGACTTGGAGGGATGAATGTAACCAGAATCAAGTAGCTCCTTCAATTGCCTCCCTAGCTCCTTGAGCTTCGAATGTGCCATATGATAAGGGGAAAATGCGGGTGGTCTAGCCCCGACTCCAACTCAAGGGCATGATGAACTTCCCTCCTCGAGGGAAGTCTCTTTTTGGCTATTTTAAAAAATTTCCCCTTTTTTTCTTTTTCAAACAATTTGAAACATGACTTCCCTCCCGTACATCAAGATCGCACAATGTCCGCATTGTGGGAAAAGGAGCATCTAGAAAAAAAATAAAGGACATGATAAACACAAGATAGGGATAGAACAGTAATACCGGGTTAGCTGCAGAATTACACCTAAGCTACATCCTCCCAAAATCCATTTATACAAAGGCTTATGCAGCATCAACCACTCCATATCAAGCTGAATAGAGCAACTCAAGTCATAACCCAATATTAAACATAGTAGCTTATCAAACTTGCAAGAAAAATTCTCAATAATAATGAAAAAACAACAATCAAAGAGTTGAAGCAAGAAATAATACATCCATATGATAAATGGAGCACAATTAAGGGCCTGTTTCAACTTATCAAATTGTTGGGTGTAACTGTGAATTAAACAGACATACTCACAACAGGCCAGCAAATTGGTCATTGGACTAGCAAGTTGATCATTATGAACACGTTGTCAAGGCACATCAATGGGTCTTAATCTTGGCATGTTCAGGAGTCTAGTCCAAATCAACAGTCATAGGCACAAAAGTCTCATACTCTAAAAATTCAAACTTGGATGGCTCAAAGCGATGGTTAGTTATGATATGGTCAAATGACAAGGATTCATATTCGACACACAGATCCACATTCAGATCCTCATTAACGTCAACATGAAAAAGACTCATATACCACATAGAAATTCATCGTCAAATTCCAAATTAGTGGGTTTAACCAACCCCTCACATGACTCTTGTATACAAATATCTTCTGATTCATTAAAGTCATGATGCTCATTGAACTCACTAGCGCTTTCAAATTCTTCACCCTCCTCAAACTCACAAGAGTGATTAAAAGGGGTAGGTGGGCCAATAGAATCTAGGGCATCCTCAGTGATATCCGTCAATGTGCATGTTTGGGGTGCAAGCCTGCAAGGTCATGGAACAGAGACATAGAAAGATCATTCTCTTGCTCCAGGTTAGGAAAAGGCATATCATCATGCAAGTCGGGCCTAGATTGTATGAATGGCCCAAAATCATCATAAAAACTGACTGGAGGTTCAAGAGATCCTAACCTAGAGTTAAACTCATGCAAATTATAATCCTCCATACTCTGATTAAAACAGTGAGAATATCTAGCAATTTTCTCCTTCATAGTCTCTATTATTTTATTTGTCAATTCATGCATTATCTTTCCAAGATTCGCACATGTAGCATCAACATAATTATGACAAGGGCAATTATGAACATCATGTTTGGAAGACTCACAATAATTGCACCAAAAAGAAATCATACGAGAGTGAGATGGGTGATCATAAGAGTCCCTAAAATATTCCTGGTGGTGATGAGTGATAGGAAAAATGTACTCGTCATGAGTCGGGTATCCTAAGATTCCTCTAACTTTTTCAAACTCATAACCATCCCAAGTTAATTTTTGGAAGAAATCCCAAACCGCATCGTGAGTTCTAGTTAGTAATCCTAATAATCCTCCTGGATACGTGGAATCAGCATAACCTCTAAATTCAGCACTCAAACCCGCAACAATAACCTCACAAATTTTCTATTTTTTAAAATTTTGATGCAATTAAGCATGATAATCATTAAGTCTCCATAAATAGCTCCGAAAGGGTTCATGCTCGAATTGTGAGAAATGAAAAATTGACCTTTTTTGGGGGGAAATTTTTTATTTTTTTGGAATTTCAATTAAAATAGACTAAACAAATTTAGGAGATACATCAAATTAATTGTAACTAATCTAAACATGAGAGGCAAAAGCAGCCTATTATGGAGCCCAACTAGTGAATCGTCTCAATTATCGGAAGATCATGATTGAGTCGGTTTGTTTATCCCTTATCCAGTGATTAAATAATCCCTCTTCCTACCTGAGCAAATTGGATCTAATTGTTGATGACATTGTCCATTTTAGTTATCATTTGGTCTTATGTTAGAAGAGATGGGAACTCTACGGCCCATCATATTGCTAGGGCGTTACCTTCAGGAATAGAGCAGGTTTGGCTAGGAGTGTGTCCTAGCCCAATTTCGAGTTACGTACTCATGGACACTTTATCAATGCAATGACACAACTTGCTTTATTCAAAAAAAAACTAATCTAAACATGAAATTATGAAACTGATCTACAAATATAAATTATGAAACTAATAAGATAATAAGAAAACAAAAAAGAAAAATAGTGGCCTAAATTCAAACCACCATTCCTCGGGAACGGCAACAAAAACTTAATACGATCCAGAAATGATGTAAAATTTTACCATAAACGTACGATTGTCAACCGTAGTACTTGAGGGTCGAATTTAGGTCACTATAACTAAAACTAACCCATATTAATTAAATTAACAGCAAGAAACAAGCAAAACATAATCATGCGACTAATAGAATTGAAACTAATCTGAACATGATTAAAATTCTAAACTAAATATCAACCGTTAAAGAAATTGTTGCAACTATTAATGAAATTATGAATTCTAATTAACCAAGAGACAAGGGAGAGTAAAGAGATCACCGTAACCACTAAAAGCGAAATTTTAAATGAGCATTAATCACAAATATTCAACATCCACTATGACCCCAAAAGAATAATAAAAATCAAAACTTTAAATGAAATAATTTTGGAGATAATAAAAATTAAATTGGAACTACAAAACTTGAATTGAAACTAGAATTAGAAAAATTGAAATAAAGCTAAAACTAAAATAATTATATAAAACTCTAATTGAAAGATTTTCTAAAATTATGATAATCTCCAAAACTACTAGAAACTAAAGCTAAAATTGAGAGGAAAAGAAATTGATGATCTTCTAAAGTGCACCCATGACATCTATCTAGTAGCAACCTCCCATGCTTTCCTAATTATACTAGATTTCCTACTTTTCAGAAAATTCTTCCATTTTTCTAATTACAATAGATCTCTTATTTTTTAAGTAACTTCTATACTTTTCTCATTGTGTCCAATTGCCAATTTCTAATTTTTTTCATTTATTTGGAAAGGGACTCCACTGCCATATTTCTTCAATTTCTTCACAGCTACGATCCTAAACTTTTCAATTTTCACGTGCTAATCACTGTATAATCTTTTAGACTTAACTTGGTGTGTTGAAAGATGGCGGGACGTTGACTTCTAGCCCGGAGACAAAACGAGGATTGGGCTGGGCTTGAACAAAAGTTGGGTCCCCATGCCAATTAATGAAAAAACATCTATTCAACCTTCAATTTTCGAGCTCGTTCCTCATCCACTTATTACCTGCAAAACTATAGAAAATCCTATTAAAGCACAAAACAAGCTCAAAGATAACTCAAATCTAGGTGAATAGCGGTATAATATTTAACTTTTTTGGTGACCAAACACAAGGGCAATATCTTTAAGAGAGAAAGCAACTCACTTACCTTTTGAGCATCATCCTCGATGCCAATTGCCACAAAGTATCCCTCGAGTCCCCATAGGAAGTTACTGATCTCCCTTGCATTCTTGACCCATGGAAAGGGGGGCTCTTAGTGCATTACTCTTTGGAGCGGTGGACACTTGGACAAACCCACCATTGGCCAGTGCGACAATGCACACCTTGAGCTGGGCGTCAAGGGTCTCGATCTTTGTATTGTATGCCTCAAACTAGACCTTGCAAGCCTTAACCTCAATCTTGTAAGTTTGGAGTTCGCCATCCTTGGCAGTCTTAGGTGCTTGAAGGGCTCGGAACTCCTTGTTGATGTCGGCTACCACAGAGCTCATAACTGCTTGCATCTCCCCACGAAACTCTTCCATGTCCCCCTTGGACTCGAGGTCCTAGACCCTACCCGTTAGGGTGGACATGGCAGTGTTGAACTTCACAAGCCTATCCTCCATAAGGGCCATTACGTCCTTATTTTTGTCCTTGTCCTTTTTGCCAATTGCCATCTTGTTGAGGATTGCCGGCATTGGTCACACTTGAGGCCATGATCTCTCAAACAAGTAAGCTTTGATATCAACTATCACGGGTTGACAATTCACACAACTCTAACCCGTGCGACACTAGCGAACTCACTTGGCCTGGAACCCTTCTTTAGTTCGCTAGGAAGCCTTGATGGTTGCTTGACTTAGGTCTTATGAAAAGCTAAGTAAACACACACACACACACACACACACACACACACACACACACACACACACACAAAGTGGAGTTAAAGAGAGAGAATGGACATAAGGAAGTTTGGGGGAATGTCTTGTATCACACTTGGAAATGCCTGATATACAAATGATCCCCTTGGGGTTATATATACACATTCACCTCCTCAATGGACAGTGAAGATCTATTTGATCCTATAGCTAATATTATATATCTAGAATGTTTTATACGAATATCCAAGATTCTACATAAGTATGAAACTGTATGGAACCTTATGAAAGACTTTAGAACAAACTCTAGAAAAATCTAGAGAAATTGAGGCATTTTCAAGCGGTCCGTGACACTTGGTATACTATACCCTTTTTTTTTGTGAGGAGAAGAGTCGAGTTGAACAATGCTTCATCAATAATAAGAGCCATCTTAGTAGAGATTGGCAAAACAGAGATGAGAATAAGAATTACACTCAAATAACTAGAGTCTAAGTCATGAGTAGGAATAATAACAATAATGATTTTGTTTTTTTTGGGGGGGTGTGCTCATTAGATTTTAGGGGATGTAATTTACCTAAAATTTTAGAATGTAATCAAATTCATCAATTGAAAAAAAATAATGGTTTGGGTGAGGGACACATTTGATTCAAGATAAAAAGAATTGTGGACACAAAAATTTGTTATGAATCATAGGTTATCAGGTTTGGATATGTTTAAATCACCGTAGACATTGGTCACTATGTAATGGTTACATTAATGCATGCCCTAAGGATCAATAGTACCTTTTAGGGACTTTTACAAATTGCCTATGAATAGAACCATCATGTTAACGGTATAAACAGAAAATGTATCTTTCTTTAAGACCAAGCTTGTTCCTTATTAGTTGTACCAACACTTGTTAACATTAAAGTATTCTCTTTTGAATAACATTTAGATTCCATGACTAATGAGTTAGCTCACATTAAATTGGTATCTGCTTCTTATTTAGATGGGTCTGATCTATGAAAACCCTAGCCAGTATCCTTGATTTCAATTTGGGCTAGCTTGCTTTATCTACTGGTCTAGGTTTGGGTTAACACACATCCCTTACACTTAAACTATAATTGTACTCAATCCTGGTTTTAAAAATCCAAGATACTATCATTTTTCCCCTCCCGAAGTCCCTCTATTTTACAAGTTTCCACATTCCCCAAAGAATGCTCTACCACTATATTTATCAGGACGATGACTGTGGTTGGGAAAGACATAATTGTATTATGGATATGTTGTAGCTATACTGTAAATAGACTGTAACTGTTTAATTAGAATTAAAGTTAAAACATTAAAGGATAAATTAGACTTAGAAAAATTCATTAATGACACCTAACTTTCCTTAAGCCTCTTTTTGGTTTTAGGAAAATTGGGAGGAAAGAAAAAAAATGAAGATTTTTTTTTCCAATGTTTGGATTAAGGAAAGTGATAAAGAAAAAAAAATTGATGGAAAAGTGAAAGGAAAATTAATTAAATTTGGCCACCTTAATTTTCCTTCAAAAAATGGAAGGAAAAGTTGGGGAAAAAACTGCGCGTGATCAGCTCTTCCATATCCATCCTATGTTGCGCACTCTCTTTCCTCCTCTAAGTGCATCCTCCTAGGAACCTTCTTCTTCTACCTTTATCTTTGCTTTCTCTCTCCTCATCACTATCATCATCTTCATTCCCTCACCTTCATTCCATCATCACCATCATCTTCATTCCATCATCATCATCATCAATCATCATGACCCCTCCCTCATATATAATGCAAAATACGGATACCCCAACCCTCATTTTATATTTTTTGGGAATTTTTTTTCTTGTACATTTTTCTCAAATCAAACAAGAGAAAAAAAGTCACTTTCTTCCTACTTTTTTTTCCTTGTCATTTTTTTTCCTTTGACTTTTCTTTCTACCTAATTTTTCCTGGTCCAAACTGACGCCTAAAAGTTAATGTCATAAGTTGTCTCCTACATGTTCTTAAAAATTGTGCAAGCTAACTTTTAAGGAATTATCTTCTTTCCAACATTTATGTACCAAACACCTAATCAAATAAAGTTGACCACAATATTGGTTAAAGTTTTTACAAAAATTCTACCAAATGTAGAGCTTTTCAATAATTGTCAAACTCTCCTAAATATGAAGGAGTTTTTCTATTTGCTTTTTAAAGTACAATAAGTTAGTCAAAACATATCTCCTCATCTCTCTCTCTCTTTTTTTTTTTTTTTTTAAAAAGGCCCCAATCTTTCCCCCAAAAAAAAAAAAAATCTATCCTTCATCTACTTAAATAAGGGGTTGTTAGCTGTCTTAATTGTTATTGATAGGCCCTCATTTTTTTATTTTTTTTTTTGCTTCTAAAAGTTCATTTAGCTATCGAATATTTACTATTATTCTTATATCTCTTTTTAATAAATTTTTTCTCCGTTTTGTAACAATTAGATGGTTTATTTTCCTCACCTTTGTGATGTTTGGTTGAATGTAATATAAGGGCATCAATATTGTAATGCAATGCATAGTTTTATGGTCATCATAATTACAAGATAGTTATTATTTGCATTAGTCTCTTACAACCAAATAAGATAATGGAAATATAATTATAAATTTGTTTACATCACAAGGATATTTACATCAAACCTAACATTACCTTAGTGTAAACGAGGTTGTTTATTTTCTGACCTTAATATGAGTCTAACTCATCACCTTTGTGCAATTTATCGTAGATTTAGAAATTTGGAGAGTGATTTTCTTATAAAAGCACAGTTTGGATGCTATTGTGGTAAATCTATTTATGTTGATTAAGAAATAAACCAACACTGAAATCTTATGTATTCTACTGTGATGATCATTCTTCTAAGTGTAATCTATTATGTTAAATATGTTTTTCCTCCCTGAAGTTATACTATAACTTGCTCACATTTGGGCAAGATGCATTAACCTTTAAAAATATGAGTGGTGGCAAGAACAATACTATAAATTTAGAAATGATCAACAAAACATTTACTGTTAACTTTATGGAGAATAAAATTTATTTTGATATTTTAGATTCTTAACAGAAGATGTTCAAGATGAATGTCATATCACATTTTATTAATGAATTTGTCCTTTTGGTTATAAAAACACAAATTTTTATTTGAGATTGCTTTAGATAAGAGTTATTGTTAAACCTACACTTTCATGGATGATTTTTTTGAAATTTTGTAGTGGCTAATAATATGTTTTGAAGTGAATTTTTAATTCAGGGGTGATTTACAGTTCATATAGTAGTGACTCTAATTACTGTTATTCATAAATGAACTATTAGTCATTCCGATAATTGTTAAAAGTCACTATTAAAATATCTGCCTCATAATATACTTTATGTGAGATAGTTTCACGTGAGAGCTACTAAATACCAAATGCAATAGTGTGGTAGGTCCTCCACTGAAACTTTCTCATTAAGGGTATGTTCTTTCGTTGGGAAATATGGACTGAGAAATGGATGAAGTTGGTTGAGATTGGTTGAAATAGATTGAAGTAGATTGAAGTTGGTGTTTTTTATTGAAGTGGGTTAAAGTTGGAAGAAGTTGGTATATTTTTTTATATAATGGGTTGAAGTGGGTAATTTTTTTTGTTGAAATAGGTTGAAGTTGATTGAAGTGAGTAGAAGTTAGAATTTTTTTGTTGAAATTGATAAAAGTGAATTGAAGTGTATTAAAGCAAGATGCATTAACATTTAAAAATATGATTGGTGGCAAGAATAATACTATAAATTTAGAAATGATCAACAAAACATTTACCGTTAACTTTATGGAGAATAAAATTTATTTTGATATTTTAGATTCTTAAGAGAAGATGTTCATGATGAATGTCGTATCACATTTTATTAATGAATTTGTCCTTTTGGTTATAAAAAACACAAATTTTTATGTGGGATTGTTTTAGATAAGAGTTATTGTTAAACCAACACTTTCATGGATGATTTTTTTGAGATTTTGTGGTGGCTAATAATATGTTTTGAAGTGAATTTTTAATGCAGGGGTGATTTACAGTTCACGTAGTAGTGACTCTAATTACTGTTATTCCTAAATGAACTATTAGTCATTTCGATAATTGTTAAAAGTCACTATTAAAATATCCGCCTCATAATGTACTTTATGTGAGACAGTTTCACGCGAGAGCTACTAAATACCAAATGCAATAGTGTGGTAGGTCCTCCACTGAAACTTTCTCATTAAGGGCATATTCTTTTCGTTGGTAAATATAGGTTGGGAAATGGATGAAGTTGGTTGAGATTGGTTGAAATAGATTGAAGTTGGTATTTTTTATTGAAGTGGGTAGAAATAGGTTGAAGTGGATTAAAGTAAGTTGAAGTGGATTGAAGTTGGAAGAAGTTGGTATATTTTTTTATATAATGGGTTGAAGTTGGTAATTTTTTTGTTAAAGTTAATTGAAGTGAGTTGAATTGGAAATTTTTTGTTGAAATTGATTAAAGTGAATTGAAGTATATTAGATTAAGTTAAAATTGGTTGAGGTTGGCAAATTAAAATTTACCCACAAAAAGAATAGGCCCTAAAGAGGAAAAAAAGGGCAAGAAAGCTGACCATTAATACTCTACTTGAAAAGAGTAAAGCCTAGACATTACCGATGCTGCTTCGACAATTCTTGCTGTCGTCGTCTCCGGTGCCATCGCCGCTGTAGCACTAGTGCCGCCGTATCTGGTGCTCTCTCTCTCTCTCTCTCTCTCTCTGTCTATACATCTGAGTATCTATCTACTACAATCTCTCCTCAGATTTAGTTCTCGTATTTTTTGTGTAATTTTGTCTAATTGGGGTTGCGATTCTATCTCATTCTTGTACATTTTCACTTATTAATGGGTCATTAGTTTGATTTCAAATTATTGCCACTTGCATCCCCCCCCCAAAAAAAATTGTTTAGGGTTTTTGAGGGGCAGTTTCTTAGAATTTTTTATACTTGTTGGTTCATGTGGCAAAGCCAATGTGGTATCAGTTATGTTACCTGACACTCCACTCAAAAAAAAAATTATATATGGGGAAATTTTAAAAATTAAAAGCTTATATAAATGCGACATAAGGTAGCCATTGACACGAAAGTGTTCCTGGTTCAACGTTCCACGGTGGTGTAGTTCGCGCTGCAGCAGTCCCAGAGGTGGCGTGGTCCAGGGTTCGAGCCTTCGTTTCGCTTTTTTTTCCTTTCAATTTTTTAAATAAATTTCATGCCTAACATACAGCTACCCTCCCCCCCCCCCCCCCCCCCCCCCCCCCCCCCCCAAAACAAAAATCCTTCTTCGTCTTCGTCTCCGTCTCCTCGACATTCTGCTTTGCTGCCCAAAACCCCAACCCCACCCACGCACGCAGCCACCAAAAGCAAACTACCCAGTCGCAGACCTCGCGGCTCACCAGCCCCACCTCCCGACGGCCACCGCACGGCCCACCGCCCCACCTCCCCTTCTTGAAATTTGTGAGTTCTTCTTTTAGTAATGCTAGTTTAAATGCTTTAATTAACTTGAATTTGTTACTTAATTCGTCAATTTGTAGATTAATTTGTTTGTATTGTTTGATTTGTGAGTTTGTTGTCAATTTCAATTCCAAATTTGTTTAATTTAGAGGTTTAATTTCTATCCTAGGTTAATTCTTCAATTTGTAGATTAAGTTTTTTTTATTGTTTAATACATGAGTTTATTTGCCAATTTTAATTCCAAATTTGTTTAGTTTATAAGTTTAATTTCAATTCTAGGTCAAAATGAGCATTCAAAAAGGAAATGGGTTTTTCGATCTATTCTAAAGTTTCATGGGGAAAAGAATGAAAATGTAGGAAGTGTTATCTTGAAAAATGCTCATGGTAATTGTATACTGTATTCCGCTCACATCCAAAAAGATATTGCAAATGCTTGTTCAAGAAAAACTGTTAATGTTATTTTTGAAGAAATTGGGGATGGATATTTTTCTGTATTAGCTGATGAATCCTATGATGTCTCTTGTAACAACAAATGGCTATTGTTTTAAGATATGTTGACAAAATGGGGTTTGTTATGGAGCGCTTGGTTAGCGTTGTTCATGTCACTGGTATTACAACATTGTCATTGAAAGAAGAAATTTATTCTGTGCTTGTTAAGTTATCCTTGAGCCGATCACGAATACGAGGACAAGGGTATGATGGGGCTAGTAATATGAGGGGGCACATCAATCGGCTTAGAAGTTTGGTTTTGCAAGAAAATCCATCGGTACATTATGTTCATTGCTTTGCTCATCAACTTCAGTTGACTCTTGTTGCGGTTGCAAATGGACAGTTACTTAATTTCAGTTTATGACTATTGTTGAATTTTGTAGTGTACTATTAATTCCGATAACCCTTCTCTGAAATTCCTGACTTCGCCACTGCATGTAGTGTAGCTAATTTACTGATCTCTGGGCATTTATGTTGAAATATATGCTTTAATAATTTTATGTTGGATGTATTCTAAAAATTCTAAAACCCAGAAACTTGCAAACAGTTCATCTTCGATTTTCCCAGGCTTTGTTCTCTATCTTTCAATACTTTCAGTAGTATGTTGTGGGGTTCCTCTTTCTCTTCTTGGTAAGAGAAAGGTTCACCTTTGCTGGTTGCTTGATTGGTGAATTCTAATCCCCCCCCCCCAATAATTTATCTAAAGTTTTATGTATTATTTTCTGCTTTTTTGACATGATTGTTTGATAATATGTACTTTCTAGGTTTCCAATGGCTGAGAAGAGTATTGCTAATTCTAGATACATATACATACACGAGACTGGCAAATGGCCTTCACAAACAGTTGATCTTCATCATGTTGTAGCTAGGAAAAGCTGTCTTCGGAATGGAGTTGCATGTTTGTCTGGTCTTGTTTTACTGTTAAGTACCTACTACTCATTGGTGGGAAAGGTATGTTGATGCAATCTTCCAGCAGCTCTCTCTCTGTTTCTGTTTCTGTTTCTGCCGTCCAAGTTTGCTACGTATTTGTGTCAATCTCTTGGGCAGCACATTGTTGTTATTGTGGTAGGATGGACGGCATGTATGTTCAGGCCTTTGAATTAATTTCCTATACTGTGCAGGGTGAATCTCTATATGTTCCTCTTCTCTACGTGGTTATAGGTACATTGTTTATCATGTTATCACGTTGGACACTTGTTGAGAAAGGTGAGAAGGTTGAATATGCATTTGATTTTGTTGTTCGTGGATGTTCACTGCGGTATGCATGTTGAAGTTGCATTATCTATTATTTAGCAAGTTCATTGTTATATGATGAAGTAAATTTTCAAAACAAAGTTCTTCGTCCTTATTGATCAAGAGGTGCTTCCATTTATTGGTTCCTCCATTCCAAATTGAAGTAAATTTTCTTCGTGAATGAAAATAAATCAGCACATCATTTGCAAGGAAATGATCTATTAATGCCAGTGACTTATCCTGAAAACACTGTCCTTGGGCATTGGGGTAGGGGAACCTGTGATAAACAAAGGATCGATGGTGTTGTCATATCTATACGCGAATCCTGAAGACAAAATAATGTTGTTGCTTAAATTTTGCTATTCTCTTGGGACACGGGCTGGTAATTAACAAGTTGTGAAGGAGTTGCATTCCTTACCATTTCCATTTTCATATGATGACAGAGTCTGTCGTGATAATTCCAGCATTTGGAGTTCAACTTGAAACCCATTATAAAAGGTGCGTTTTCCTACATTACCATGGTTAACCTCTATCTCATGACTAGTTCAAGATGGTATAGAAATACCAGTGGAATTCCCTTGCCTCCGCAGCAATTTCAAAAAATAAAGGACAGTATGCAAACTTCAGTATAAGGAGATGATCATATGTGGGAATATCTAGTTCCTTTCTTTATCATAAGTCTTTGGTTCTTCTGGGGATCATTCTGAAAAACTCCACCCAGTGGTTAGATATTGCATTGCCCAAAAACGGTAGCCACTGAATAAAATACTTAGATATTACCTTATTACAAGTTTACAACACTCCTTGTGTGGATCTCGCTTTTGTGAGGTCTAGCCATCTAGAAAGATCTAGGTGTAGCCATGTAGGCAACCTTACCCAACCTTAACACTGTAAGCATCACTGCGAAAGGAGAGGTAGATATCGACTTAATGCTTTCTGCAAATAAATTGCTAGTATCTAAGGATCGTGGTTTTTCACTGATTATGCATCATTATCAAGTATTTTTTTCCTTCCTCTATTAGTACTTGGTTTCGGTTGACTACCACATTTTCATGTTGCATTTGTATATGTCTTCTGACTCCCACACCAACCACTGGGAATGCCATAACAAAGGCTGGTTATTTTGCACAGTTCAGTCTCTACAAACGATTCGTTCATGGATTTCATTGTCTTGGAATTGGGGTTGCTGTGGAATAAATATAGTCAAGAAATGTAAAGGGAGAATTGGCTGAATGATGTTGGATCCTACCTTGTCCAATCATGTTGTACGTCATTGTCTTCCCATTTATCTTCAGTGATCATAATTTTTAGTCCTGCTTTTCCTTCCAGTGGCAGATCTGTGCGTCGCTTTGTGCCCATTGACAAGATTTTGAAGCCTCTTCTAAATGAGTGTGTGACACCAGTTACTTGTTATTGGAGCCTTGCTTTGATTTTACGTGAGGAAGATGAGTTGATGTTGGTTTTCAAGGTAAACTAACTTGGTCTCTTTACGCTTGACATAATATTTCAAATTGTGAACTTATTTCTTTTTTTCTGGTGGTTGTTTAAGAAGGCATCTTGATCTTCCTGCCTTGAGTAAACCCTGCCTCACATTTGTCCCTCATTCAGCATAATTTTTCCAACAATGATACATTCTGATTCTGCAATATTCACTTACTGGTTCCTGTAAGTTCTTATGAATTCTACTTTCTTGAGCATTTGCAAAGGAAGAACAAATATCCTGGACCGGAAGCCTAAAACTCCAAGAAGCACTTGGTTAATTGCAGTTTCACTCCCTGCATATGATGAAGATCTGGCTGTCTGCTGCACTATCATCTGATTTTTTTATAAGTTATTTCTTCCACCAAGAGAAATGGAGATTCTGATGTCAGATATTTGAACTCATTAATATTTGAAACTAAGTGATACAGCAACAAGGAGCTCACTCTGGAATATAGAAAGAAAGAGGAGCTCGATGAATACTGCACAAACTTCAGATCTCCAATGGAGCTCTGAGGGAAAAGATGACTGAGGGAGGAGAGAGTTAGAGGAAAAAAGAGGATTGAGATTAATTTGCCCATTCCCATTCATTCAGCTTGGTGCATGAATATATGCACTATTTCATTGCCAAAGTCCCTGAATTCCCGCTGATATCCCAACTAACAGCCAACTCATCATTCCCTTAACTAACTCCTAATTTAGTAAGAAAATAATGAAACTTTTAAAAGAAATAAACTGCAAAAGAAAAAGAAAAAGAAAGTCCTGTATCAATGCACCCTCCTTAAGAGCCTTGACCTCAAGGCTCAAAGTCAGGATACTTGTGCTCAATATCATCTGCAAATTCCCAGCTGGCTTGATCTTCATTCAATCCCTCCCACTGGACTAAATACTGCACAGCTGCAGCATTCCTTCTCTTCACCATTTTCCTAGCTAAAATTTTGATAGGCCTTCTGGACTCAGCTGTGTTGGTTCCTTTCAACCAAGGAGGTATATAGGGTAAGGCTGGCAATGTTCCCACAAAAGCCGTAAGCTGAGATACATGAACAGTGGGGTGTATCTGAGCTGATTCTGGCAAGTTTAACTTGTAAGCTACAGGCCCAATTTTGTCCAACACTTGAAATGGACCAAAGTATTTAGGCTCCAATTTCACATTGGTTCTTTTTTGAACACTCATCTGCATGTAAGCTTATAGTTTAAGCCAGACCCATTCTCCTACTTGAAACATCCTATCAGACCTCCCTTTATCAGCCAATTGCTTCATTCTCTCCTGTGCTCTTTGCAAATTCTGATGTACCTGTCTCAACATTTCCTCCCTCCGTTGCATAGTCCTATCCACTTCCTTATGACTAGATTCCCCAGGAAGGTAAGGTAGATGCAGGGGAGGTTCCTGGTTATACAACACTTCAAATGGAGTCTTCTGAATGGCAGATTGGAAGGTGGTGTTGTACCACCATTCAGCCATGGGCAACCATTTAGCCAAGTCCTTAGGATTCTGCAGGCACATGCACCTTAAATAATTCTCCAAACATCTGTTGAGAACTTCTGTTTGTCCGTCTGTCTGAGGATGGTAAGAAGAGGACAAGAGAAGTTCTACCCCTAGAACAGAAAACAATGCCTGCCAAAAGGAACTGAGAAAAATGGTATCCCGGTCACTGACAATGCTTCTAGGCAGTCCATGTAACTTGTATATGTTGTCTAAGTAAGCTTGGGCCACAGTTTCTGCAGGGTATGGATGAGAGAGAGCCACAAAGTGGGCATACTTGCTAAATCTGTCAACCACGACCAAAATGACCTCCTTCCCATTGGACTTAGGTAAACCATCAATAAAATCCATTGAGATGTCAAGCCATACCTCTTCTGGAATGGGTAAGGGCTGTAGGAGCCCAGGGTATGCACTAGTGTCATATTTGCATGTTTGACAAATAGTGCACTGCTTGATAAAACTTTGCACTGATTTGATCATTTCCTTCCAGTAAAACAGTTGTTTGAGCTTTTTTAATGTAGCATCTCTAGCTGAGTGTCCCCCTTGAGGGGAAGTGTGTACCCACTGTAAGATCTTAGACCTGAGGTCTTCATCAAAACCCACTACTAATTTTCCCTTCCTTCGAAGCTGATTATTCACTAACTGATACTTGGGAAACAAATCAGTATTCAGTTGTTTTTGCTGAATAATGTGTTGCAGTTGAAGATCCTTGGACCATGACTGCACAATAAGCTGCAACAAATCTGATTGGATGTGTGATATGGCCATGAGCAACAAAGTGCTACCAGATACTCTAGACAAACTATCAGCTACTTTATTTTCCACTCCACTCTTATACTGAATGATGTAATCAAACCCCATGAGCTTGGAAAGCCAAAATTGCTGAAAAGGGGTTGTAATTTTCTGTTCTAGCAGATGTTTCAAGCTTTTTTGATCAGTTTTGATGATGAAAGGCCTACCCAAGAGATACTGCTCCCATTTTTTAACAGCAAACACAATGGCTAGCAATTCTTTCTCGTAGACAGAAAGTTGCTGCCATTTAGGTCCAAATTTCTTGCTGATAAAGGCTATTGGGTGCTTTTTCTGTTGCAACACGGCCCCAATGCCAAAACTGGAGGCATCAGTTTCTACCTCAAATTGGTGATCAAAATTAGGGAGAGCTAAGACTGGGGCTGTCATTAGTGCTGTCTTTAGTGTTTGAAAAGATAGGGCTGCCTCAGGGTTCCAAACAAACCCATCTTTCTTCAAGAGATCTGTAAGAGCCTTGCTTATGGTTGCATACCCTCTTATGAATTTTCTATAATAACCTGTTAAGCCCAAAAAACTCCTCACATCTTTTTGTGTTTTTGGCTCAGGCCATTTTGCTATCACCTCAATCTTCTTAGGATCAGTTTCTACCCCTTTTTCAGAGATGAAATATCCCAAATACTCCACTTTTGCCATGCCAAAACAGCACTTGCTGAGCTTGGCATAAAGCTCATTCTGTCTCATCAATAAGAATACTTTATCTAAATGCACCAAATGATCTTCCAAATTGGCACGGTAAATCAGAATGTCATCAAAGAAAACCAATACAAACCTTCTCAAATGGGGTCTGAAAATCTCATTCATCAGAGCTTGGAAAGTAACAGGGGCATTAGTAAGCCCAAATGGCATCACCAAAAACTCATAATGGCCTGAATGTGTTTTAAAAGCAGTTTTTGGAATGTCATTAACATCCATCCTCACTTGATGATAGCCAGCCCTTAAGTCTATCTTGGAGTAGATAGTGGCTCTAGCAAGCTCATCAAGTAATTCTTCAATTATGAGAATTGGGAACTTGTCCTTGACTGTACACTTATTGAGCTCCCTGTAATCCACACACAATCTCCATGACCCATCCTTTTTCCCCACTAACACCACTGGAGAAGCAAAAGGGCTTGAGCTTGACTGGATAATACCTTTAACCTGCATTTTCCCCACTAATTCCTCAATAATATCCTTATACCTTAGCGGATATCTGTAAGGTCTAAGGTTGATGGGAGAAGTACCCTCTTTCAAAGGGATTTTGTGATCAAAAGACCCTCTAGATGGGGGTAATGTAGCTGGTTCCTGGAACACATCTTCATAGGTGGCAAGCAGATGCTGTAGGACTGGTGGTATATTTGGCCTGTCTTCTGCCTCCAGGGACAAGCAGCTTTTATCAAGGCTTGGTATGAGCTGTAACATGCATAAATGAGAGGCAGTCCTAAGAGCTTTAGGTAGTTGTGCTTGAGGCATCAACTGAGGTTTTTTTTTCACTGATGCCTCTCAGTACATGCAGCTGACCATGATAAGTGAATTCCGTCCTGAGTTTCTTGAAATCCCACTTAATGATTCCCAAGGTAGACAACCACTGAACTCCCAACACCAAGTCACAGCCTCCCAAAGGTAAAAGGAGGACGTCAGAAACAAATTCAGTAGCATGTAATGTCTAGGTGAAACCCCTGCAAATATACTGACATTGCATGGTGTTTCCATCAGCAATAGAAATTGATTGTTTGGCAATAGGCTCCAGTCTGCAACCCAGTTTCCTTGCCAACTGCACATCTAGGAAGTTATGAGTACTTCCTGAGTCAAGAAGTATGTGTATAGTCTTTTTTTCCAACATGTCCATTCACCCTTATAGTATTAAAACCGGGACATCCACTCATAGCATTGATGGATATCTGAGGTATCAGCTCCTCTTCATCAAACTCCAACTCTCCATCAAAAGTTTCTATCCCTCCGGATTCTTCTTCATCCCCCAATACCTCCACAAGGAACAACTGCTTGCCTGTGCTGTTACATTTATGCCCCCTCTCATAAGGTTGGTCACATAAGAAACAAAGTCCCTTGCCCATTTTTTCAGCCCTCTCAGCAGCAGGAATGAATCTGGTTGGTTTTTGAAAATTTTGGTTTGGGAATTTGGATAAGGCTGGGTTATTTTGTGGGGCTCTAGGTTGGAAATTTTGTGGGGCTCGAAAACCGGAAGTAAGTGTAGGCAACAATGGTTTGGAATTGGAATTATTCATGTTGGTTCTAAAAGTTCTATCAGGTGGGATCTTCAATGCTTGCACATGTTCTTCCTGGAGCCTTGCGTGCTCAATGGCCAGGTCAAGGGTGTGAGGTTTAAAGGCTCTCACCAGTGGTTTAATGGCAGGTTTCAATCCTCCTATAAAACTTTCCAAGATGTAAGCCTCAGGCATTTTTGGGTTTCCAACCAATATTAGAGCCTTAAGCTCTTCAAACTTGGCCAAATACTCATCCAGGGTACCTGTCTGCTGCAATCTGTTGAAATCCTCTACTACTTTTCCTCCCAAATTGTCTCTAAATATGGCACAAACATCCACAATAAATTCCTTCCAAGTCACACCCCTTCTTCCCCAAATATAGCTACCAAACCATTGTTCTGCAGGTCCCTTCAAATATAAGGAAGCTAAATCTACCTTCTGATTGTCTTGGATTCGACACAACCCAAAGTACCTTGTACATTTTTTTATCTACCCCTTTGGGTCAGTACCATTGAAAGTAGGAAACTCAATTTTGGGGTTAAATTGAGCAATATTACCTCCTCGAACGTCGGAGTTGCCAGAATTTTGCCCTGTTTCTCCACTTTCTTTTTCTTTTTCTTGCTCCAACTGAGCCAAAATTTGGGCCATCAGAAGCTGATTCTGTTGGTTGATCAACTGCTGTTGTTCCTTCATATTTTTTTGTTGTTGTTCGAGCATCTTCTGTTGATGTGCTGCAATACTTGCATTCTGGACTTGAATCTGTTGTTGTAGCCATTTTTTTTGTTCTTCCAAAATAACTCTCATGGCCTCTTCCATTGCGGCCAAGTTCCTTGTATGAGCCAGCTTTGTAACCCACAGCTAGGTCTGAAAATCGGACTGCTCTGATACCACTGATACAGCAACAAGGAGCTCACTCTGGAATATAGAAAGAAAGAGGAGCTCGATGAATACTGCACAAACTTCAGATCTCCAATGGAGCTCTGAGGGAAAAGATGACTGAGGGAGGAGAGAGTTAGAGGAAAAAAGAGGATTGAGATTAATTTGCCCATTCCCATTCATTCAGCTTGGTGCATGAATATATGCACTATTTCATTGCCAAAGCCCCTGAATTCCCGCTGATATCCCAACTAACAGCCAGCTCATCATTCCCTTAACTAACTCCTAATTTAGTAAGAAAATAATGATACTTTTAAAAGAAATAAACTGCAAAAGAAAGAGAAAAAGAAAGTCCTGTATCACAAAGTTTTCCTATAAATCGAGAATTAATAGTATCTGCTCTTTCATCTATTTTTGAACACTCCCCAGCAACTTGAGACTTATTTAAGTTAATAGTATTGGATCCGATAATCTTAAAGTGGATAAATTGGTAATTTTGAGGTCCCTTCATCCAGGATGAAATTGCGTACTTATGACTAGGATGCAATCTCCCTGGGAACTGTTTCATAACCTGTACAAATAATAAAAGGGAGATTGCATCCTTTTGTCTCAACTTTTAACCACCTACCTCCCATGAAAATATCATAACATTTCCAATTTAGGCCGACAGATTACATGGCTGATTTTGCACAAGTCAGAACCCATTTAAATTTCCTGGGAAAATATAACTCTACTAAAATTTCCTTGAGATCCCAATTTACTGAGTGAGAGGATTTTCAGGTTGATTCCTTGTTTAAAAATGAATTATATTTTTCTTTTTTACCCTCATGCCAATTCTTGACACAACATTGCATTATGAGCCAATTCCCTGACTTGAACAAATTCCCATGGATCTGATATTGCTGTTTAGAAACTTGGAATTGGGTCAAAGAACTAGTGATCTTGGCTGATCCCATTGACTTCATTCTTGATGACTTATTACAAGTGTAACCAGTGAAGTTCTGTAATATATAGTTTGTGCTTTGTCCTTTGTTTCATATTTGCCACTGACTGCTCCTTCCATTTCCTAGGAATTACGTCCACCACTGAAGATGTTGGCGCCAATTTGGAAAGCACTTTGTGCTGCCACTGATTCCAAAGAAATCTAAAGGCATGTGCAGATACCGGTTGAATGCAGATGTGAGCAGGGCATGTTAGTCAGAGTCAGCCACACTCTATCGGTGGATTGAATTTTGCATTTGGAACTTGGCCATCACCTGAAATTATTATTTGGAACTTGGCCATCACCTGAAATTATGTTCTTGGTGTAAAAACAAGGACTGTCCATACATATGCCAGACCGTTGGGTGTTCAAGACATGTATTGGAGGTGAATGGAGGGCCAAAGTAGCTGAGCCAGGAATGCTCAAACCCCCAAGAATGTGTTCCCATTTTGATTGATGCATCCTGCTTCAGAGCCAACATGATGCTTCTTGGTCTGATGAACAAGATATTTAATTCACTTACAAGGTGATCAATGGTGGTTGTTACTTTGGTTGGGTATCGATTTGTTGAATACTTGGGGGAATTTTGCGGTAAAAAGGTAGGCATCCTGTAACAGTACACGAATGGTGGTTTTTTGGGTACCCTTACCACACTGCAATATGGAACAGTATGAACATTGCACATATTGTGATACGCAAAAATTTTGAACCTGTGATTGAGCAGCAAATGTACAGTTTTGTTCCCTTGGCTAAGATGGGGGTGTATTCCTGCCACATTGTTTTGGTACTTGGTGACTTCATTCCCCAAACACCTTGGGGAGCCTGAACTGTCCACATGCCTTACTTTTTTATAAACTTAGACCTTGAGGGTTGATTGTTGGCTTGTCCTTTTGAAATTGGTAGAGGTTGGAATGGCTACTACGGTGCCCAAGGAAGTAAGTTCAGATATCCCGTTGCTGGTTTCTGCAAAAGTTCTTCCAGAGGTTTATTTATTGATTTATTTATTAGGGGTCGAGGGCTCGGGATTGGTGCTGCAGGGATTCAGGGGAAAAATACCACCAAACACTAGGCTCTGAGCTGCCACCTTTTTTGTATTCCTCTAGTGTTCATTTACAGAAAGCCAAATACCGAGCTTAGTTGAAGCATATAAAAAAGATGGAAGATACCGAGCTTATGTGAAACATTTAAAAAAAAGATAAAATATAAAATGAAGAAAAGCAAGTCCAAAGTAAACCCAGTGGGGCGGATCTTATCACAAGTAGCTTTGTTTTGGACTGTAGACTTCGGATTTATTATTGGGATCTTGCCCCCTAAATGGAGAATCGTTGTAGGGCCACCTTGAAAGGAGGTGGTCTCAATGTGGCCTTGCATGCCCGCAGGGAGCTTTTTAGTTTAGCTTAGATTTGGCAGTGATCTATGGTTATGGATGTTGTTGGATCATTGTATTGTGATTACCCTATTGCCTTTTGGCTAATAATAATCTAGAAAAAACAAACCCAATCAGAGAATTGAGACGTCTAGGTCTCTGGGCAAACCATCCCATCATGTCCAAGGTTGCCATTCTATTTTTTTTAGAAAATTACATTCAGGTTTAGTCCAAAGTTAAAAAATTGTTCCGCAGGCCATATTAGTTTCGAAAATTATTTGGACTAATTTTTATCTAGGTTTGAATATTATAGGTAGAATTTATACAATACAATTGTATGTATAGCTGATATAAGTAGACTTGGTATCAATATAACTGTACATATAGCTTGTTAACTTATAGTTTACAAACTTGACATTACTTCCCATAAAATTTTTTTTAAAAAAAAGCTTCATTTTGGCCCACCCAATTAATATATGCCATAATGGTTGCAATTGATTTTACTCAGGCCACTATTATTATTGTATTATCCATTCTTTTTTTTCTTTTTCCCTTTTTTTGGTTAGGTTGTTTGGGGGGGGGGGGGGGAATCCGCCTTGATCGCATGCGCTAGGATTGACATGCTAATTCTTTGCACGGTAGCTAGCATACATGATACATGTCATGATAGTGATAGCTCATTGCCTAAAAGTAAATAAAATATCAGTCATGTAAACTATGAAATGAAACAGTGCTGCTATTTTGGATCACCAAAACTGCTAAAACAGTTCAAGTACGCAGCTAGTGCTATGTCATTACACAAATCTGAATCAAAAGAATTGTCTATTATTGTTTCACTTGTGAGCTGATATAATGTAATGAAAGAATGCGGTAAAGGAAAGCCAATTATTGGAAGGGGAGAGAAAAATTGATCGTAGAAGAAAATTGGCGAATATACATGGAATTTTACAGAACATGCAATAGCAACGAAGCAAACAACCCATGCATACATCTGCCAAATTTGTACTGCACCAAGTAATCCGCAAAATCTTTCATCCATGAGATATAGCAACATCAAGCCTACGCTTGGCACGTTCAAGATTAATTTCTCTTCGGCAGAGTCCATGCCACAAATTTTCTGAACCCTCATGCCAAGATCCGAGCTGTGCTATGCTCTTGTGCAAAGCCTCCAGATTCACTAGAGGCACTGTGGTCGGCCTTCCATGAGCACACTGCACAAGCAGTTTTCCCATTGACTAGTTGACATATGAAGTTGGTATGACTAACATTATCTTACTGTTAAGAATCAATGGGCCCTCTAGAAGTAAGCTTGGGGGTTGGGGTTCGAAGTAGCATGACCAGACAGCAACAACCCCCCCCCCCCAAAAAAAGAAAAAGCCTTTGAACTTGGGTCCGGTACCAAGTTTGCAGGAGGATGGGTACCGTTGCCTACACTATTCTTTCTCTTCTCTGCCCGGGCAGGGGGGGGGGGGGGGCTGCTACGACATCGTTCGACAATTAGCACAAGGTTACATTAGATGTTAACTAATGCAATTCATCTTAACAGTTTCAAACTTTCAACAGAAGTTTAGTACTCACCTGAAAACATAATGACGTATGCTTCAGCTCTTCGACAATGAGGTTGCATTCTGAAGGGAGAAGTTTGTCCCCAAACATTATAGCACCTTCAGAATAGAAATCAAATAGTAAGGGAAATATTGGTTGGAAACGTTTCTGCAATCCAAGGATCTAGAGCTAAAATGAGAATAACCAGAAAAATCAATTATGATTTGTGAGCAAGCACTCCATAGTGAATCCAATAGAAACTATGATTTGTGACCAACCCAGTGAGATATTCTAATCCCAGAGAGAAAACAGTAAATGACAGATTTTCTCTTGATAATTTCAGCTACATGTAAAATAAGTGATCATAAAAGCATTTAATACCCAGTTATCAGAGAGCAATTCATCCTCTGAACAATAATATGCTTGATAATGGATTGGAAATGGGAAATGTAAGTACAAGGATTAATGCATTACCCCTGCATGCTTTATAGTTTAGGATTCGAAGAATTGCCGGCGGGATTGTTGATGATCCATCAGTGTCAGCAAGCTAATATTAATGCCCCAAAAGAAAAGATAATTATAAAGATGAATAAATAATAACACAAAGGAATCATTATGTTAAACCAACAAATAAATGGGAAAATATCCTGACTTGTTCCAGGAATTCCAGCAAATCTGCATCAGATAAATCCACACCCAGTATACAAGGCACCTGAACATTGATAAAGTAGTTATCTCAGCAAGTGCACAAATGGTCTTCAATTCATCTGCTTTCCGGGGGGGGGGGGGGAGTTAGGAGTCAACACCCTCCCTCCCCCTCATGAAAAGGGCTCGAAGAGCAATTGTCAAGAAGGTTTCTAGAGGACAAACAAAAGATGTTTGCAAGTGCCCCTTGGCACAGTAACAGGCCGCGCTCCCCATGGGGCATCATACTAAGTTCCCAGACCAAATGCTCACAAGTAAATATCAACATCAATGCTATCATTAGCAAAGTGAACCTGAACAAATGCCATCCAATTAAGAGAAAAAGTGGCTATGACCATGAGCTCGAGCTCCTTGCACACCTATTTGGTCATATAAAATCAAAGTGGGAAACAAAGTAGGCATAATTAGCCCCTAATCTCCAGATGCCTAGCAGCCTCTGATCATAGCACCATAGTGTCTATAGTAGGGTAAAATATCCACCGCTGCCATGATAAGATATAAACAGAAGCTACGTAATTTGAGACTGTTGTTCTTCATGCTGGCCATGCTAGCAATAGCTGAAGAAGAAGAGAATGGTTACCGCAAGAAGTGAGAGATGCATCGGCTGCCCATTCAGAAGATTTAGATCCCTGCAATGTAAATGTCAATTAGAAGGCACCGAAATGAGAAAACATGCCTACGGCTACATCTCGTGGCCATTTGCAGGACAGCAAGCAGGCGCAATGTGAGAATTTCCGACAACTGAATGTGATGCAATGTTACCCTTCAGGCTCCTCTTTGGGCGTTTGCTCACAACAATCCCCAAGTATAAGCACCTCAGAGATCTTCAGACGCTTAACTAGACCCCCTACCCCGCCCCGGGGGCCAAATTTGAACACATCAAAGTTCAACCCCCTCCCCTTTCTGTAAAGGATTTCTTGTCCTCTCACTTCTATATTTTAGTCTGATTTAAATAGCTTTTCTTACTAGATCAGTGCAGCTAGAAAGATACTGCAACTAATATGCATAACATTCATGGAAATATTCCTAGAATTCCTTTTCAGTCCTAAGAACTAAAGCAGCTAATAGCGTTGCCATACTCTTCTGGTTTCATGAGACAACTTATGCGCATGGAATACCTAGAGAAAACACACAAAATGACAAACTACCAGATGTAGAAAAAAATCTTACTTGTTGAATGACCCAGAATCCTGACAGAAAATATTGCATATCCATCCCCAGCGCTGTACGTGTTCAGCATAGTTGCACAATAACTGGTACGCCATCTCAGGCAGTGCCTACAGCAAAATTTTCCAGTACTCAGATGAGGATAACGGTGAGAGAGAGAGAGAGAGAGAGAGAGAGCTCCTTCCTTCGCAAAAATACAAACCACCATGCCCTCAGCTGCAGGGCAAAAAATGGAATTTGGTTGCCCGGGGGGGGGGGGTTCTACCGGAACTTGTATCTTACCAAGTCTTTCTCCTCCTCTAGATAGGTTATGGACTTCATTTCACCAGAAAGAACCTGAAAGGCAATGTGTCAGCTATGAACCTTCAAAACTGTGCAACAGATAAAGGCAAGTACCTTCTTACGCATTTCTTCAAGTCGAATTCTCTCATCAGCAGCATGCTGAAAAAGAAGTAGACACCCAGTCATGCCACAGGCAAATAAATATCAAGACGATGACAAGAAATGCAAATGGCATTCCACCCCCGGGGGGGGGGGGAATCTATCAAAGCTGTTAGATCAGAGCTCAAAATGCAACATAGTAGGACTAAACAACCTAGATTTCGAGGGCTTGTACCCTTGTATGTTATTAACACGTACAAAATTAACAATGAGTCCCGGGGCCTGAGGATGGCACCCATTTAGCTCAGTTATCTAACCTTTAGATATGCTTACTATTTCCTCCAAGGGATGTCATCAAAACCCTTAATGCAATTAATTCAGCCGAAAACAAGATAGTTGACCAGTTCAGAGGACTATTAATGGCCATATCTGCTTTCACGCTAGGAGGAATATGCATAGGTGCCCTTCCACCTTTAAACATAGGGGACTCTTAATGGCAACATCTGCTTTCACAGTGCAAGAAATATGCATTGTTCCAACATACCAAACAGTTGATCTTCCCAGTCCCGTTCCCCCACTTCATCTTAAATGCCACTGCAGACTAATCTCTCCTTGTGTGCGCACATGCATGCAAGTGTCTTAAATAACGATGGAAGCTGTAGACTGGTGAAGAAGATTTACAAATTTTAGATACAAGCAGTGAATTTTTATTTTATTTATTCTTTGTAGTGCATTATAAGCAGTGATTATGCATCATCATGGATTAAGAATTCATAATACTTACTATCCAACTTTTTCTAACAGCTGGTGGTTGATGTCGAGAATGGCAAGATTCTATTGATCTATTTTGCTCACTGCATTGCTCGAGGGAGTGAAGCCAACAGCCAGTCATAACTAAATGAAAGAGAAGACTGGGCAACATCAGTATACATCAAAGGGTTTTTCCAGTTTCTCTGTCTTAGCACCAACTCAGTTGCGGTAGTATTAATGCCCCAAGTCCTCAGTGTCCCGCCTAGGCGACAGGTGAAGTTGTCAAACATATGCAACTACCCCTAAAGTTGATGGCTAAAAATCTATTTAAATTGAACCTAGATCTAGACATTTGATAGACTGCCACTCTGTAATGACAGGACTCAGTGAAATGGAGGAAAAAAGAAAAAGAAAAAAAGATGATGTGGGACACTGCAAAGAATAACATCCTCTGAACATGGATGAAATAAAAATCAATCAGCTACAGGGGAAGGCTCAAATAGAACTGAACTCTCAGTCCATGTAAACAGGTAATAAGAGAAAGACTGAGCAACATCAGTATACATCAAAGGGTTTTTAAACTTTCTATGCCTTCGCACCGACTCAGTCAGTAGTATTAAATGCCCTAGGTCCTCAGTGTCCTGCCTAGGCCACAGGTTAAGTTGTCAAACATACGCAACTACCCCTAAAGTTGATGGCAAAAGGTCTATTTAAATTGGACCCGAGATCTAGATGTTTGACAGCCTGCCACTCTGCAATGACACAACTCAGTGAAAAGAGGGCAAAAAGAAAAAGAAAAAAAAAGATGATGTGGGACACTGCAAAGAATAACATCCTCTTATCATGGATGAAATAAAAATTAATCAACTACAGGGAAGGCTCAAACAGAACTGAACTCCAGTCCATGTAAACAAGTATAAGAGACAAAGCAATATTATTAACAGACCTGGTCAATAACTGCTAAAGTTCCACCTGCCACAACTGGAATGAATTTCTTATCAACCTGCAAAAGGACATTGGCATTCTCCAAGCAACTTCTGTCGATAGATTTTGGAACTAATGAATCACCAGCAACATGCAACATACAAGAATCTATATCTAGTATTGTATTTTCATCTTTAAGTTGAGCCAACCCATCTCCAACCTGTACCCATAGTTGGAAAAAAAAAACAGTCACTAGTCAGCATACAGAGTATTTTGCATTATTTTGACATGTTATTTCTTCATATTTGACTTACGTCTTGAGAGTTGACAATATCTGCCAGTCTGCCATCTTGGAAATCTTCTCGCCACTTAATCAGCAAAGTTTCTGTATCTTGAACTGGCTTCAAGCCACCTGGAACATCACAGAGACATTCAACCTTTCAGTTTAACTGTAGGATGCTGGAATCAGCGAAGTTTCTACATGCATGCTGACAGATACTATCTTATCATATTCTTTTTTGCAGAATCATTCAGAAGCCTCCAGAAAAGCAAAGAAAAAAAGGAAGTTTAATCATTCATAAAGCAACATATGTTGCACAACTCAAAGACAGGATCTGCAAGAGAAATTTATCTCTGCTCTCCTAATAAATAAATTGGCATAACTGTTAACTTTTAGATCCTTCATCAGATCTTTCAGATTTTCAGAAAGGAAACCTCAGAGGAGAGAGAATAGCATCATATCTGCAGTTCTATAAATGAGCTTGCTGCCTGGTTATTTCTATGTGCTCCACCCATTCTTGTTTATATTCTCAAATGTTGGTAATTTAAGAAAATAGGCATTCAATTGCATACTAGGATTGAAATGGTTATCCAATCAATAGGAACGCCAAATGGCTATTGCAGATTGAACTTTGACATACCATGAGACAATAAAACCAAACGTACTTGGATTAAGTACCTGTGAGATTGAAGCTAAAAATAAGTACAAAACATGTGAAAGAATATACCAGGGTTGCAACTGGAAGTCCCCATCCTGTTATCTTGAGCTCTGTTGCTGATTTGCATAATGTTTGAAGTTTCCTTCCCCATTTGTCTGAAAATGACACCACTCTAAGTAATTGAATAGTGAACTATAAATTCAAGAACGCAAAAAAGCAGTAGAACTCATACTCAGAGCAAAACGGAGATTCATTTGCATGGCTCATCTCATGTCGCTCATTTAGTTTACTATTAAACAGTGGTGAATCAGTTGAGTGCTCCAATTCACCTCTTTCTGCATGAAGACGCATACAGATAATATGTGACTCAGCCAATTTGAATCCACAGTGTTAACAACTCTAAATTAGCCAACTTGAGAGAATACCTGTCGCATTGCAAGCCCGAGGAGCAACCCGCACTGCAAGGCTTTCAGCTGTAGATATCAAGTAATCCACTACAGAGAAAAACCTTCTCTTTGCCCTGCAAATTGGTGGAGCTGAATAGCTTCTTTTTGATCTTGAAGAGCTTTCCATTTGTCTAGAAAGCCTACAATTCCGTTCAGGAGCTTCACATCCTCTTCGATCGATTTTGGGACCTTTCTTGGTAGACATTGATGAGACAAGGGGAAAAGATGGTGTAACTGCATCATATTTGCTTTGGAAGTTCAAAAATGGAGAAAATACTTCCTCATTTAATACATTACCAGAGCTGGCTAAAAATAGATCAGGAGGACTACACTTATGATCACCCCTCCTCATCTTTCCTCCAGACTTATGATCTGCATGGAGAGCTTCATATCTTCGTCCATCCATCTGGGCTTCTGTGTTAATGGATTTTGATGGACTACAACAAATTGACGGGGAATATCTATGGTTTCTCTCCCTTCTGTCCATGCATGTAGAATGTGGGACCTCATAGAAGTTGTCACTATCTGTGGCTGTGGATAAGGGATTAACACTATGCTCATGATTGGAACATTCCAAGATGCCTTTTTTAGCTCCTGCATACTCATTCATAAAGATTAAGTCTGGGTCTAAATCAGCTGGGAAAGAGTTTTCATAGAAACAGTTATTGCTAAGAGCATTGTGATAAAACTCCTCTTTATCATTATTAGACTGCTCAAAAGCATCACAATTTCTGACTTTATATCTTCTTTCAAGTCCTTCATCTTGGATAATATGCTCAAGATCCCAAGGTTTCATATTGAGAAAAGGGTATGAGGTTGTCAAATACTGATCAGTGTTAGGAGAAAGGCGAGGGGTAAAAACTCCGACTTGTTCACTCGGATAGTTGAGAGTATGCTCCCGATCAAATGATCCACTGTAGAAGGAAAATGAATCGTGGCATTTCGTAGAAGTAATGCCACGATCTTCCCACATATCACTTTCTATGCAGAGTCTAGAAAAGGGCCAGTTTCTTGCTATCCCATTTTGACTTTGCACCCTCTGAATACTGAATTTGTGACTGAGACTATAAGCATCTGCTTTGCTCATGAAATTGCCACAGCCTTCATTGGCCTCAGGGTTTTCAATCTGAAATGTGGAGGCTTTATTATACTTGAATGGTGTTGGAATTTCTGATGAAAGGGCTTGCAGCTGGTCATTCTGCAGCCCAAACTGACAACCCCATCCATTTCCAGCTTCACTCTTCCTAGCATAGGCATCTACTGTAGGTCCCACCTCCCTTCTTGAACGAGGAAGAAAATCCCCCTCGTCATAATCTCTTTGTACAGTAGTAACAAAATTTTCTGAAAGACCTTCATTCAATGAATCAAGTTCCTTATCGGTCTCCAGTAGACAATTGTCAATACTTCTACCTATGTCAAAAATGCAGTTTAAAGGACAAGCACCTCTAGATTCAGAAAAATCCATCTGATAAGGGAATTCCCCATCTGTTTCTGCTTCTCCAAAATTTGCAGTGTTTCTTAGCAGATTTCTGCCTCGACGATTGGTGCCTTCGCAAAGACACAAGCTGCCATCTTCAAATAGCATTTCCATAGGTTTTAGTGATGACTTAGCTGATAACTGCTCATTCTGAGTATTCTGGATTTTACGCCTTTTTGTGGGGATTTTACAGGTCTTCAACAACCAATCTGCATTAGGAAACAGCTGATTAGATCTTGTCACAGCATTCTTGTTGTCTTTCCCCTTAAAATTGCTGAGGAGAGTTGATTTCAGAAATTATGGGTTATATGCTTACAAAATGATTAGACTGATTGAGAATAAACAAAGAGAGCTCAAGGTTCACAAAACCTTTTTCAGCTGTAATCATATTTTTGACCAACTTCTCTTTACCAGCTGTCCCTGTCTGGTCAGTTTTACCATTATAAGAATCCCCTAGGATGTGAACAAGAAAATGAACATGTTAATCTAATTATGAAGAACAGTAGTGAGTGAATTAACTTAAGCAGTTACTTGGAATTTTACCCTTGTTCGCCTTTTTACTCCACACGGTCGACACTGCTTTTCCAATGAAAGTAAGAACAAGAGCCCAATCCTGAAACATTTTTTTTTTTTAAAAAAAAAAACCTACTTTACTGGCTGCATGCTAAACATGCACAAGCATATCATTCCTCTAGACAATATTTTAAAAAATAAACAGCCAGAATAGAGAAAATAAGAAAGTATTATATCCGACATCATGGAGATTCTGCTTGACTTAAAATGTCTGAATGAACACAGTGCAGCACAGGTCTAAAAAGTGGGCAGCAAAGTATTTCACTAAAAATAAGAAACCCAGCCCATTGAAATACTACCACTGCAACTGAATTTTCACTTAATGACCTCAGAATGTGGTATATAATGCATACTTACTAAAGGATGGAGAAGAAGAGCCATTGACCGCAGGAAGAAGACCACAAAAAGGGAGAGGGGGGAGCGCGCGCGCGCACACACACAAAAAACCCTAAGAGATGTTCATATTGACATGATAATAAAATAACTAGTAGAGCTTATTGGAAAAAAACATTCCCAAAGCGACTTTGTCTCTGAAGAGAACTTCAAATTTTACAATTTAAACTGCCTTGGTATTCCCATTTGACATGTTCCTGCAAACTTCAGAATAATTTGTTTCAGAGAAGATGAGATGCATAGATCATCAGCATCTTTCCTGTATTTATGCCAGCATTCTTCCCCTTACACCAAGGTATTCTCCACTCATTCACATCCTGCCAACCTTCCTGATTTCTAATCATCCTTAGTTCTCTAATCCACTGATCTTTATGCTCCATAGCATTTGTTCACCCATCAGAAAGACAAAACAAACTATATGGCACCTGAACTTATAATATGGCCAGTGATGTGCAAACTTCCTACAGAATATTTTATTCTTCTGCAGCAAGGCTTGATGTTGGGACAAACAGCATGTCTGATGAGGAAATTCAGTGAAACAATACAATCATATCAGCAAAATCCCTGTTGTTTAGAAATAAGGCACCATGGCATTTGTTCTCTTATCCACCGGCATCAAGAATAATCTGTTATTAGACTGGAATGTACATATTCCAAGCAAACAGTAAAGGGGATAAATGGGTAATAACAACCTATAAACTTAATACAAATGAAAATAGCTCCAAAGAGAGCTTTTCCCTTTCTAACACTGGGATGCACGGTAGCTTGTTTTACTTGTTACAAGGGAAAACACATTAATCCCTCAAAATGAATAACAGTTACTCAAATGGCCGCTTAAGGACTGGCCACATCACTTGCCGAGAGAGCTCATAAAGTCCACCAACCTAAAAGTTAAATTAATGGCAATCCACAAAGGACAATCATTGAACAATCCACTGTTATTTCTCACCCCAACCACCCTTGCGATGTATAAACCCTCAATGTGAAGAGGTGTATCCCCTATTGGGCCATCTTTCTTATAGAAACATGAAGTGAAAGAGCTCTATGCAGTCTTCCTGCATGCAAGGCGCCCTATAACAGGTTCACTAGATTGGCACATCGGCTCTGATAAGCAAGGAGCTAATGCATTCCCATCTTACATGAAGGTAAGATGTGAACCACATTTCCTTTTATTAATACCCATATCATGGAACACATTTTTTATTCGATTTTTTATTTTTTATGTGACCATATCAATGCCTCCCCTCTCTAGTGATAGTACTAGAAATAAACAGTGGCCACGTAACATACACATGAAGACAATCACAATAATCACTAGTACATATAAACTGGAAAAATTATTCACATAATTCACATTACTTGTACCAATCTACATAATTCTGGTCTTACATTGGACTGGCAATCCAAAGTACAGTGTTCACCAAGAAAGTAAAAACTGAATCCATTAGATCCCTGTTGAAATGCATCTAGTACGATCTATTGGCTGAAATTAATCCTCAATGAGGTTGGCACATATTGGCTACCTTTCATCTCTAAACCTTGAAGGTTACCAAGACCTAGTCACATTTTATTTTGTATGCCCATGGCCAAACGCAATGTAGAATAAGCCATATCCCACTAGATGGGCTTCGCTAGCAAATCCAAGCCAGTCATCTCTCTGAATGGTAAAATTGTCAGTAAAAGCGCCCTTTATCCAGGAGGGCCTGGATATTGGAACATAATCGAAGTCACCCAGTGAAGCTAGGACAACAAGTGATGGTGGAATGTATTTTCCAGCTCCTTCGTCAATTACCCAATGTGCACCGCCACACCTGTATATATTTAATTATTTATATTGCATACCGCACACAGACTCACCACAGATTAGGAGGGGAACTACTTGGCTTTGGCTATTAAGCCTTCTATCACATCAGACAGATACCATAACGTAGCCTCCATACATTTCGAAACTAGGATGCAAACTCATCAAGCCTACACTAGCAACTACACAGCCAAGTTCTATACACGTATAAAATGCAAAATCGTATTAGTGTCTTCTTGGCCTCAACCATAATAACAAGGAGGAAGCAATTTAAACGAGTGAATAAAATACCTTGAATTCTACAGATGTCCTGGAAAATTCAAGATTTAAGTCATAGCAAGAACGAGGACACGTCAAATTCAAACAGTACGTTGGACCCATGTGAGCATGTCCTCTCTTTCCACCTTTGTCATCAGTCAATTGTTCCCGGCACATATCCGCCAGACGATTCAGGGATTTATGAATTGGGCCTTTAACAATAAACCTCGAATTAACATCTGCATCTGTTAAGGTTCACTGGAATTCAAATAATTGTATACTCCTTTCCACATGACTTCAATTTTAAAGTTGATGTTCGTGTATTTTGGATACATATATATTGAATTGCCTGCAAAAGTTTACACATCTGTCAGACAACCAAGATTTTCATCTCACTGAATATAGCATTTATCGCAACACAGGTATGAATGGACTCACCTGCATTGAGAAAGAACTCGAAGGACTAGATACATATCCTCTAAGTTTCAGTTCACCTTGGGAGAAGGTCAGTCCATGTAAACTGGAGGCCTCAAAGCCAAAATTGCTACACAGCACTGCCAAAGGAGAAAAGGAAGAATGCGTCCGAAGCAGTTCGTCCTCACTGCATTTGGATAGCACAAGATAAAGATGAATACACATAATTAACCACAAATTTTCACTCAACAATGAACAGTCAACGCACCTATCCATATCCACAACCTTGAAGGAAACCCTTGGCTGCACAAGGGCAATCCGTATTGTGCATTTTTTAACTGAGTGCAATACTTTCTTAGCACTACAAACATAAGCATTAAAAAAACCAATTAACCAGAAATCCCCAGAGAATGCGGCAGGTATGTACCTGAGCTAGAAAATATCATGTTGAGATAATCAATGAAAAAGAGAACACCTGGCCTGCATTTGTCTTCGCCGGACTGGCTGATTGTAAAATAGATCACGAACAATGACTGCAGAAGTTTTGGATTGTCACAATCAAGTTTGTTGAAGGTTAGAAAGGTCAACAAGAAGTTCATGAAAGCTCAACTGAAGAGGCAAGAGAGTGAAGAGACAATTTAGGACCCCCAAAAAAAAAAAAAAAAACATTGGTTCCAAATCCTTCATGAAGTGAGGATTACACATTAGAGAGGTCCTTTGGGAGGATCTAAGTATCACCTATGGTTGGTTCTCCTGAACCTGCACATGTCATCTGATTACGTGCCGATCAGCTCTTAAGTACCCCCTCCTTTTCTTTTTATTTTATTTTATTTTACTTGTGTTCCCTTCCCTGCCTAACCATCTAGTGGTACATTGAGCAACTCATCACCTTATCCTATTCACATAAAAATTTGACAAAATATTTGTAGACTCCTATGTAAGTTGTACATTACATGGTTGCTATTTGCAAAATAATACCATAAAATAGAAATTGCAAGCAAGCACATAATGCAGGGGCATTCAGAATACCACAGCACATATCTTGTTCAAAATTTGCTAATAGAGACACTTTTAGGGGTTTGGGATTTTTTTTTTGGGGGGGGGTTGTTAAGGATAATCCTTTTTCCAATAGGGACAATATAGTCTACAGTACCACAAATTGCCACAATTTCAATACAACAGCAGCAGAATCCCACCATGGATAATGAGCACAAAGCCCATAAAAAGACAACCAAAATCCTCATGGATATACAAGAAGAAGAAGAGATCACTTCACAAGCCTACCTCATAACTATCAGTGAGTACTTCTAGATGTCCATATAGGCCTACTTGCAAGTATGCAGAAAGTAAAAAGGAAAAAAAAAAAAAATTTTTCTTAATGGATAGCCTCCTTAATATACAGCTCTACTAGTCTCTATTCAGATACCCCCCCCCCCAAAAAAAAAACCCAAACCTGAACCGACAAAAATTAAATAATAAATAGAAACACTACTGTATACCTCAAAATCAGACATGAGAAGTGTTAACTGTGTTTGACAAAAGATCGCCAATTTAAGAAAACTGGCATAGTGTTGCTCAATGCCTAAACCTCAAGGCTAAGATGCATGTCAAAAAAACATAGTTGGATAAACTTTGGCTCAAGAGGTGGGGGGATTTTTTTTTTTTTTTTTTTGAGTTCCTTTCAAATTGGTTTTCTATTGCCAACTTAAGATATTAAAAGCCTTCTGATCCTGAGAATGCACACATCTAATGTCAGCAAGGAAGAAGCATTCCTCCATCAGTAACGAGAGGTGAAAAAGAAGGCACATCCAGATTTCAGAATATGGTTGTGAAAGAAAGCTATTTACCAGTTGTGCCAACATCTTGTCTACAATCATCAATACTGAGATAAAGACACTTGCGACCCTGGGAAAAAAATTGCAGTGGTCGATGACAAAATACTCAAATGCCATAAAAACATTCAAAGCCGCATAGTATTGAAACTTGAAAATATGAGCTGTCCTTGCCTTCATGACCTTACGATACCCATTGGGCCTCCCTTGGACTTTTGTTATAATTTCAATTAAAGAAGTATCAGCAATGGAGCACAATGCTTCTCCACGGAAGCCAAAGCTTTGTGCATCATCATCTTTGTGTTGTAAATGGTGGAACTTTGATGTTGCTGCACAAAATATCCATATATTAACAAGATATCTCAAGGAGTAAATAAGATCATTATCCAGGATTCAAGAGGACAAAAACCCATCAGAAATTTATACTGGAATTTCGGAATCTCTCTTTCTATCTCTTTTTTTTTTCTTTTGTTATTATACTTCCTAGGTGTTAAACAAGAACCTTTTAATGCTCATATGCAAGAATCACATCTCAAGTAGCAAGTGTAAACAATGAACTGCTTACTACATTACGTGCTACAAAATTTGATGTCTGATGCGGAAAGGCTTCAATAGCAATATAAAGGAAATAATAAGATCCTCAAACAACTACATAGTGAAAAATTTATTGGGAACTCCAAAATGATAGCTTACCATCACATTATCAAATTGTCTCTCCCAATTACCTTACTTAGGGAAAATCAAACAGTGCAATTTTTTTGACCAAGTCACTAGAAGCACAACCCTAACCACAATCATAAGCACCATCTTGAAAATCCTGGTTTTAGGACCTCTTAAAATATTAGAATAAATGTATTTTGCTCGTTCTCTCAAGCATCCAACACTAAGAACAATCATAAGCATGATCTTGAAAATCCCGATTTTGGACCCCTTAAAATATTAGAATAAATGCATTTTGCAAGTTCTCTCAAGTATAAAGTTTACGGGACAAAAGTCACAAAACATCATAAAGCTACAAGCATACAACTACCATTTTGCTTCTCTGCTACTTATAAGTATACATGAAATAGAAAGCGAAACAGACAAAGTTACTAGTGAACATTTACCCACCTGACCAATTCATACATGCAGAAGGTACCAGAAGATTTATCATTTTGGACATGCCTACATGGACACTAGAATGTAACACATTGATATGCATACGAAAGGGATGGATTGTAAATGAAAAGGAATTATGGTTACCATAGCGTTCCCCCAGCAAAACCAATCCATCCCGGCTAATGCCGTAACCTGCATGAGCAACGCATATATGGCCATGATTTGGTAGGACAAACTTAGGAAGTCTATATTTATAGAACACAGTACAAACAGTAACTCACCATCATCCTCTACTTTAACGTAGCCATTGCTAACACCTACATACACTATTACCTGAAATAACACGGTAAGCGCTAAAACCCAATGCCATATGCTGATATGCTTGCTTAGTTATATAGCTTAAGATTACATATAAAAGCAGGAAAATTTTTTAAAAAAAGAAAGAAAGAAAGAAAAAAGAATTAGCTCAATTTGAAATTAGTCAGAAGTACTAAGCCATGTAAGGCCTAAAAAATGATCTACCAGCAGACACTACATTCCAACACCAACCCATATGGACAAGCAGGATACCACTTGCCTCCTTCCATTCAATAAAAGTTGTATTGATCTTGCATAGTTTCTTTGCATGTATAATACATAGGATACCATTTAGTGAGTGATATTAGTAGTCAACAAAAGCAGTTTAAGTTAGTAGAGGAAGGTAACACTGGCAATTTAGCCAGCACCTGTCATCTGCACAAACAAAAAGATTTGGAGAAGAAGCTTGAGTCTATTCAAAAGAAGTGATTGACGATCTTGTGATATTGTAAGGCTATCAAACAAGGTCTTGGTTATGGATGAGATGCTTAAGATTTGGATTTTGGAGGAAAGAGAGGAAATCATACACTTATCCTATGATTAAATGATCGTATTTAACCACTACAGTGCCTAAATTGTAGGCTCGTGAAGAGGACAGTGACACAAATCAAGTGTGGACAATAAATGTGTCCGCAGACTGTATTGAGTCTACCCCAATAGAATCTCAAAAGGGAGCATCAAAGCAAAATGAGAAGCATGGTCGTGGAACTATGAGGAAAGCAGTAAAAGTTTGGCAAGCAAATCCAGTACAAAAACTACTCATGATATTGGAATTAATTGCTTATTATAACTATTTTGGTAATTTAAGTTAATTACTACAACTAGCACTCATGCTATTCCATGTCAAACTATTTTTTGTGTGACTTTTGAGTATCAACCTCTCTAACAACTCCTCTCAGCAAAAGAACTGCATGCTTTATGGCTGCTGCTACTTTATACACTACTAGTAGTCTCAAGCACCAATCAGTGACTAGTACCAAAATGTCTAAGCATCATGACTTAAATCTTCCACCTCATAGGTATCAGAGTAAAAACTCCATTTCCAATACATACATAGGTCAATTAATGATTTTGTCACAAATGAATGATTGGGAGGAAAACTTAGGCAGAAAATTTCCTCTCAGCATCCAGATTTTTTGCTTTCCTTCAAAATTTCTCAATTTCATGAGCCTCCCATGTTGCAAAATGCACCCAAAAAAAAAAAATTGCAAAATGAGTCCCAAAAAATAAAATTCGTCAACTTTAATGGATCAAAGAACACAAAACAGTAATGTGAAACCTCCTAGATGGAAGGAAGTGGGAGAACACTTACCTTCGTTGCACCTGCATCTAGACTGTTATGTACAAGCTCTTCAACAACAGTCGTCAAATCACTGATGATGAACCCAGAACGCACTGCACTGTGAAGTGCCTCTGACAAAGGCCTTATTCTTTCCATTGAGACCAAGCCAATCGTTAACCAATCGCTTTGACCATTTGAACTGTAAATTAATTCAGTTACTATTCATATATTTACCAATAGTCATAAAAAAATTTCAAAAAAATACACATAAAAAATGAAAAACCAGAATTTTCAATTATCTGTTTTATTCCATGCTTTAATATCAAAATGGTAACATACTGATGATACAATTCTGAAGAAGGGTCAGATATGAGGCAGGTCCACCAACCACATTCATCATCTGGTTCCACTTAGTCCTCCTGTGAAATACTCTATCCATATCCAATGCACCCAGCATCCAGAGTTGATTCATGTGGTTAATGGGTGATCCAACATAATCTTTAACAAGTATAACACTATAATTTAATGAAATTACTAATTTATTTCACCAATTTCTCAAAAAATTGCTCATCGAGAACAAAAAAATTACACCAAGTATCAACAACATTGATATCCCAAATCCAATACAGATAAGTCAACGACTTACATTGCATGAGGCAATCTCACACAATAGATATGTGATCCAGAAGATTTAGGGGAGATTTATAGAGACGGAGCTTCACTATTTAATATCTTCATCATAATTTCGTAGTTACTCATTCTGTAATAGACAAAAATGACAAATACACCCAAACAAAAAAAAAAAAAAAAAAAAAAAAAAAACAAGAACCAGAAGTATCATTGCTGACAAATAGCAACCATATGCTACAATTATAAATTCAAATTTCACCTTTTTTTTTAAAAAAGACAGACTAATTAACCTACTCAACAACTAATCTCAAAACCCAATTCATTAGTATCGCAAACTCAATTCATTAATATAGGCCTCATAGACATTAAGAGGATCAAAACCCAATTCATTAATATTGCAAACTCACCGTCCAAATGATAAAGAGGGGACTAGTACACTGACAATCATTCACAATCACAGACGAAGAATTACATTGAGCAAATCAAATGCTCCGACTAAGAATTTGTAAACCTTCATTAAACCCTAGCAGGAACAAGCCACTATTCCAGAAGGATCTCCAGGCTGAGAGAGAGAGAGAGAGAGAGAGAGAGAGAGAGAGAGTACCGCAAGATCAGTAGCGCAGACGATGAAGCGGAAGAATCTAGAAGATAGAAAAAGACGGTGGCCGAGAATTCTAAGTTGACGGTCGTGGAAAAGAGAGAAAATGGGCACAAACGCTTGCAGTGTCGCCGGAGGATCACACTCGGATGCTGGCGCCTAGCGGCGTGCTGGTCGGTCGGCTTTAGCAACTTTCCAGTTTCCCTCTCTTTTTGATAGTTTTCTAATTTTGGCCCTTTTTTTTTTATTTTGTTTTGTCAACTTCTTTTTTAAAAAAAGAAATTTGGTTGTCTGAAAAAATAAAAACAAAAACATTCGTTGCCTGTGCGGGTTCTTTTTTTTTGGAGGGCTTCACATTAAAGTTGTTCATTATTTGATCTAAAATTAGATTGGATCAAAAACTGCCCTAATAGTCTGAATCAAACTAGATTGACTGCATTCTATCTGATCCACGATCTCGACTTTTTTCATGTTCAATCTACGATTAGATTTGAATCTAAACTGGTATGGATCGGCGTATCAGGGCAGGACCAAATAAAATTAGATTATTTTTTTTTGATGTAGTAGTTCTAAATTCTAATTATGTCGTTATGGATTTCGTATTATCGCAGCACTTGATCTTTACAGACCCAATGAAATGAAACTTGTTTTGAACAAAAGGTTGGAGAATGGATCTTTTGAACTTGATGGCCCAGTCAAACTGCAGCCCTACATGCTGGCACTTGCAATGAAATTGATGAGAGGACTAATGGATCAATTCTCCACCTTTTTATGATGGTCCAATGAAAAAAATAAAGATTGTTTTGAATAAAGTATAAAGCTCTTAGTACATCAAGTTTAATGCATGGCATTGTGATGTCCCAATGAAATTGGAAGTGCCAACAGCCCACTGGTATAAGCTTTCGATACTGCAACCCACTTTTATGGGCTTTTTACCCTTTTTTGATTTTTAATGAAGAACCCATTGCGTCCAACTGTCTTGAGTATGGGATTCAGTGCACAGGCAATCCGGTCCCGGTTCACCCGGTTCAATCTCAGTCTGGACTGATTTTGGATCAGTCCGTTCCTCGGTCCCCTAATGAAGTTAATCGATTTTCGGTCCATATCAGTCTGATCTGATCTGGGACCAATGAGCAACCCTACCTCTTTTTTTTTTTTTTTTTTAAAGGGGGAAGTAGGTCATTGTTAATTCATTGATAATGAGTCCATCAGTACAAAATTCGATATTGGCTTAGGACACACTCCCAGCCCAAACTTGTTCTAAGAAGGCCTCATATTATTTAGGTTGCCAATTTACTATCTATGAAACCTTGTAAATGTAAAAACATTTGGGAAACTAATTTCAGGGTCATATTTAAGAGGTTTTCAATCTCTAACCAAAATTTGTATGGCCATAGTATTACTTCTCAATTTTTTGTGTTTAATTTGTTCGGATTGTATCTGGTGCACATTTCTTATTTCATGTTTAAGTTTTTGCATATTTAACGTCAACAATAACTCCTAGTGTAGATCCCACTTTTGGGGGGTGTGGACAGATTTAAATGTAGGCAGCTTAACCTCTTCAGGCATTTCTATCCTCTAAGAGACCGATTTTAATGGACTCGCAAAATTTTATAAATATAATTTAACTTTAATTTAGATAAACACCAGGTAATGTAACAGGAAATACTTAAAGTAGCATAAAAGCATAAAAACATTGTAGGAGAGGTACATACTATATCTTAAACAATTGGTGTTGGATGCTAATAACTCTGTTGAGTTGAGCTATTACTAACATGCAAAAATATTGTGAACACAAGTTTAAAAAAAAAAAATAGTCAATACTACACATGACATACTCCTACCACTCAACAACCAAAGGAATTCCACCAAGTTAGCTAACTATAGTCCACAACCTTAATCTTCAATTTTCACATACTCTTATCCTGTGTCATGTCGTCCATCAGCCGTAAAGATTTTAAATCATGCTTGATCACTTTGTTCCAACTTTTCTTAGGTCATCTGCCTCTTCTACAGTCCTGAAGGTTAATCATCTGACATCTTCTCATATGTACATCCGTACTTCTCCTTTTAACATGATCAAACCATTTAGGTCTAGTCTATCTCATCTTATCATCGGTGATGCTACTTTAATTTTATTTCTAATCACCTCATTCCTAATCATATCCAATCTAATCTGGCCGTACATCCTCCAAATCATTCTCATCTTTATTACCAATAACCTCTAGACTTAGGCCATTTTTATTGGACAACACTCAAAGCCACATGAGAATGATGGTCTAACTACCATACGATAACTTTTGTCTTTCAATTTATAAATTTTGCGTATTTAGCTTCTAATCTAAAAATACTTGTTAAAGTTGTTCTTCAAAGTCACATGAGAATGCAGGTCTAACTACATACGATAACTTTTGTCTTTCAATTTATAAATTTTGCATACTTAACTTCCAATCTATAAATACTTGTTAAAGTTGTTTTGCATAAACTGTTACATCCTGCATAACTGAGATTAAAAAAAATTTGTATATGCGACCATATTCCCGTGATGGAAATGAAATGTTCTACAATCAATTTTATATGTGCATTTGTACTAAAATACAACAAAATGTCATTTCTTAAAAAATATTTAAAAATAACCATTTTCACTTTGCATGGAATTTCTCAAATGCATATGCATCATTGCATCAAGGACATTGACATTTCCGTTGAAACACTAAACACAATTATACGAAACAACACTTAAAGAGTAAAAAGGGCATGAATCTAACGAAATGGGTCTATATCATCAAGGTTACAGCAAAAGGGAACATCAATTTTTTACAAATATTTTTCCATGAGTATATACAAGAGGCTGGGGTTCAAGGATCCTTAAGAAGATCGATGCCTCTTATTAAGACCCTATTTTTTTTTTTCAGCTTATTGTAAGTTAGTAATGATCACTGGTGATTAGTGCTGATTATGACTAAAATTATGTGTAGGAAATATGTATAAGTATTGATCAGTGTTGATCAATACTATATACTTATAATAAATACTTATGACAAGTTAAAAAAAAGCAGGCCATAAATTCATAAATCTAGTAAAACCTTGTATTACGTATACGGTGTGGATAGTTTGGTACTAAATGAACATAAAATCAACATCTTATGTTTCATCTCTGTAAGTCCAAAAATGAACTCGAGAACCCCCACCATACTCTAACAACACCATTTGACATTCTCACTATTTAACATCGAGGCTACTTTATCCTTACCTACATCATGACTCTTGAAATTATGTACGCTTTACTCTTAATTCACATAAGCATATACGACTGTGTATTATTCGGTCCAAATTCAGACTGGACCAGATCGGATCGGACCGAACCAAATGAATTCGATCCGGCCCTCGGTCCACAAATTTTTTTATTCGGTCTTCAATTTGGTCCGGTCCGATCCACAGGTCCAGACTGATGATTGAATAAAATAATTTTGAAAACCAACTTTTTACTTGTTCGATTTCAATTTTTTTTTACAACTTATAATTTCTCAAATTTTCAAGAATATTAATTTGTTTTTCACAGTGGAAATATGTTGAAATGGTTCATATTGAAATACATATAAGATATTTATATCGTAAAATTTGCTAGTATGATAATTCGATCCAGTATGTTTATTTTCGGTTTGGTTTCGGTCTGGTCATTGACTTATTCGGTCTGGTCCACGGTCCATAACTTCACTTTTATTCGGTTCTCGGTCTATCCGGGTCTGGTCCGGTCCAATCCGAATTTGGACCGATGAACACTCCTATAAGCATATATGGATTAAATTTTTTTTCATATATAAAATACACATAAATGAAAAAAGTTTCATGAAAAATAATGTACTTTCAAGAAAAAAATATATTTATCTAATTTTCTACGTTAATTAGGAAATCTATTCCTAGCTCCTCTTTATAGGATGATCATTTGTCCTCTCATATAATGCGTTGATAAACAAAGAAGCCCTTGCTATAATATGATGACAGTCTTCATACTTCTCTTCAACTATTGTTTTGAGAATATGATTGTCAATTATGCTCGTTGTTCCTCTTACCAAGTCAAAACATAGAAGGAAATAATGTACTTTTCTCAAGATAACAAAAACACATGTTTCAAAAATACGTAACACATTACCATTATGCATCTTGAACGACTTAGATAATTGAACTATATTGTGGAAACAATTGAACTAAACTTTAATAAATAAAATGAACAATGTTATAAAAAAAACACTCTACACAATATGGCTAAGTTCAACAACATTGTATAATAATTTCAACAATTAGGACAAGAGTTACGCATATAACTACACACTGTTCACCAATTATATAAAAAAAATCAAAAACAAACATACCAATTCTATCTCTTTGAATTTAAGCCAATTGCATTTTCGCTTCTCAAAGGTAATGACCCGCATTAAAGGCTTTGAACTTTGCTAACAATGTCTCTTCAGCATCCATTGCTTTCTAGAAAGAGCACAAATGTAAAAAATTAAAACGACAAACTATAATCAATAAGAGAAACTAAACAACATAAACTATCCTCTTACAAAGGCATTAAGACTGAAAAACATTTGTACCGGTGCGTTAGGATTTCTTTTGAGTCCCTTCTTGTTCATCAAAACACACCAAGCATCCAACAGTATGCACCCAAGATGTTCAGTTGCTCCTGCCATAGACATCACCACTTTTCGATTCAACCAAAATTTTAAATCATCTTCTTCCATATCATACTCAAACAAAGCCTCCCTACATAATAAAAATAGGATAAGAATCCCTAAATTTAAAGAATATCTTAAGTTTTAAAATTTTAAAAACCAAAATAAATCTCTTACGATCAAGGATGGAATCCATCAATGTTTAAGAAGGCATAATCAGCAACAATCTTCTCTTTGGAAGATAAATGATTTAGAACACTTTTATGCCTAGAGAAATATGGAGATTGATTCACATAAGACAATTTCGTTATCTCCCTTCGAGGGCGCTCAATCCCCTTATGACACTTGCCAGTATAATTGGTCATACCAATAGTCTTCCCTTTTATATGTAAAGGATGATCAACTTGAATTCGATCACAACTTTCAGGTTCATGATAGTGTGCAGCCACATCTACAACATCATCAAAATGACCAATCTCGTGGGAGAGACCCGAGCTAAAAGGAGGAGCCCTCCAATCTTTCTTTTTTTTTTTTTTTTGAAAATGTTCAATAGCAGCTGCCTCTATGTTCACTAATGCTTCTAATGTAGAAAGGCCCAACCTACATCTTTGTCCTGTATAAGTCCACCAATGTTGCCATAGTAAGCACATATACCTACACCAGGTATTGACACACTTGAACCTTCTACAGGAATAGTAATCAATTTATTTATCACCTTGCTAAGAAGACGTATCGTACTATTCTCGAGAAACTGCTCACAAGGCATCTGAGTCACTCCAGATGCCTTGCAAAGTTGACCATGCGTATAAATTATCCAATTAACATGCTCCTGCATTCAAGCAATAAAAATAAAACATAAATTGATGAATTCAAATTTTAGTTCAGCGAACATACCACTAAAAAAATAGGGCCTTAAGTGTTGAACAAAAAGTTATATGGTTATGATCAAAAATTATATATCTTATAGTTAACATAACATCTATAAAAGATACCTCAAATGAGCCATAATAAGCAGGGCTAGACAGCAATCTTCTGTTGCTACAAGCAAGACAAGTTGGTGCAAATGTAGAATCGCTCACAAGTCGATGATTAATGGCATTGTCTTCCTTTATTCGTTCATGGTCCTGCTTTTAAGCAAATGCGAAAATGAAAATTGAACGAAATTAAATCAAGCCCTTTTCTCATCACCTTATTCTTTTTAAGTATAAGTTCAATTAAACGAGTTCATGTCAGAAAAAATAAGTTAAATTCATTTCAGTTCAGTTCAGTTCAATTTAACCAATATTTCTATTCAGTTTAGTTCGATTCAGCAAAAAAATAAGTTTTGTTCAACTAAAGTTAATTCAATTGGTTAAGTAAAAATAAGTGCAGTTTAGTTCAACAAAAAAATAAGTTCAGTTCAGTTCAACTCAGTTCAAACAATTATCAGGTATGTTCAATTTAGCCCCCAAAAAAAGTTAAGTTCAACTAAATTTAGTTCAGTTTAGCAAAATTTAGGTGAAATAAATAGAGACTTAATGAGATACAAAAGGCAAGGATAATCTAAGTGATGAGCTTAACAGAATGGCACTATGAACAAACCTATGAGCCATATATTTTCCATGTTAAAAGATACCTCCAATGAGACTCGAGCATTGTCTTTCTGCATCCGTTCACAGTTGAGATCTTGAAACTATTGTAGTAAATCAGCCTCCACAGTTTGAACCGCCTTATCATAATTGAACCTCCCACGAATGGCACCTCTACTAAACATACCACCCATCTTTTCTTCGTTATCCACTCTCTTTGGCACCTCAACTTTAGTTCAACTAATTGCAGTTAGAAACCATCTTTTAGGAGTAACACCCCCCAAAACAACCTTGTCCAATTAGCATAGCTAAACACCCTCCTCCCCAAAAAAAGGTACTTAGATACACAAAAGAGGAGAAAGAAATTACAAAAAGTGTCAAAAATACTTAAAGTATTAACCATAAAAAATAAGGGAAATACATATACTAACCATCATAAATATTAGGGGACCCCTGAACAGCCTAGCGGGATCACTCCTCCAATTAAAATGCAGTGGCACTTAAAGTATTAATCACATATTCACACCAATCGAAGGTGATAATGTTAGCAACATTATCCAAAGACTTCAGGATCTTAAAATAAGAATCCCCATTTTGATTCCCGTTGATACAAGTAGAAACAATATAGACAACGAAATCCCTGTTGAATTCATCAGCATGATCACCCGATCAAGGATCTCATCGTGCATCTTTTCAATCTTAAGAGTTTCAGATGACATATCCCATCCTTTCCTCCAACTGTCCGACAGAGCATTGTATTTCTTCGAAGAATCACAAGTTTTTCCCTCCACTACTATTTTAGGGCCCATGGCAACCCAAGTGTTGCATGAACGTCTTCCTTTGTGAACTCCAATATTGTACGGTTTGCAAGGTTAAGAAAACTGCCACAATAATTATAATTTTCTGAAACCCACATTCCCAAACGTTTTGGAACTTTTTGGAATAACATTGGTTCTAATAGCCCAAAGATCATCAAAACGTATCTCATTCACAGCCAAATATTGTTCATAGCTTAGCCTTTTTATCAAGTAGGAAATACCCGAAAAATAGACATTCAGTTACCAAATGTTGGAATCTCTTTTCTAGACTTGTCAAGAGTAGCTTGGACAACCCCTTTTCTTTGAGTGTCTTCCACAACACCTTCTTTGATAGTTCTATTACCCTTTGTTGTTACCTTCTTTGGCAAAGGCCCATTTGATTGTGATGATTCAGAACTACATAACATAGAAAACACATAATCATTAAGCAAACTGACAATGAATAATCTCAATTTATAAACTATACATTTACTAATAACCTACTTAAAACTTACAAAAGAAATCACCAACCAACTAGATATAAGCAAACTCATGACTAATATTGAACAATCTATTGCTATTAGTCGAATAAATAGCCCTATAGTAATATTTTTGAACAATTTGACCTAATATAATGAATAAAAAACATTTAAAATATATGCATAACAAATACACATAATTATTAATTAAACTCCCAATGAATAATAACAAATAACAAATTATACATCTAAATAACCTACTTAGAACTTATGAAAGAAATCATCAAACAATAAATTATACATATCCAACCGATTAAGAAAATATACATAATTATTAAGTAAACTCACAATGAATAATCCTAAATAATAAATTATACATCTACTAATAACCTACTTAAAATTATACAAGAGATCATCAAGCAACTAGACGTAAGTAAAATCATCACTAACATTGAACAATCTACTACAGTCAATTGAACAAATAACCCTACAGTAAAACATTTGAATAATTTGACCTAATATAATGAAAAAACAATATTTAATGTATATACATAAGAAAAACACATAATTATTAAGTAAACTCATAATAAATAATCCCAAAATAATAATTATACATCTAACTAAATAACCTATTTAAAACTTATGAAATAAATCATCAACCAACTAGATGTAAAAGCGAAAGCATTAGTAACATTGACCAAACTACTATTGTCAATTGAACAAATAACCTTATAGTAATATTTTTGAACAATTTGACCTAATACAACATTTAAAATATATAAATATCAAACCCATTAAAAAATATACATAATTATTAAGTAAGCTCACAATGAATATCCCCAAATAATAATATCCCCAAATAATAAATCTACTACTTATTTGGTTTAATTCTGCAAATGGGACTATAGAATAGATGCATTGTTAGAAAAGTTATTGAGAAGTTAGCATCGATAAATTAATAGGGTAGTTAGATGATGATTGTGTAATGCAACAAGTAGCTCGTGCTCACTACCAATTTTCTTTTCACATATATTCCCCTTTTCCTTAAAGAAAAAACATAGACCCACCCATTTTATTCTTACTGTGCTCTCTTGATCTCTCACTTTTCCCTATCAAACATAAAATAAATAATAAAAGTATACAAAAGTGAATAAGCTCAATTCTCATGAACCAAATTACCAAAAACGTAGGTACTGTGGTTGCCAGAGCAAGAAAGGCCCCTCCAGCCCAAACCTATTTGTCACTATATGCCCCTTGGTGATGGCTTCTAAGTCAAAATTTATTGGATTCCTCAACTATAGGCAACTTCAAGTAGGAAAACACTACAGCAATAAAATAGTGAATTTCAGAATAGTTCAAACTAAGATTGACCTTCTTTTATGATGATATACCACTGCAACCATTAAATCAAGATTTTGATATTGATCACCATCCACGCTTTATATCCGCAGAGATTTTGCCATTGCTAAAAAATCAATTGATGAATTAATTCCTAAACTTGATGAGCAATATAAATATGAACACCAAGAAGAGAAATTTGCTTGGCTAAAAATTATGTCAAAGTTGCTTGTGCACAATTGCTTGTCTATATCCAACGCATGTGCACAATTGCTTCACCCGAAAAAGAACAATTGTGTCACGTGACTCTCTCTAACTTGTGTTTGGACAACTGCAGGTAATTCATTGGGAAAAATAGCAAGGTGGAGAAATATTCTCCTAATTTAATGTCATGATTAATTAGAGGAGATAAGAAACAATTTACATTATTTAGCAAAGTCAATCAATATACCATGTCTTTTCCTATTCTAATTTTTTTTTTAAATCCTCTGAAGTCACCACCTTGGATAATATTTACATGTTACCATTAAGAATACGTAACATCTAGGTGGATAGTATAGATTGCCAGCATCAGTTCAATACAAGAAAAGTGAAAAGGGGTTTTATTAATTGTATCGCTGTGAACAATGTGTTTCTTTCAAGTAACCTACCTATCTTAATTAGGTCCCCCCTCCAACAATTATAATATTGTAGTTTGGACCCATTATGTAAAACAAAGATAATCTAGATAACCAATAAGAAACACCTAATACCTAGAGTCTAGCAAATGAAAGGGCAAAAGGCCAAGGGAACCACCCTTGCACTCACAAAGAAAAGTAAAAATGCAAAGAAATTAAGTACCGTCTGACCTCAATTATTTGATCAACTAGCCTCTAAGCCTGTTCTGCACATGGATTGTTTCAAATTTAATTTAAATATTTTTAGAGATATTATAATTAATCTTATAAATTAAATTTTTAGAAATAGCACTATTAAAATATCAATAATTTATTTCTTTTTTCTCTTCATAGAATTCCTAAAAAGACATTCTTCATTATGATGACTTTAAATTACATATTGTTTTGATTTTTATTTTTAAATAAAATATTAATAAATACTTAAGAGACACATTTCATAATTGCATTGTGCGCACCCACTTTCATATATAAGTATATATGATGATATGATTTGCTAACAATCATTTTACTTTTAGATTGACTATATAATTAATATTGATTCACACATAAAACAACATTAGCATAGTACAAATATGAAAAGTTTAGTGATATACAAATTAATGAAAGGCCTATAAGTATGAACAAGGCAAACCCATCAATTGTTTTTGCTTTTTTCCCGAAACCTTCAACGCCAATTAACCTAAATTCCATTTGCAATTGCAACATACAACATACATTAGAGATGTATGTGAGTCATGGATAAGAACCAAGAAGGAAAAGATGAAGATAATATCTATGCCTTGTCTCCTTGCTATTGCAATAACACAAAAAAAAGCCCCCAATAATAATATAAAATACCATTGCTGCCTGCTAGAGGCCAAATAAACATCAATGGAATTATCTCATTTTCATTTTTTTCATAATTAAATGAATAATCAATTTGGCAGACACGGTTGTATCTTTTTGGAGGGCACATTTTGGTAGTTCAGAAAACAGAGGTGGGTTCATTTTCAAAACTAACCAAATTTCAAGTGCGATGGTCACATTTCTATGGGCAAAGGGATTACCATTAATAATAATAATAATAATAATAATAATAATAATAATAATAATAATAATAATAATAATAATAATAATATAATAATAATAATAATAATAATAATAATAATAATAATAATAATAATAATAATAATAATAATAGTAGTAGTAGTAGTAGTAGTGGTGGTGGTGGTAATAGTAGTAGTAGTAGTAGTAATAGTAGTAGTAGTAGTAGTAGTAGTAATTTAACAATAAAAGAGTTTAATAAATACACAAAACATTTTTATTGTTTGGGGTTTATGGCCATAGGATCTTCCATTTCTCCTTCTCTCTTCTCCTCTTGCAACTGGATTTGCTCTCTTCTTCTCCTTCCTCCATGTCTTTCCTCCTCAAAGCCTAATTTCAAGTCACCCTATGTCTCTTTAGATTGTTTAAAAAATGAGGCATTGTTTCCTCAACCCACTTCTTTTGATCATAATTCCTTAACTGGATTTTGCTTATTTGATCAAACCCAGTTCACATTTATGGCGTTTCCAGCTTTGATGGCTCAATATCATATAATTCTATTTCATCAAGCTATTAACTTTGATGATTAGCATTAATTCTGGTTCATTTTTGTTTTTCTCATGTTGATTGTGTGTAAGAAGGGAAGCCTTGAAGTAACGGTAAGGTTGTCTCTGTGTTACTAAAAGGTCACAGGTTTAAGCATTTGAATCAGCCACTGTCAAAGTCAGGTTAGGCTACCTACAATATACCCCTTGGGGTGGGGTCCTTCCGTGAACCCTTCCTGGATGTGGGATGCTTGTGCACCAGACTACCCTTTGATTCTACTTATCTTTTGCCTAGCTCAATTGTCTTAGATCATGAAAATGAGTGGTTATCACTAATCATTGTTCTTTCTTTTTTTGTTGAATTCAGATGTAAATGGATGATTTGATGGATAAATGATTGCTGAAAGGGTGCATTTTACTGTTGCTTCTGTAGCTTGTAATGGTTGTTGATGTAATGTTAAAAATCAGTGCTTTAGATCTTGATCCTTTAAAGGTTTGTTAAAACTTAAAATACAGGGGTTTCAGATGGATATCAATGAGTGTAATACAAACCATCTTGTTGCTAATGTCCTTTTGCCTCCTCGAAAACGTTTACTGGAAGAGTTGAAGAAATAGAATCGATCCGAGAGCATGTCCCAATGCTCATGAGAAAAAAAACCTAGTCCAAGCCCTAGCCCATTGAGTCCTGTCCCATTGAGTCAATTTGATCTCCGTGTTATTAATAATCTACTCAAATCTTATAAGAACGGATCCAACATATCACCTCAAGAGATAGTGAAGGCAGCTGGATTAGCAGCTACTGCTGCAGCTCAGGCAGTCCAAGTTGTAAGAGCTATTGCGGAAGAGAGGGCTTCTATTGCATTAAAGGCAATGGCAGCAGCCAATAGTGCCCTGGATTCGGTTGCGTCAATATCTAAAGACACGAGTAGTAGGAATAAGCGCTATAAATAGAACAAGTCGATGAAGCATGTCCCATGTGAGCTTTTGTACAGAAATAACCAACCAGTTTAAAACTGTGGGAAAGATGAAGAGTTAGCCCGGAGACTTCATAGGGCTATGAACAGCTCCTCGAGGATTTCAAAATGTTGTCTAGGGTCTGAATATAGTAATTATAAGTACAAGCAGCTCAAAATCTCGCCACCATTGATTATGGCATGAGTATGGGAAATGACACTGGCAAGTTCCCTTTAGCACACAATGGAGATGCAATAGAGGTCGGTATGGACTGTGAAAGGTCTAATGAGGAATCTTACATAACTAAGGTAGATGACAAGGTGTCAAAATCTAGTAGACATGATGAAATAGAAGTGGATAACTGTGAAGCAGAAACGAGTCATTCTAAGGGGAGACTCTGGAACTATATCACATGTGTCCCAGTGGCAGGAAGAGAAGTAGAATTAAGTAGAAAAGTTACCTCTAAGCATATGTAGGTTCAAGGATCAAGCAAACGCTACAGAGGAACTGAATTTGACAAACACTCCTAGGGCAGATAAGTCAAGCGCAGATCATGTATCTTCACTCTCTGTGGAGCTTAGCTGACAATATTAAACCCACAAAGTTTATACCAACATGGAAATGCTAAGATTTCAAAGTTTCTCAATGCATTGGACAAGACAGAGTAGTGCAATCCCAATGTTAGGTTGACATATTATGCCAACTTGTCACTACCATGATGAAGCTTCTGGTTAGGTGAGACAGGACTTGATCGTGCTTTTCTTATAGAAAGGCCTATCTTGTATATTTTTTTGTTTGCTGTCGCATTGTATTAAACTTGTCCACAAAATTGTGTATTTCTTATGTTACATTTTAATATCAAAGCATGGTATAGGATAGATAATACAATCAATCTTAGAAGTTTATCCTGCTATGCTGATTCATGCTTTTTCATTTTGTAGATGTAGATCTAGATGTATAAGATAGTATTGTATATTATCTTCTGACAAATTAATTCAGAGAATTTTTCAATTTACTTCTCCACATATTTCATCCCCCCTTGGGATATCCTTTTGTAATTTTGTGACTACTTGTGAAACTATTATTGTTTAAATTGTATATGGAAACATCCTATTTATTAAAGTTTAGGGACACTTCCTATCCAAAAAAAGAAGTTTGGGGTAATTAGGAGTAAAATCTGGATCCCTTTTGGCCAATATTTGTCTTATCTATTAATTCTCCTTTTCTTTATTTGTTTACAATGGAAACTAATCATATTTGTACTACATTAGCTAGAGGTGATACATCTTATAAGGGCACCGTTAACAGTGTTGTGTGTAGGATTTGCCCTTTATTTGGGGGGCGTCACCTTGAGTTGTGCTATGCAGGACTTTTAACAGGACCTCCATTATGTACTAAAGTATAAGGGGGGCTGACCCTTACTTTTTCTTCAATAACATTGTCTTTTAAATAAATAGAGTAAGAGGTGTGGATGGTGTAACAATTGTTAGCAATAAAGGATTACCTTGGTATGGAAGTTTACCTGGATCTTGTGCCTGCTTGATTGCTACCCATGATTATGGTGGCTACCAGAGTTCCCAAGGATTCATGCTCCAAAACCCGAACCTCAAAGATGGCTAGGTTATATGGGGGAGAGGGCAGAGAGTTGGTTATACGTATGGAAGTTGTTTGCTACTTAGTTGTGTGTATCATCCTTTGATCAACACCCCTATGTATAGTAGCACACAACCTCAAATATAATCATAGAACTAATAGCTGATTATGGATGATTAATATAGAATTAATCTTCTTGGTAACAGTTGAATCAATCGTGATTATGAGCAATTAGTGTGACCGTTACTCACTATTCAATAGTTCCCCCTCGGTCACGAAAACCACGAACTCATATCTCTTTGCCAACAAATTTCCTGACGCTTTATACTAGGAATGGAGCATGCAACCAAAAACCAAAACAAGAGTGTTATATCAAGTCACCATCTAACAGACATAACATTTTCATAAAATATCAGTACCCAAATCATTTAAAACATCACTAATGGCATACATTGTCCCTTTATGTCTGACATATTAATTGATTATATACTGAATATAATCGCCCGAGCTTGATATGGTGGTGGGGAAATGATTCTTCCCTAGATAATTAAAGTAATCCATCTTAGCATAACTTCTTTCCTAATGTGTCCCGCTACACTGTATACATCTTAGCCCTTAGAAAACACATTAAGGTAGCACATTATGCTTGGACTTCATATTATAACTCTAAGTCAAAGAGTATTGTCAATAAGGGTCACATAGTGTTAAGAAAAGAGAACTCACTTATCGTTCATTAAATAGGTCGACATTAAGCACACATAGTATAAAAGTGTGTCATGGCATATTTCCCACTAAGCTGGGCATGTCACTCTTCTATGCCATGCGAATCGTAAATCTGGTTTTTACATAAAAAATCAACCCAGTTTACTAGATTAATTATACATAATGTTAACCTCAGTACTCAAGATTGTGCTATAAGGCTTCAATATGAAAACTTATTTCATATTCGACTCCCCCGAGTCTCATCTGAGACTTACTAAGGTAACCATATTCTTTTATTCATACACTCCTAGTATGAGTAATTACTATTGCACACCTAGTCCCAATATGATTTAGTCTGGTGCTGGCCACTACTCAAGCATCTAGGTGATTGCCTATGTAACTAGGCCAATCAGAAGCCTCGTGACATTTCAATGCGCCTTATAATGTACTTGCATATTCATGAACATCAGAAAAGAAACATCATTTTTTATTTCATAAATACTTAATAAAAGGAAAAAGATGTCCATCATACACATAAGCACATCCAAAAACTAAGTCCTATATAGACCTCAGCTCATTACATGAGCTTTAAAATCATCTCTAGGAATAGGCTTAGTTAAAGGATTTGCTATCATTTCTTACTTGTAGAGATATATACTTAATGGAAACTTCTTTCTCTTTTATGACATTTTGAACAAAATGATAATACCTCTTGATATGCTTAGTCTTCCTATTAAACTTTGGATCTTCAGCAAACTGGATAGCAGTAGTATTATCGCACATCATATCTATAGGATCATCAACTTTAGGAGTGAGATTAAGATCCCAGAGGAAACTCCTTAGCCATATTGCCTCTTGAGCGGCAAGGTAGCAAGCAACATACTCTGCTTCCATAGTTGAAAGTGCTATGCAGTCTTATTTCTTATTGCACCAAGATATGGCTCCCCGGCCTAGGGTGAATACATATCTTGAGGTAGACCTTAACTCACCCTGATCGCCACCCCAATCAGCATCCGAATATCCTCTTGACTTAAGGTTCCCACCTTAATAGTAAAGGACCAGGTCACTTATACCACGTAGGAAGCAAAAGATTCTCTTGATGGCTTGCCAATGAGCAGGCCCTGGGTTACTTTGGTAACGACTTATCAAACCAATCGCAATGCAAATGTCTGGTCGTGCACACAACATAGCAAACATTAAGCTTCCTACTACACTTCATAAGAAACATTGCTCATTCTCTCATTTTCTTTGTCTGTTCTAGGGCACTGATCGAGACTTAAGGTTATTCCATTTTCAACTGGAGTGTCCATGGGTTTAGAATAATCTCAGAGACGGAGGATAACCACTATTTATTAGTCTGGATCATCTTCATGTTGTTTTCAGCCAATAGTATGATGTCAACATACAAATTAAGAAACATAATTCCCTTTGTAATTTTCTTGAAATACACACAGTGATCTTCAGAGACTATGTTTAAGCCCAAAGAGATAGAAGCTTCATGTAATCCGAAATACCACACTCTATAAGACTGCTTGAGACCATAAATAAATCTTTTAATACAAGAAACTTTGTCCTTTTGACATTTTGATATAAAACTAATAGGTTGATCCATATAGATGTCTTCTTCAAGATTTCCATTAACGAAAGCAGTCTTTATGTCCATTTGCAATAATTCTAAATTCAAATGGGCAACCAGGGTCAGAAGTAGGCGAATAGAGATAATTCTTGCCACAAGAGAAAAAGTCTCTTCATAGTCTATCCCATCAATTTGGGTAAACCCCTTCACCACTAAATGGGCCTTAAACTAATCGATTGATTCATCAGCCCAATGTTTTATCTTGAAAACCCATTTGTTTCCGATCGATTTACATCAGGGAGGAAGATCAACAAGTTTCTAAACCTTATTTCTCACCGTAGAGTTCATTTTATTCCTCATGGCGTCCATCCACTTTTTGTGGTTTGGTGAATCAATAGTTTTTTGAAAAGAGGTAGGGTATTTTATTTCCAAAGGTACACATGAATATTTCCTCTTCGATTTGAAAATATCATCGAGAAATTCTTCCACGCTCACTTCTTCGGAGAGTAGGACTTGTGCGGGTTTAACCCATTGAGGCATTCCTCCCCTTATATCTAGGAGGTGCAGAATCCTCAACAAGTAGAGAATCACGCCACTGTCTCAGGGAGAAGTAGGATTCTAAACAAGTGGACTAACCTTATGTTTGTGAATTAGAGAATGAGGATGAACCTCATTCCCAGGTTGATTCTCTTAGGTAACCAAAATCTCATCATCTCTTCCAGATAATGGAAGAGTACTATCCTTGGTGACACGGTGACTATTTAAATTCTCCTGCTCATCAATAGAAAACGGATCATCTTGTTGTAACTCATACAACGCTAGGTCCTTTTTGATTTCACCGACGCTTGGGAACTCATCCTCAAGAAACTCAAGATTACGTAAATCTATTTCTGTCACACCACCAAGGTGTTCTCCAAACATAACATATCCCTTATAATATTCGGGATACCATATGAACACCATTTTAGTGGCCTTTGGACCAAGTTTTTCATGTTTGTGAGTTGGATTGTGTACATAACCACCCAAAACTCATGTGTGTACATGTTCCAAGGAGAGCATTCTACCATCCCATAACTTACATGGAGTGGTAGATACGCTCTTACTTGGCATACAGTTAAGAATGTAAGCTACCATAAGCAATACATTCTCCCAAAAACTAATTGGGAAGTTGTCATGCGCCATCTTGACCTGACCATGTCAAGTAATGTTCGATTTCTACGCTCTACCACACCATTTTGTTGTGGGGTACCCTTTTCCTCACAAAATTCTTTGAACATAAGCGAGAGATGTTTACGACCACGATCAGTTTGAAAAGTTTTAACTCTCTGTTCTAACTAGGTCTCCACCTTAGCTACAAAGCATTTCAACACATCAAGTGCCTCGTAGCATTGTGATACTAGGTACATATATCCCTATCTTGAATAATCATTTGTAAAAGTGAGAAAATAGAAAGCCTCATGATGCGCTTTCACATTCATGGGTCCACAAATATCAGAGTGAATGAGCTCTAAAAGGCTTGACAACCTTGAAGCCTTACCAAAAGGCTTTGCTGTCGCCTTGCTAGTTAGACATGACTCACATCCTAGGCAACTTAACCTTAGTGAGTTGGTCTAAAAGACTTTCCTTAGCTAGCCTTCTCATCCTATCTTGGCTAATATGACCAAGTCTAGCATGCCATTTAATTGATTTAGAATCGGAATCAAAATGTGAAGTAAAGATAGAAGAAGAATTTTTATAGCAATAATCCAAATCAAGTACAAGAAAATCGTTTCTTAAAGTAGCATGGGCAAACACATTTTCACCATACAAAATGTTCAAACCATCAGAACAAGAACAAGAACTAAAACCAAAACCACACTTCATTAAAGAAACTATGAACAAAAGGTAAACTCGCACCCTAGGTGCATAGACAGCATCGAAAAGGAGCAATTTATTTCCTCATCACAATGCAAGTTGGAACGTTCCAACACCAAGAATATCTTCTTCACTACCATTTCCGAGCACGACAGATCGTGAACCCACCTAGAATATATGTTTGTACGTATGTGTGTGCATATATATATATATACATATATATATATATATATATATATATATATATATATATATATATTATATATATATATATATATATATTCTATAAATATACACCACACACACATATATATACTATATATATATGTACGTATACAGAC